>MU827781.1:1637555-1671129 GCA_029204205.1 Desmophyllum pertusum
ATAGACAGCCTACCGATTTTAGGAAGATTAATGTTTCCACAATAACAATTATATTGTACTAAGAAAAATTGAATAGCGTCGACTGACCTACTGGAATTCCACACAAACAGAAGATGGCGAATCCTGTGGCTACAGCCGATAGTCTTTCGGCTGCAGTCAGTGGTGCTACTACTGGAACGGGAAGCGAAAGTCGGATGAAAATGTTTATCGTAATACACGAGGCGAAGCGAAATCAGACAACAACGAAATGAAACACGTGTTCGTTTTTCGAAAGCGAAAACAACCAAGGAAAACACCTTTTTTGTTATCATGCATTCTAATTTTAGGTGTGAATGTCTTGATGGCAAGCTTTTTTATTGTTAATAATTTCCCGTGGGACAATCCTCTTAGCAACTAGTTGAGTGCTACTGCGCACGCTCGGTTGCCTGGCACCCGTCACGCAATTATGCTAACAATTTATAAGGAGTTTCTATCCCCCTGGTCTGAATGAAATCAACAGCGCTCACTAGACTCCGCCACTTCATCTAAACATGCTATATAATATTTTGAATCGGCAAGAAGAACACTTACATATCAATTCGACTCCCACTCTAAAATTCACAACTTCCGTCAGGCTTTCTTCCAGTATTGGTTCCAGTCCGTCAGCGGCACAGAATCCATGATCCTTCGGCGGCAACTTCGCGGGCTTTTCGGCTATTCAAGATGGCGGAAGCAAGGTCTTCGTTGGACGAGCTAAAACAGTTGAAAGTTGTTGGTAATCAAGAGTCTCGGTTTAGCATCGCTTGGACTACCCACTTCAGGTATCGTTCTAGATAATCCATTCTGTTTGCTTATAAATGAAATAATCGTGATCATTTTCGGGGCTTTGTTAGTCATTCTGCAATGTTTTCGCGGTAAGATCCGCCATATTGAATACGGAGCAAACGTAGCGTAAAATATAACCATATCGTTGATGTTCGCGGGCGTAAATATGTTTTTGGCCCGACTCAGGCCCATTTTAGCCCGAGCCGCTTATTAACTATTATAATAATTTCAGAGGGCATTTAGAAAAGGAATCAAAGACAGTAAGCGATATCTTGAACACTGCCGGCGTCGGGTCGACGTTTATTTCAATGATTGTAAAACTGGGAAGAAAACCGTACGCAAAATTCGTCGTAAACCCATCTGTGCTCTAAAGTTCTCTTTAAAGGAAAAATTACAGAAATTCCCATCAACAGCAAATAAATAGTCATCTAGAAAAATGAGTGTTGGAACTTAATCATGCCATTACTGAACTGGCAATTTGGCATAAAATATTTTGCCTGAACTGAGCGGGTTATCGAGCGAAGAAGACAAACTTACATTCACTTCGCCGCCGTGTATGGATTCTTCCTCGAGTTTCTGTAAGTCCTCTTCAACTAGCTGTACTGAGAAGGCTGAAAATTTGCTTCTTCGTTAGCTTTTTTCAAGCAGTCTGATATATCATAAAGCCTCAAAAACAATAGCTTTGCAGCTTGGCAGATGGCAGCACTTGCGAGTCAACGCGCGCTTTGAATTCAGAGAAAACGGCGCGAACAGTTGAATGGTTTTCTCAGTTCTGATTGGCTGCTACGTTTATTTTCTTGTTTCTGATTGGCTCAGTTCAAGCGGGCTAAAATATATTTTAGCCCGCTGAATTCTCCCTTTAAGCCGAAAAAATACGCCACAATGCCCGATGAAGTTATTATAATAAATCAGTCTTCCTATCTAGAGATTGCGAGGGATTACCATCCCAAATGATTTGTGTTAAATTCAATTTCTGCACTATCTGGGAATTAAACTCCTAAATATACTTAAGTAAAAGATTGTAAGACTAAAGAATAAGAACATTATATTTACCAGATTTTACATGAGAACCGCGATATATTTTGAGGGGGATTGGGGCCGAATTAAAAATTACAAAATGACCGATGGGCAATGAGCAATATATATGCGGAATTATGCTGAGGCAGTGGGGCATTAGTATTTTTATCTGCTCGGGCTAGTGGGCCGGCATGCGACCTATGGAGAGTTTCGGATAGCTCAAACATGGCATCGTTGCGCTGATTTTATTGGCAAGAAGGAAGAAAGAATGAAGATGTTTGTTATGAAATGTCTGTTCGCAGCAATGATAGAAAACCTTGTGAATATTTTTCAAGGTATTTTTGTCCATATTATGTCTGTTCACCTCTATGAGAAGACAAATATTTTTATTTATCTGTCTTGAATCTTTGCGATTGATTTTAAACTTGAGTAAGTACGAGCCCGGGGTTGGGGCGTTTGCCCTCTTTTTTTGCGTGACCGTGGTGAATTTGAATGACTTGCTTGTAACCGTGGGAATTTGATGAAAATATTGCAAAAATGTCCAATGCCCAGCGGTTTGCCGGGGGGGGGGGGGTGGGATGGGCACTGCTGGACTTGACTGACGCATTATCTTTTTGATCAATTTTATGGCAATTTCAAGCCATCATTTTACCAACAGTCAACCAAACAACTCAGACAACTTACGCGACAAATCACCAACAGTCGGCGCATAAAAAATGTGATAGATGTTTAACACTGTGAAAAAAAACTGTTGGCTGACACTGTTGGCCGACTGTTGTCCCACAGTCAGTGGAAGGAGGTTGTACATGATCTCACAATAAACAAAGAGAGCCTGTCTCTGCGTACCTGCAGACCAGTGGGAGGGGGGGGGGGGGGGGGAAGAAGAAGAGATGAGAGAGAGAGAGAGCTAGTAAGCCGGCACTTTTCTTTGAGGACCCTAGACTGTGCCGGGCAAAACAGGACCAACAGTGCGAATAACGTCTGTGATCCGCCCCCCCGCGAGCACAATCAAGCGCGTTGCTGAGAGGTATATGACCGTCAACCCAACTTCGATGGTGTGATTTTCTACAACCCGAAAACTTTTCAAAAAGCTCGGCAACGTAGAGCTGCACGCGTGTCAGCCTGCAAACACAGCCGCTGGCGGATTTTTTTGGCTGATCTATCACGCCGCCGAGAAGAATATTACTGCGGCAGCGTCACAAACAACAAGCGAAAAATCCGAGGTTCTGAGCTGGCACGTTACATGCTACAGCGAGAGTTTTTCGGATTCGGTCAGTAGTGCTACTACTGGGAACGGGAAGCGAAGTCGGATGCAAAATGTTTATCGTAATATACGAGGCGAAGCGAAATCAGACAACAACGAAAAAGAACACGTCTTCGTTTTCGAGCGAAAACAGCCAAGTAAAAACACATTTTTTTGTTATCATGCATACTGAATGAATTTCTTGACATGACAAGCTTTTTATTGTTAATAAGTTTCCCGTGGGACAATCCTCTTAGCAACTAGTTGAGTGCGACTGCGACACACTTCGGTTTCCCGGCACCTACTATGTCCGCTAATATTATGCAACACCCATTTATTAAGGAGTTTCTAATCACCCCCTGCTGCAGAACTTTGCTCTCGATTTTTTTTTTAACAAAATCGTTTTGATATCGGGAATTTATTCAAGTGCCATGACAGCATTATTGAGAAAACAAATATGGTTCATTCATTTATATGAAATCTTCTAACTCTGACAACATTTTTAAAGGGGCTGATGTCACCCTACTTTTTGCAATTATGTTACTCACAAACTAACATGTAGTCTTAAAATAGATTGAAACCACTAAAGTAATTGAAACAGGATTGCAAAACGGTTAACGTGAAAAACCGATGGCCCAATGTTTTTTCAAGTTTTTTTTTGTAAGTCCATTTGTATCACGAAGCAAGTGGTCAATAATGTGTTGAATATCATCTGTGTCTTGTTTATGTAAGGTGAGATTCATCTTTGAATTAATGTATTGTATTGGATAGAGTGGCCAATGGAAGTCAAAGAGAGGATGATCTAAGAGAACCACATCCACCATACATGGGGCCTCTTCCCAATGATAATTTTTTCAATCTAATTTTAGCGCGTGGTCATACTGCGCAGCTACTTTAAGGATTACACCTGATTGGTTCCAGTGTAAATGACGTAATGAAATTTAAGATTTGGCGGCTTTTTTTAAATTCGATTTACGATTTCAGTAGATGGATTTTGTCAACCACGACGGCGAGAAAAATATTCGCAAATGACATTTGATCCTCTGATCATTGGGCCGCGCGTACCATGGGGACGAGAACTAAAAAAATTTCACAGCATGGCCGCGAAGCTAAAAATAGATTGAAAAAAAAACTATCATGGGGCATGGGGATATCGATGTGTTTCTCTTAGAAGGACATTGCTTTTTAGTTCGCCTTCGTCTTGTATACACGCTACTGCTTTTTCTGCTGTTTTTGATCGTTTATTATGCCTCCCAAGAAGGGTTCCGCAAAGAAATCAAAACAACCAGCGGAACTGCTCTTGGCTCGAAAAACGTTCTGCACCAAGCAGGGTAGTACCAATGGCCAATGGATGGAGAGTCCTGTGCGGAAGCACCAGATTACCACTGAACCCATCCTCGCCGGGATAACTGGAAGCAGGATTTGTCCGATAATTTACAACCATCGTGCGGGGGGGGGCGTTTTTGGGGCATAAAATCATTTCACGCCGAGTGATCGCGAACCTAGATACACAAGGTCTGTTAGTCTATTGGTGAAAGCTAATTAGTGGGCGGTTATTATTTGAGCTGTAATCAATTCACAGGAATTATTAATTCAGCGAAATCATTGGTCCAAGAGTTTTTCCTTTTGTTATTTTTAAATAATTATTTTTCGTTTAAATTTACATTTAAATAGGTTATTCTGTTTTTCCTTTCTCTTTGCGAATGTAAACCGTCAGGATGAAGAGCTCACTAGTGAATAAAGTTGTTTCATCGGATTCTACTTCCCGATTGTGTCTTCTGGTTTGCCGAGCCGACTTTACAGGAAGGTTTCTTCGACCCTCAAAACCCTTCAAGTTGGAAGATCGAGCTCGCTTATGATTGAAGCGGAGATTTTCGGCTACTCCACCAACTCAACAGAATGAAAAGTCGCACAGTACCATGAAGCAGACAAAAGCTCAAGCTCTCAAGGCTCCTAATTTCCTCGAGCCGATTCCACCGGCCATTACTAACCTTCAGATCTTATTTACGGACATCGTATGGAAAGCAGTTAAGCAATTAAACATTTGCAACAGTTTATGTTGGCAAACCTTAAGATCCTCGAATCGCTCAATGACCCAAAACCCTCGGAAGCTGAGTGATCTTATCTGAAATATCTCAAGTTTTTGGCCATCAAGGGGCACGCGATTTCAAACAAGAGCATATCCTCGCCTTTTGATGCGGCTTTGCTTTGACCGGCAAACAATAAAGATGATTTTGTATTATTTCCCATGTGTATTTTTACTCGAGTCCTTAGATTAACTCAGCGAATAATTATTCAGTGCATTTAAATGAACAAGTGACCATCTCAGTTATCGAATGCAACTTCTTGCAATTATTTGCAACATAAGTCCAGAAAAAAAATTCATGACTTACTAGTGCGATGCTCTACCAACTGAGCTGTGGAAGCCACACATTTGGGAAGGCATGTTAATTGTGAGTTTATACACCTGTAATAGGAATGCAACTGCGGATGATCACTAATTCATTTTATCCTCATTTCCGCAGTTCACATATATGATTTCATTCATTATAATTAATTATCACGGTGTATTGCATTTATAAAATTTGAGTCTGAAACAAAATAATACAGGGAAGAAATAGCAAAAAACTAGTGTGACCACACATTTCAGAGTTCCTTTAATATTTCTATTCTGGCCACGATAATTTGAAAATTGTCGCTTCATCTCTGAGATCACTCGTTTTTATTAAGGGACAATTGTCACAACTTTTTATTTTGTGAAAATACCCATAGATGAGCTCTTAATCCTATCCTGGCCTGGGGGGGGGGGGGGGGGGGCGGGGGGGCAGAAAGTGCCCCGCGCGTGACTTCAAAATTTATCGTACTTTTTTTTATTTTTTTTATTTCAACAAATATACTTATTCTCAACATTGCTCTAAGAGCAGATTGCTCATCTAGAGAGCTTACGTGTTTCACACAATTACAATAAACACACGATCAGAAAAAAGGACAAATATAAACAAAAGAAAAAAAGAATTAAAAGGACAAGGTACAAGCAAAATCACACAAAAATGGAAAAAAAATTAAGAAAAGCGGTTTGATTGGGAGATAAAGGACTGAACAGATTTGAACAATTTACATTAACTTGAAAGTCCGTATGGTCAGGCCTACCATTTAAGAGCAAAGCCAATCAATTTTTTCTTGTCAGAAATGTCAATTACGTTTCCGAGATACTTAGGGGGGCGGGGGGGGGGCACTATCTGCGCCCCCCCCCCCCCCCCCCAGTCTCAGGAACGGAAAAAAAGCCCAGGCAGAATCGTTAATGTAGCCAAAATAGGAAACTTGTATTACATAATTAGTTTAAAGTTATGAGAGTTTTCCATATATATGTCTGTCGAGAGTGCCCAATGTCTACAGGACAATTTACAAGATGGATGTATGAAAATTTGAAAGACTCAACTACGCTGAAAATGGACGCCTATCACGGCCTACATTCCTCAAATTTGATGAGGAAAATTCATATAGCATGATATCTTTACTTTTATAATTCCTAAATAAGGCAGAATTGGTGTCGGAAATTAAAATTGCATTTCATTAATATCTTCGTTGTTTATTGGTTTTAGGTTAAAGGCTCATCTGGTTGCAAGGCTACACAGTTATTTTGAGTCGGTAAGGTTCACCCTATAGTCCCGTCAGTGGTACCGGTATTTATTGCATATAATTTGTGGAATTCATTTGTAGCCTCCTCGCTCATGTGATTCCTTGTTATGTTTTCACCGGTCATTTCCATCAAATCCTCTTAGTAAATTAGTAATGACTGTTTGCTCTATGCTACTTAACAGTAGTTGGGGCTTGGCTTTATCTTTCGTAATCTACTGGCGTGATGGCAGTGCCTCTTCGGATCCACGTCTTCAGGATTAACCTCAAACAATGAAGATCTTCACTGGATAATTGTTTTTAGTAAAAATTAACCATAACAATTGTTCTTAGTAATAACTCTAAATCCTCCTCCGAAACCTCGGAAACAAGAAAATACTGCCATTTTGTAGAGAACCTCCGAGCCACTGCACACTAATGGCTGATCGAGAGTAATACGAGTAACTCAGGCATCAGGATTGTCTCATTTGGCATTAGTCTATACGGCCCTCATCAACTATCACATCATAGAAATCTCGAGCAATATATCTAATTGTTAAAATAAATCAAAGATTTATCAATGTTAATAACTATTGTTAATTAACTTTTAGATTTTATCTTAGATTTTGTTTTTTGTAGTGTAGTTCTTTACTTTTTATGAAATTTCAGTTGTTTTATTAATTTATTTCCGACCCCCCTGAAAACCACCCCCGTGAGACGAGCCTCTTGAAGAAATATTGTTATTATTGTTAGTATAAAAATCTACTAATATACTAATGCAAATGAGACAATCTGGTTGGCTAGACATATTTTTTATCTGTTAAGTTCCTCCTCAAATAAATAATTTTCCGCATTATAATTATTCGAGATAAAGCATTCCATTCGTCGGGTAACAATCATATAAAGCTGTAGTCTAAGAAAAACTGCCGAGTTTAGAGCGTGATATTAACGGGCCCACTCAAACTATAATAATAATATGTAAGTTCTTTTCTGCTCGTTTTTAAAATCCTCCCGCGCTTACAAATATGCAATCCATAACTAAACTAACTAACTAACTAACTAACTAATTAATTAATTAATTAATTAATTAATTAATTAATTAATTACTAAGGGTAAAAATGATTACTAAAAATAAATGTTTTCAGTTTCTTTTTAAAATGGTTATTGTTCTCAGATTGTAAAAAATAAAATAAGAAATAATTTTAACAAATTATTGTTTTAAAAACTTTCCTGAAATAAAAATGTTTTAAGAGCAGTTTTGTAAAGCGTAGGCCAGAGAAGCAGCATTTTTTAAAGTATTTCGGAAGAGGGTTCCATAGTGCAGGTGCAGAGTTGGAGAAAGCACGTCGTCCGTATGTCCACAGAGTTCACAGTTGGGGTGTTAAGACGTGAGTGGAAGGAAGAGCGAAGATTACGTGATGGAGCGATATTCTTGTTGGAGGCGTTGATAAATAGCACGGGGATAGGTCCATGGAGAGTCTTGAAAGTGATGAGTAGGACTTTGTAGATAATGCGTGATTCGACAGGAAGCCAGTGTAAAATCTCGAAGGATAGGCGTCGGATATATTCGTGTTGTTTTGTTATGCGTGATATGCTCGTCTGTTATAAATCCATCGAGTTCTTTATGCACGGCCCCCACATTGTCGGCGCAGTAGCCGTTTGAGTCATCCACGATCGGCAGTCCTGTTTATAACGCAATACGGAAGTCAGTTTATCACTGTCCTTCGCAGCTTATATCACCTCGCGCGAACAGTAGAGCTATTTCACTTTCACGATTACTTAGTTTGCCAGCCAGCTCAATTTTAGTCTGCCGAGGCGGTTATTTTGCGGAGCGGCCTCGTCGCACTCTCTACTGCTGCGTCCTCCGCCATTCAACCACAAAGCTGGCTACAAAGCGAAGTACAACAACAGTCAGGCACTTTCACGCGTGAATTCCTTCGAACTGCTGCATCCTTTCCACATTCTGTTTTCCAGCGGCTGTAATTCCTTTGCAGGGACAATTTAAATGCGATTGGAAATTTTTTTTTATGATAGGCCTATCCCCAATAAAAATGTATTGTTTCCTCATCGCCTGACCGACCCCATGTTTTTACAATTTTTTTGCCTGCGCCGCTTTTCTCTCGCGTGTTTTCCCATTTTGTAATTTGCTTTATTTACATCTTTAAAGTAACTCTGACATCTAAATCAGCCCAGTAATGGGCGGATTAGGGGTGATATCGGCTCGTAACAAATGGTGGTCACACAAAGAATGAACTGCGGTTCAACTGGCTACGGGGAAGGCTCGCGTTGAAATTATTTATGTATTATTTGTCATTATTTCGTTTTCTCGGCTTTTCTTTTCTTGAGTTGGTAACCGACCGACCGACCCACTTTCACGAGAGAGAGAGAGGGCGATGGAAACAAAACCTGTTATGGGGATGCCATACTGTGGACGCTTTTTCTGACCAGTTTTCGAAAAGTCGTTTCATAGTAAAAATGATTTGAACATGCAGCGCCTTGTTTTCGAGTTTTTGATATTAGGGGCGTTGCAGAGTATATTTGACATGACAGTCTGTCAATTTTTGATCCAATCACAATAAAAATAAATAAAGTCAACCAATCAGTTGTATTTGTTTACGTCATTCGCAATCGCCATCAGATCAAGTGATCAAACACTGGCTTCGACTGGCTTTTTTTTTTTTTTCTTCAAATGGTTTTGCGACGCGCGATGTGAAAATGAGTCGGAGGGTTATAAAATAAATGAACCCCTTTCTGGCTTGCTTGTATATCACATTTACCCTCGAAACTTTACTTCTTGGTCAAATTTTTTCATTTTTCGGACAATCTGATTGGTTCCCTACTCGAGGCATATGAGGCAATGTACTATTATTACCTTAGTTTGGGACACGTGAGCTATAAATATACGTTTCGATTTATATTTCGTGGAAAATTAATTAATATTCCCGTGACGAAGGAGCCTGCGGCGAATAATTGCTTTATAATATACAAATCACAGGGAAAATGTCAAATTTCTTCGAGGAAAATATATTAAATAGAAAAGGACGAAAAATATTCCGCCATTTTATGCCCGAGACAAAAAGAAATTGAACTTCGCGGTTATTTTAATTTCCCAAATAAAGTAGGGAGGGTATACTGCCTCTAAGACCGTGAGTAGAGAACCAATAAAATTGCTTGAAAATGCATTGAATAAATTGCTTAATTATCATATGGTTGAGTATATTACCGGTATAATGAGAAATATATTGTGAATATTTGTTTTCAGGCACTGGTTCAAGCCGAAGCAAGTGATTATCATGAAGGTCAGGTTTTTATGCTATAGACACTATTAATAAATGGCCGCCCTCCAATTTTTTGCTTGGCTAAGTTTCAAAGCCGATTGATTATATCACATTAACATGCACTGCAAAATATATCACCTTTGGAAGTTTGAGTATTTTTGGTTAAATGGCTGCAAAGTTATGGCTCATTTAAATTTAAGACATTTGTATAGGAAATCATATTCTATCCTAAAAAGCATCGTTTTCATGTTGTTTTTTTTTTCAAAATTGAAATGGCTATAACTTCTCTTCAAATATGAATATGGCCTTAAAACTACACATACTGATTCATTTTGACATGATCTTTGTTTTTATTCAATTCTTTCTTTCTTTTCAATTTTTGCAACACATGAAAGTATGGCTAGTTAGGATACTGGTTGTGATTTCCCATACTTAAATGAGCTATAACTTTGGACCGTTGAACCAAACGAGCTCAAACTTCTCAAGACAACATCTTTTTAGTGCTTAAATTTCTTTGAAAACCTAGCCAAACAAAAAATTGCAAAGTGGCTGATTTAGCGCCAATAAGCAACTTTTCATGCGCTGCTCATGCGCTTTTCTTCCCTAATACAGTGAAACCCCGATTTAACGAAGTGCCAGGGACTGGGGAAATTGGGTTAAATCGGAATTTCGTTAAATCAAGAACCCCGATATAACGAATTTGTTGAAAACTGACCAAAACTTTGTTAAATCGGGGTAGGTTAATAATCAATTTGCCGTAATGTTAACTGATTAAAGACAAAGAAGCTAAAGCCGATTAGATGGCCACGACAGTACTATTTTTAGCAACATGTATGACTATAGTAATGGACTGCTGACAACTTTCTTAGTGAATTAAAATATTTTACTGTAGTCGATTATTCATTTCCTGTGGCGTGATGACATTTATTCGTTATATCGGGGTAGATTTTACATTCGGGCTTCTAGATTGTGTTCGTTATATCGGGTATTTCGTTAAATCGGGGTTCCTTTCCATACATTTTATTGTAATTCTGGCCGGGCTGAATGAATTTGTGCTTTAAATCGGGGACTTCGTTAAATCGAGGTTCGTTAAATCGGGGTTTCACTGTATTTAAAAGAAAAAATAATAAGTCGCTGTTTTATTGAGCATAATGTACTTTTAAAGTAATTTGAAATATTCAAAGCAATCTGGTCACGTGACTGATGACGTCACGTGAGAAACGTGTTCAAAAACGTGTTCTTCACATAAACATCTATCCACATGTAGATTTTCGTTGCTATGCGCTTTACATTTCATGAGATATGGCTGAACCAAGTTTCCACACATTTTTGCTCTCGTGTATAGCCCCTTACATTTAAAATGCCAGAATATTAATGGCCATTTCAAAATGCCCCATATCAATGTCTTGCTGACTACATTGATTGCTTTTCAATTAATAGAGATCTGTTCTCACAGTAAACAAAAACGCACTTTCGGGCGTGGTCACGTGACTAATGACTTCATCACAGTAAGTTTGATATGAGAGTTACTTTGGCATTGGAAAATTTCCAGTTGCAAAGGACTCTGGGAAGGTTCTTATTATAATTATATATTGCTTTTATAATTATTATTATTATTATTATTATTATTATTATAATTATGTCTTAGGTTCACAATCTGAGGACGAAGCTGATGCAAGTGACAGTGAAGTTCGTGATGAAGGAAAAGGAAGACGGCGCCGTGCCGGTGAATTATCTGGCAGGCGAAGAGCGTTAGAACGCCTTAAAAAAGAGAGGCAAGCCGATATAGGAGAAAACGAAGAAGAATCCGACGTTATTTTTGGGGAAAAAAATTGGCCACCCCCTTTTGAGGACTCGGTGATTGCCATGAGGTCTTCCCTGGTACAGTTTAGCAAGAAAACGCGAGGCTGGGACAGAGACGATTTGGCAGAATTGCGGATATACTATAAACGTAAATGGAAAGTGCCAAAGGTAAATATAATGTTCCATTGTATTGTTTATCACAGCAACCAGATTACAGTGGAACTTCCATTGACACCCTTTGGAAAAGGAGAAGTTCCGCCCTTAACAGAGGTTTGGCTGGTGTTGTTAATAATGTGCCAGCTAAACAAAAATGCCTGTTTTCTTGGCTTGGAATGCAGTCAATTATTGAAGCGACAATAAAATGCATGAATTAAACTTGCAACAGCTAGCAACCTTGGATTGTTTAAATTATGTGTCATTTACATGTAAGTTATAGTTCAAATACTATGTGTCAGTATTCCTTTTTATTTTGAAATGTAGGCAGACATTAGATCAATAACTGATTCAGAAATATGACTGTACAACTAAAATTTAACATATTTTAGTCGATTAGTTTTCCCCTTAATTTGGAGGTCGAAATATAACGTTCTTTTCGCTCAAAATTGTCCCCGTCCCCTTATAAAATGGATCTAGAGGTGATAATTAAATACAAATATATCACATGCGCGTTTTGCCGGACAAACGTTTGTCAGAGTTTCCACTTAATGGAGGTATCCCAAAGCAGAGGTTCAACTGTATACTTGGTTCCTCCCCCAGTGGGGAATAGGGCCAGAAATGAGCGTTCGACAGTCGATCTGTTCTGTCTTTTGCTACAACTGCTGTTGCACCACATGAACAACAAACGTGAAGATATATGTAAGCAAAGTGAAGGTGTACATGTACATGTACTTTGGTTAATTTTTGACATTTTCTAATGCCAAAAGAGGACAAAAGAGCACTTTTGCTATTTAATAGCACAAGTGCTCATTTGTTAGTGTTCATCACTAATTAATGCAAATAAACTTTCTCCAGAGTTGCGATTCAATGTTGAGTCAACACTTTAAGATAGCATCGCTATCTCAAAGAAGCTTTGTTGCCGCGCAACAAATGATGGAAAAGCACAAGATGAACTTTCATCAAGAGGTCCGCCCTGGCCTTTTCGATTGCTTGAGAACTCTTTGCCCAATTGAGGACGAAGAGCTCGTGTATGAACAACTAAAGAGCTACGCAGAAGGAAGAAGGAAGCAGAACATCAGAACAGCACGGCCTCCAACAACTGAAAACATTAATACTCAGGTACTTTATCATACAAAAGAACATTGATTTAACAACAAATTATCCCAAGAGTGAACGTAGAAAAATAATGCAAGACTTGAGGAGAACTTTGAAGGTGATCTTGACAACAAGAGGTCAACAATTA
Source organism: Desmophyllum pertusum (assembly GCA_029204205.1). Classification (NCBI taxonomy): domain Eukaryota; kingdom Metazoa; phylum Cnidaria; class Anthozoa; order Scleractinia; family Caryophylliidae; genus Desmophyllum; species Desmophyllum pertusum. The sequence continues at coordinate 1,650,715 of MU827781.1, forward strand.
TGGCAAGTGTCCCTCCAGGGTGATAAAAAAGCAGCTTTATTATTGGTATCTAAAGTGCCTATGATGGCTGTTTTGCTTATTTTTATAATAATTTTATACCTGTTATATTCTGTGAAAAATTAAATTCAGAAATCAACTATTAATTAAATAGTAAATAATTTGTATGTACTTCCTTCCCTAAGCCCTTCAAATGAAAAAGAAAATGTAATATTTATTTTTCACAGTCGACCAGTGAGGACAAGTATGAACTCCTAAAGTTGGTAAGAGACAGCTCTCATTTATTTGTTTGGTTATGTTGAATGTTTTTGATAAGGTGGAAAGAGACTTAAATTTGTCAGGAGGTTGTGTTCAAGATATGCTATTCAGGTCAAACCAGGTTCAAGTGTATTTGGTCTGTTGAAAACCAATAATATGAATACTCAGTTCTCTTTTTCACAGATAATTCAAGAAACTCCAAGTTGGCGGATAATGCTACAAAAGACTGTTGGGAATCAAAATTTTGTTTGAAAGCTGTATATTTTCTTATTTCTAAATACAAACACGTCACTTGCACTTAAATATCTGAGTTTGCCGAACTAATTTACATTCTATGCCTACATTAATTATATAATTGCATTGCATTGGAGGAAAATAAAAATTATTAGTCATGTACGGTAGATACTTAATATATATTGATGCTCAGTTCGGGATGGTTTGGAGAAATTTGTCAGTTTATAGTTGTAAACGAATTTTTGGTTAACCGAATTTTTTGGCTAACCGAATTTTTTGGTTAACCGAATTTTATGGTTAACCAAATTTTTTGGTTAACCACATTGTTTGGTTAGCCGAACTTTTATGGTTAGCGGAATTTTTTGGTTAATAAAATCGTTACTTAACATCATAATTTAAACCATTTTTTAACGTTGGCTAACTTCAAATTCTAAACTGTTGATTAACCTGAAACAATATTTAGTCGCTTGAAAAAATACAAAATGTAAATGGCCGCCATCTTGAAGTGGGCGTAAGAAAAATTTACGCCTCGGCGTATCGGTCCATATGGGAAGAGATCTAGAGCGCGCGATTAGCCAATCAGATTCAAGGATTTAGTACCCTGGGTGCCAGAGGCTTTTCTTGCGCGGTTTCCGGTTTCAAATCTCTCTTATGGCCCGCGCGAAAAGCCTCTGGAGCAGGGCGCTATTGCTTTGATAACGCCGAGCCAATGGCAAGCCTGCTTAAATGGATTTAGTCCAGAATTTGGACTAGATTGCTGATTGGCTCCTAACGACTCCCTAAGGTATTTTGAATCTAATAGTCTCTGTGATTGGTTGACAAGAATAGTACGCTGCGGGGAAAAAGCCTGTGAATGACGAGGCGATGAAGAGATAGTCAGAACAGTGATCGATAGAACAGTGATTGTTGTTGTTGCATGTTGTTGAATAATCGCGGATTCTGATGGAAGTTTGGAGAAAGCACTTGAAGAGGCCTTAGCGATAGTTTTAAAAACGTTCGACTGTGTCGACGAATTAAGCGCCGAGCAGACAGATGGCATTATTAATTTTATTCGCCGCAAGGACGTTTTAGCGGCCGAAGGCTTGTTGATATCTGCACATGCTGCACCGCGAGACTTTTTGATGCCCAAACCAGGAGAGCTTGAACATCGCTTAGTTCGCGCATGCTGTTCGTCTGCTTTCCAGTGGGATAAATTTTCATGATACCGCTCTTTAAAGGAGGTTAACTCCTTGAGAGTTGCCTCATATCGTTCGATTAAAACACTTCTTACAGAGAATTCGCGGGCCGACTGAAAGATCATTGTCGATCGCCAAAAGCTCTGAAACTCTACCTGAAATGTTTAGTTTTCTGGCGTTTTCCGAACGTATCCACCATTAACCACCACGCCAGCTTCACATAATCGGCACGATAGCGAAGACTTCGAGGTAGGGACCCTTTTTACATGCAGGAGTTGTTTTCGTTCAACGAATACCGCCATTCGACACCTTGTAAAACTATCTGCTGTCATATCTCTACGTGCCATTACATGTGATCACAGTAGGACACTTACGCTGTGATTGGTTTAAATGTAATAAGTTAAAAATGATCAAAGTTCAACGGGAACGGTAAATCAATGCGCCCTGTGCCAGAGGTTTATTTCTCGCGGCTCCGCCGCTCGCCGGGGCGTCGTCGGCCTTTGGCCGACTTCGGATCTCGACGCGACGGAGAAATAAACCTCTGGTACCCAGGGTAAGGATTTAGGATTCCGGACCGCAAATACGCTTCAGAAAAAAATAAAAATCTGTATTTTGTGTTGGAAAATGAACTGAAAAATTAAATATTAATATCCAGTCATTTGTCATTAAAAAGCGGGTATAAATCAAAGCGCAAGTTTTAAGTCTCGCGAAATTTGCCTCTTTCATTTTCGCGAAATTAAGTTCCCGCGAAAATAAGTAACAATAAGGTACTTGAACGACAATGCATACTCAGTATTCTTGGTACTCCAGATAAATTATGTCTTCCCAGCTGAAAAAAGCAAGGTTCTACTCGCTACGATAATAGTTAAGCACAACTGTTATCTGAATAAAGTTGATATATAAGACGTCGACGCCCTCTCATTATTCGCACCGCAAACAATTAATATTTTATGTCGTAATTTGTACTTTCATTAATTTGGCAACTTTTCAAATTTACTTTTATCCCCTCTCATTATAGTGCTCTGGCTAAGCAGCTGTCTCCTTTCCCAGTCGGCTCAAATTTTGAATTATTTACTGGGCTACAAATAACAGTCGGTCAACGGACAATGGCCGACCAAAATTTTCCAATGTCCGATGAAATCCCAACTGTGGTCGGACATAATGTCCGGAATATTGTTTTTTGCCTTCCAACGCAAACGCTAACAAGTTTTTATTTTAAACGCAAACTACAATGTAAGTTTACTCTGCGATGACAACGCGTTAAATTAGCAGGTTCGAGTTTGCTTATCAAGCAGTATTGTAATATGATGTCCGACCTCATTTTTGATTTGTCCGACCAAAATGGCGACTTAGTCAGACACATGTCCTTTCAAGCAAAAAAAATGATTTGCAGCTCTGATTTATTCAAACGAAAACTCCCCGGACAGTAAGCGGTCGCACATCACTCGACCGGACGCTTAACGAAACTGTGGTTTATTTGTCAAGTTCTACGTACATTTGTAATGTATGCAGGCAAAACGTCGTGAAAAGCAATGTCTTTACCACTTTCTAATAAACTAGAACAAATGGTGCTAATCAATATACCAATTAATTGGCCAAACGACTATCTAAATAGGCAATGCTCATTAGAGGGACAAGATATTGTAATTTTTATTGACGGAGAAGCGTAAATAAAAACCTGAAAGAAAATATGGACTGCTGCTAAGAAGGTAAACAAAATATATATTTTATAATGTAAGAATTTTTATTTGTTCTATATTGTGACTATGTATGTGTTTGTTCTTCTTTAAACCCGGGCAAAAAGGAGGATGAGTGTTTTTTATGTATTGATCGATGAAAGTTCAAACTTTCGCTCTCGTTTTGCCTGAAACTCTCATACACTCAGCGTCGTGCCCTCTCGTCGAATGGAATGGAAACTTTATTGCAACTCCCTACAAGGTTTTTCAGTTTACATAACTACTTAATTATAACCTAACTTTATTAAGCCCCCCTCTCTTTCCCCCTACTTATAACTACTTATAACTACACGAATAAAGCACATAAAAAATTGGTAAAAACAAGATAATTATAAGCTTAAAAGAAAGAAATTCAAATTCATAGATTAATCAAAATTCATAGATTAATCAGTCGAATTTGAACATGCACAAATTTGTCTTGAGAGTCGTTCACGACTTTCGCCCTCGTTTGACCCGAAGTGATAATAGTCGATGAGAATTGAAGAAAACTCTCGTGAGAGCCAACTCTCAGCAGCCCGCATCCTCGTTTGACCCGGGATTTACTGTTAAACTTTCTACACGTTGTTAGGAAAATGTTGTTTAGGAAAATGTGGTGGACGACTCCTTCTGTTTTTGTATTCGGATTCTGTTTCAACTTCGTTTACACTGCTGATCAGCATCAGTGCAGAGTGGAATTTAACATTCAAGGCATGGCTCTACAAGGGATTCGTCTTCAAAAGTTCTCGCCTATTGCAAGAGGACCTCATGAGTGTGACGTCAGATGCGAGAGGGAGGTCACGTGTCAGAGCTATAAACTACGTCCTAACCACAAAAACCTCGTGAATTAAATAATCGAACTAAAGAGCAAGACCAGAGAACTTCTTCCCAGACCCTGCGCGATTTTACATCAGGCGTTTTAAACAACCGAGGTATGGAATTAAACTTTACACCTCTAAATACAATAATATATTGCATAACACTTATAATAACAGTCACAAAACTCGAATCAATCGAATCAAAATAATCCGCGTGCTAAATCTAAGGACTATTATACAGCGTCAGTAAGTGCTTATGATCCGACAAATAAGTCAAATTCTAACAATTTAGCTTTGGTTTTTCTTTGACCCAGTTAATTTTAATAAGCCATTTCCGATTTGCTTTTGCCTCTACTTCGAAACGAGTCATGCATGGTGCACGACCATTCAAATGAAAATGACTTTTGATTGTCGTTGAATAAATCTGTGACTAATAAAGGCAACTCGGAAATGGCCTAACGTATGGAAACAAAAAGTGGGAAATAACTCCCGAGCTAATGAATAAAGTAAATTAGGCTTTCAGCCTTTGACGTAAAAAGTAAATATTTTTCAGTTGCTCTAGGCTCCCATTCCTGAGCTGCCAGCACAGTCATGCCAGGAAATAAAGGCGAGTGAAGGTAAAGACACCATTAGCAACAAGTACTGGCTGGATCCAAGTCGGGACTGGGACGGCAGTTTTGGTTTATTGTGACATGAAGTTGGAAGGTCAGCCATAGCCTTGATGCGTATTCACATTGTAAATATTGTAAATCGAGGGTGGACAGTTTACGCCTTATGATTGACAAACCTGTGGCCCTCGGATCCCAGTTCGAATTGGAATTTTATATTTAGAAATGTTGTTTTTTGTGGAGGGAGGAAAACCGGAGTACAAGGAACATCGATAGGCAAAATCGTTACTTTATTATTATTATTATTTTTATTATTATTTATTTATGTAATAATATTGTTGTTGTTGTTGTTGTTACAAATTTCACGGTCTAGTGCATTGATTTTTATATTAAGTCATGGCTCGATGCATCTGGTCAATTTCTTTATATTTTATTATCGCCTATCGACGAGTTCTCGCAAAATCAACAGGAAATCCAAATTAGTGCAATACAAATTGACTTTTATACAGTCCGAAACCTCCACTAACGGCCACCTCTCTATAACGGCCACCTCTCTACAACGGCCAGGATTTTCGTCCCGACCGTGCGCCGATCCATACACTTTACTCTTATTGAAACCTCCTTACAACGGCCACCTCTCTACAACGGCCAGATAATTCTGCACCAAGGTGGCCGTTGTGGAGAGGTTCAAACTGTAGTCTCCTCTTTGACGACGGCAGCTTTCCTTTTAATCTTTCTCTCGTTTTCAATATCTAGATATCGATGAATGTATCACCGGCAGCCCATGATTGTGACGTGAATGCAAACTGTACCAACACTGTTGCGTCACATAATTGTAGTTGCAAGGAAGGATATACTGGTGATGGACATGACTGCTCAGGTAAATATTGGTTTTATACTTTTGTATCAAGCAAGGGGGGCAGGCAGCGCCCTTTGATCTTGCCGCTTTTTCCGCTGCGCACAAGTAAAGAAATCTGTCAATCATTCGAGAAACGTACCTCTACGGGAGTTTGCTGTGGAATTTTCATCCATAGTGTCCCACAATGACCAAAGTTCAGTTTAAACAGCGACCGAATCGTTTCACCATAGATGTTTGAACGTGGAATCGCCAAAATATTTCTAAACGAACACAAACGCACGCCATCGTCCGCCATGTTTATTTTAAACAAACCAGTACTTAGTCTCGCTCGGCCAAATTTCTTAAATGTGCAATCATGTATACTAGGTCCCAGGCCTCGCTGCTAAAAGAAAACAGCAAAAATAGATTCGACGGGCGTTTATTAAAATCTATTGATTATATCCCAGACTACCTTTCGGCATTGTGGTTTTACGCGCTTCTACACAACATTTCTCGAAAACAGCTGTACTCATTCAGATTGTGAAGAAATGTATGCATCGCATCCTTTTGTATGACAGCCAGGTGTCTTGTATTTAGTTGCACTGTTTAATATCCGAAAAGGGTTTTACGGTTCATCTCCAGTTTACATTGTTTTTACTGTAATTGATATCTTGTAGGTTCCAAGCCTAGCGTTGAACCGGAAACAATAACGCCTGGAACCAAGCAACCGGAAACAATAACGCCCTGGGACCAAGCAACCGGAAACAATAACGCCAGGGACCAGCAACCGGAAACAACGACGCATGGGACCAAGCAACCGGAAACAACGACGCCTGGGACCAAGCAACCGGAAACAACGACGCAAGGGACCAAGCAACCGGAAACAACGACGCCTGGGACCAAGCAACCGGAAACAACGACGCAAGGGACCAAGCAACCGGAAACAACGACGCATGGGACCAAGCAAACCGGAAACAACGGACGCCTGGGACCAAGCAACCGGAAACAATAACGCCTGGGACCAAGCAACCGGGAAACAACGACGCATAGGACCAAGCAACGGTAACAACGACGCCTGGGACCAAGCAACCGGAAACAACGACGCCTGGGACCAAGCAACCGGAAACAACGACGCAAGGACCAAGCAACCGGAAACAACGACGCATGGGACCAAGCAACCGGAAACAACGACGCCTGGGACCAAGCAACCGGTAACAACGACGCCTGGGACCAAGCAACCGAAACAACGACGCCTGTGACCAAGCAACCGGAAACAACGACGCAAGGGACCAAGCAACCGGAAACAACGACGCATGGGGAACAAGCAACCGGAGACAACGACGCCTGGGACCAAGCAACCGGAAACAACGACGCAAGGGACCAAGCAACCGGTAACAACGACGCCTGGGACCAAGCAACCGGAAACAACGACGCCTGGACTAAGCAACCGGAAACAACGACGCATGGGACCAAGCAACCGGAAACAACGACGCCTGGGACCAAGCAACCGGAAACAACGACGCCTGGGACCAAGCAACCGGAAACAACGACGCAAGGGACCAAGCAACCGGAAACAACGACGCAAGGGACCAAGCAACCGGAAACAACGACGCCTGGGACCAAGCAAACCGGAAACAACGACGCAAGGGACCAAGCAACCGGAAACAACGACGCAAGGGACCAAGCAACCGGAAACAACGACGCATGGGGACCAAGCAACCGGAACAACGACGCCTGGGACCAAGCAACCGGAAACAACGACGCCTGGGACCAAGCAACCGGTAACAACGACGCCTGGGACCAAGCAACCGGAAACAACGACGCCTGGGACTAAGCAACCGGAAACAACGACGCATGGGACCAAGCAACCGGAAACAACGACGCCTGGGACCAAGCAACCGGAAACAACGACGCCTGGGACCAAGCAACCGGACAACAACGACGCAAGGGACCAAGCAACCGGAAACACGACGCAAGGGACCAAGCAACCGGAAACAACGACGCCTGGGACCAAGCAACCGGAAACCACGACGCAAGGGACCAAGCAACCGGAAACAACGACGCAAGGACCAAGCAACCGGAAACAACGACGCATGGGACCAAGCAACCGGAAACAACGACGCCTGGGACCAAGCAACCGGAAACAACGACGCATAGGAACAAGCAAACCGGTAACAAACGACGCCTGGGACCAAGCAACCGGAAACAACGACGCCTGGGACCAAGCAACCGGAAACAACGACGCAAGGGACCAAGCAACCGGAAACAACGACGCATGGGACCAAGCAACCGGAAACAACGACGCCTGGGACCAAGCAACCGGAAACAACGACGCCTGGGACCAAGCAACCGGTAACAACGACGCCTGGGACCAAGCAACCGGAAACAACGACGCCTGGGACTAAGCAAACCGGAAACAACGACGCATGGGACCAAGCAACCGGAAACAACGACGCCTGGGACCAAGCAACCGGAAACAACGACGCCTGGGACTAAGCAACCGGAAACAACGACGCATGGGACCAAGCAACCGGAAACAACGACGCCTGGGACCAAGCAACCGGAAACAACGACGCCTGGGACGCAAGCAACCGGAAACAACGACGCAAGGGACCAAGCAACCGGAAACAACGACGCAAGGGACCAAGCAACCGGAAACAACGACGCCTGGGACCAAGCAACCGGAAAACAACGACGCAAGGGACCAAGCAACCGGAAACAACGACGCAAGGGACCAAGCAACCGGAAACAACGACGCATGGGACCAAGCAACCGGAAACAACGACGCCTGGGACCAAGCAACCGGAAAACAACGACGCATAGGACCCAAGCAACCGGTAACAACGACGCCTGGGACCAAGCAACCGGAAACAACGACGCCTGGGGACCAAGCAACCGGAAACAACGACGCAAGGGACCAAGCAACCGGAAAACAACGACGCATGAGGACCAAGCAACCGGAAACAACGACGCCTGGGACCAAGCAACCGGAAACAACGACGCCTGGGACCAAGCAACCGGTAACAACGACGCCTGGGACCAAGCAACCGGAAAAACAACGACGCCTGGGACTAAGCAACCGGAAACAACGACGCATGGGACCAAGCAACCGGAAACAACGACGCCTGGGACCAAGCAAACCGGAAACCAACGACGCCTGGGACCAAGCAACCGGAAACAACGACGCAAGGGACCAAGCAACCGGAAACAACGACGCAAGGGACCAAGCAACCGGAAACAACGACGCCTGGGACCAAGCAACCGGAAACAACGACGCAAGGGGACCAAGCAAACCGGAAACAACGACGCAAGGGACCAAGCAACCGGAAACAACGACGCCTGGGACCAAGCAACCGGAAACAACGACGCATGGGACCAAGCAACCATAAACAATAGCGCCTGGAACCGAGCAACCTACCTGTAAGTTGTCGCAAAAATACAACAAGCAATTTATAACGATCCGCACTAGTACTTTCGCGATGAAAATAATGCGAATTTAGCTGGAGAGTACTACATTTTAGAAAAACATTTATTCTATGTTGTTCTATTTGAATTGGCAGGAAACGCAGGTAAATCTCTCGACAATCCCCGCGACAAACTAAGATAACCAATAACCTGAATAATAAGAACTGCGCTGAAGAGCATCATGGAGCATGGTGGTTACAACAGCTGTTACAAGTCGAACCTTAACGGCCCTTACAAAACTGGAGTAGTGGCGAGACGTGAAAAGGGTACTATATATGATAACGTGGAAAACGTGGAGAGGAACTAACTACTCCCTTAAGAGATCTGAGATGAAAATTAAACTGGCAAAATTAAATTAATCATTAACGACAAACGCTGACTTTAAATGTTGCAAGAAATGTTAACTTTAAAAGAAGAATAAAAACTCGGATGGTTGATTAATATTGTGGCCACTGACCGTGTTGTTCCTTTGCCCTTTCTATTGAAAACGAACCCTTTGGTAAAATAGTCAGGCGGTGTTTATAAGTCGAGGGCCAGGAGGGAATAGGAAAGTCTACTTTTATGAAGAAGCTCTCTTTCAATAAACACGATCGAATCTCTCGAATCTTTGCTCCTTTTGAAAACTTAACGGGCATATAGAATTATCCATGTAACAAACAGCTACCCGAGTTGGGTGACCTTCTAACTTTAAACTCAGCACTTCTCAAATGAGATTCGATCAAAATTTATTCGTGAATCCCACTTTCAGTTTGTGGCCGGAGAAACGGGTGAATTTTCACTCCCTTTTACTCCCTTCGCGATTCGTTTTGCTTGCTGCACAATAGACCTTATTCATAAATGGCGGCCGATTAATTATTCTTTTATATTCATGCTAATCAGCCCCCCTAGCCTCGTTAGTATGTGCAAAATTATTATTTTGAAAAAACATGACTTTGCAAGTGCATGTGCCCCAAAACTCGTAATTACCGGGCTTCCCAAATAAGGTAGTAATGGTAAATTGCCTCATATGCCTCGAGTAGGGAACCAATCAGATTTTCAAAAATTGCAATATCCTGTGGTGAGTATATTATAAAAGGATTTATATTATGTATGAAAAAGCACGGTTTGTATCAAAACAGTGTCAATTCAAAGCCTCGCTTCCGCTCAAAGGCCTGATAACTAAGCACACAACTGTAAAATGGCATATTGGACTTTGAAGTTTGTTTGTTTGTTTGTTTGTTTGTTTGTTTTTTAGCCGTCTAGCTATCTTTGCTCAAAGCATTTTAATAATTTTATATCATTGCTATTCCTTAGGATAAAACGATATAAAAATTATTAAAATGCTATGAAAATAGATTATTAAAAATTGATTAAAATTTCATTGTAACAAAGAACTTAATATTATAAGCTTGATTGGTTTATCTTTAGTCTTCCTCGCCACCTCCTATTCTGTAAATATCCTATTTTACTCGTTTCTGTGTGGTAAATTAAATAAACTTGAACTTGACAAAATAGATGGATTCCTGGGCGCGCTCTTATTGGTTAAAAAAACATGTTTTATTTAAGAATTTAAACGAAAGCTTACAGTAACGGGGGCGTCGCGCCGATTCTCTTTTGTGTTCACAAATTCCCGTCGCGTTTTATGACAGTTTCAAAAAGTCATTAATAATTTATAAAGAAAATACAAAACAAAATGAATGTTTAATATTTGATAAAGATACGGCTGAAACTTTTAGCTCAATTTTCTCGTCTAAAACAAACAAGGATCAGATTTAATATATTTAGAGGGAAGTTTTGAAGTCGTTTACTGTGCGAATCAGAAAAATGTGAACACTTCGAAACCACGCTTGGATTTTCCTTTGCCAAAAATTGGCCTATTTTTACCCCCCATATTTATTTTATTGCTATTTGGGCAAAGTTTTCTGCAAAAACAACGTGTAAATTTGAGTTTCCTGACTATTCTTCTTGCGGTTTGATCATGACAAAGTTAAATCAAAGTGTTCACGGTTTTTTGATTCGCACAGTAAAAACTCGTTTTACAATTACTGCTGCTCAATTTTTATACGTAATACTTGACCTATACATGAATATCACATTACGATCGAATCTGAAAGAATTTCTGGAATTATATACCAAATAGAAAACGTTTTCCGTGTTTCCATAGAGTTATGGTATAACACGAGTGAAGTTTGGGAAAACGAGAAATGATGTGGAAACACGAGCGAGTGTTTCTACATCAATTTCGAGTTCTCCTAAACTTTTCACGAGTGCTACCATAACTATGGAAATACAGGAAAACGGTTTTCTATTGTTTTTATAAATAAAAGGACGAAGCAATTTAGTAGTATAATTGTTTATTGTATAAAATTATTTTGAAACTTCCTGTTTTTATTATATGCAAATGCGATCTCGAGACAATCGTAGTTAGGAACTGGTCATAACTTATAATAGGGGAGGGAGGTGGAAATTTGAAATTTGGACGTTTGATAATAATGTGACCCTCCTTAACGATGGAAATGAAATATCTATTCAGAAAACGTAATTATTAAATCTAGAATATGATATGGATATTGAAAGGTACACGTATCTTCCTTTATACTATATTAAGAAGGTGATGACGATGCTGAATAGTGATGTGAATGACGGTGCAACTGAGCATGACATGTTGCTTTCATTTTCTTCAGAGACATTTTGATATTTGATAGCATGGTTTTATAGCATGTTTGTTTAATAATTAACGTGAGATGTTGCTTTGATAGACATTTGATATTATTTTGAAAGCATGCCTTGCATGTTTTTGTAAAGAAATAATTTATTGTCTAAAGTATGATCTTTCTATTCCTGTTGTGCTACACAATGCTTTTTATGATCTATGATCATTCTGGCACTCTCACTGGTACATCCATGTGACCCTCCCTTTTTTATTGTCTATGTTTTTTATGACCCTCCCTTTTTAGGGGCTCAAAAAGTAATGACCCTCCCCCTATTTCCACCTCCTCGCCCCTGCTAATTTATGACGTACCAGTTCCTTAATTCGCGCACACGACAGCTGATATCATGACTTGCACATCTCCTCGTGTGTGTTTGGCCACAGTTTCATTTCAAAGCGAGTTTCAGTCATTTCATTGTAAGGTATGTAATAATTCAAAGTTAATCTTGTGATCATTAATGATATGGATATGATAGAACTTTTAGTCGGCGTTGAATCGAATCGATTTGCTATTTAGTTCAACCATATACATGTTGAAAGTTCCTGCATTTTCTGTGATTTGTTTGTCCATTGAAATATTAACATCATTCTCTTGATTTACAATCCGCCAGTTCCAACTTAGGACCCTAATTCAGTGTCAATTGTCTTTAAGACTGACAAAGTGTGTCAATTGCAGGAGCAACATTTCAGTAAACTAAATCTGACGGTTAGCGTGACCACTGAGTAAATTCAAGATCAAGCATTTTTTTGGGTACAGCAACAGTAAGTTTAAGTATTGATAATATAATACACGATTTAATTATGTTTACCCCAATAGATATCTCATTTTATATTAGCACGAAACAGCAACTTTACTGTAGTGTTCCGTGAAGCTGTCGTAAGGCTACCGCCCTCGTGGTTTACGGAACTTTACGCGTCTTTACGAAGACGTAAAGTCCTACGTTTACACGTCTTTATACATGCACCGTAAGTCTTTGTAAGGTTTTACATTTATGCAACTTTACCGTTTCACAAAGTTACGTAAAGTTAATTGTACTATATATACTATCAATCGTAAAGCCCTTCACAACTTTATAAGATGCTCTTTATATCTGCTTTACGGGGTGTCTAGATAGCAAATAAGACCTATAGAAAGAGACGACCTAGAAAAGGCGAAGTCAGACCTAGAAGTGAAGACCTGGAAAACGAAAACCTAGAAAACGAACGCCTATTGGTGGTTTTCATCAACATTACAAAAACCGTTTGCTTGCATGAACAACATCAGAAAAAGGGAACAGGTAAAAGAACTGACAGAAAGAAACGTTTTGTCCAAATTATAGCGTTGTAGCGTTTTTCATAACCGAGTTATTGCCAAACTTATTTTCAGAAAATTACAGTATTTAGTATGCCGCCGCCATGTTTGTGTCCTTCAGAGGGGCAACAAACATGGCCGCCATAAAATTGCACAAGAAGTAGAGTAGATTCTACCGTTTAATATCATTAATCTTTCACTTCAAATCTGTTTAGACATCACTTCTAAATTATTATAACGTCTGAAAATGTAAAAATGATATTAAAATATCCGTTTTTGTGACAGTTCAGAAACACGTTCATCCGGGACATCACACATTTCAAATAGCTTTATTTCCAAAAGGATCACTGGATCGATACCAACTTTGCATAGAGATTAATGATTTCCATGTCTAGAAGATATAAAAAGAATAGCTCTGTAGGATTAACAGTTTAGATTTTAGAATTGTGATGATGTCAGATGAAAACAAAGAATAGAAAACATGACGAAGACGCCTAGAAAATGTGAAAACCTAGAGAGCGAAAACTTAGAAAGCGCCGGAAGACCTAGAAATTAAACGTTTAGCCTAGAAAACGAAGACCTAGAAAATGAAAGCCTAGAAAACGAAGACCTAGAAAACGAAAACCTTGAAAACGAAGACCTAGAAAACGAAAACCTGGAAGACGAAGACCTAGAAAACGAAAAACTAGAAAACGAAGGCTGTAGAATTAGAAAGCGTAGAAAACGAAGTCTAGAAAAGGTTTCCATATATCTCGGTAATGTTCGGAAAGATGGTCGGTTTCAATGTTGATCTGAGTGTCAACATCACTTTCAAGACATCCTTCTTTCATTCTAACTCTTCGACCGTCCTCGAGAATATAAACACAATTTTTCAAAAAATCGATTTTCCGTTTTGAACTGCGCTGTACGTAGTGAATTTAAATAAAACAATAAAAATATTAAAAGATCAGATCAAGCGGACTGTGCTTTTAGTATACGTACATGAAAGTCGACGAAAGTAATAACTCAAAGTTAATCTTTTGATCATTAATGATATGGATAAGTTTTCAGTCCGGCGTTGAATCGAATCGTCTAGTTTAAGGTACCCGCCCAGTCTATTTTGAGTACTTTTTGTCGTAAAAAAATTATCTGCAATGTGTATCCTAGGTTAGGGTTAGGATTAGGGCTAGATATTCAGATATTTTCATAGAATGAATCACCCACAAATTTGAACGTTTACCTGCTTTTTGTGTTTCTGGCCCTCAAAGGATGTACTTGGATTAAATATTAATCCCATGTCTGAGACAAACTTTTGGTTTTTTGCTCAAACCATCAAATAATTCCAACAGAATAAAAGCAGGAATGTTTAAATACAAATAGAAGGAACAATCGCTAGTTTAAGTTGTACTGAAATGTTTAAAAAATCCGTAGTTATTGCGAGGTGTCCTGAAAACGAACCGTGCACTCAGAGCAAGGCATCATTTGCCTTTCTCTGCTCACCTGAACTAACTTTTGTCCGATAGTTCAGTTCTTCCTGAAGGAGCCTGCCACGTTTTCATGTAACTTGTACAAGCTACTGCTACTGATCTTCGCCTCGTGTGTGGTGTGTGTGTGTGTGTGTGTGTGTGTGTTTGGCCACAGTTTCATTTCAAAGCGAGTTTTTCATTTCATTGTAAGTTAATAGCTCAAAGTTAATCTTGTGATCACTGTGATATGGATATGATAAGTTTCAATCAGCGTTGAATCGAATCGACTATTCTAATCGACTATTCTAAGAGTTCCTGTTGACGACCATGTTGAAAGTTCCTACATTTTTCTGTGATTTGTTTGTCATTGAAGTATTTTAATACTTCAATGGAATGTTAAGGTTTTTATTAAGACGCCATTCTAGATGTCGAGTGATTGCACAATACACACGTGTTCCCTCGAGTTGAAAACACCCTTCTCAGTGAAAATTATAAATAATAGAAAGATTACATGCAGACATTACAGAGTACACGTTCAATACAATTCCTGAAAGAATATCACAAAATAATTTTCAAAACCTAGTAAATAAGCGGAAAATGAAGTTGTCCCATATATTGACAATGATAGCCAAATTATATGAACTAGAATCCATGAGTGCCTGACAGTCGAAGAAAATCGAAGATAAACATCTTTTGGAGTAAGCAAAATATGATCAATATTCAAAATAGAAGAAATTTAATTGGAATATTTAGATGTTTATTCACCGCTATATATCTAGAAACTCTACATACAATTAATTAAGCTAAAGGTGCAAAAACTAGAAAAATTGTGAACTAGGGTGCCCTTAATTTGAGATTCTCTCGTGTTCACAAATTTCCGCCGCGTCTTATGACAGTTTTCAAAAACTCATTAATAATTTACAATAAGTTTTTTACAATTACAGCTGCTCAATTTTTATAACGTAATACTTAACCTATACATGAATATTAAATTACGATCGAATCTGAAAAGAATTTCTGGAATTATATACCAAATAGAAAAACGTTTTCCGTGTTTCCATAGAGTTATGGTATAACACGAGTGAAGTTTGGGAAAACGAGAAATGATGTGGAAACACGAGCGAGCGGAGTGTTTCCACATCAATTTCGAGTTCTCCTAAACTTTCACGAGTGCTACCATAACTATGGAAATACAGGGAAAACGTTTTCTATTGTTTTTTTATAAATAAAAGGACGAAGCAATTTAGTAGTTAATTTTATAAAATTATTTTGAACTTCCTGTTTTTTATTATATGCAAATGTGTTCTCGAGACAATCAGAATTAGTGACTGGTCATAAATTATAATGGGGGAGGGGACGGTGGAGATATAAAATTTGGACGTTGATAATAATGTGACCCTCCTTAATGATGGGAAATGAAATATATTGACCCTCCCCTTGCCCTCGGCTTAAAATATCATTAACCTCCCCCCCCCCCCCCCCCCCTTCCTCCTCCCTGCACAGATAATACTCAGTCACACTTGTGTGAGCATTTTTTATACTGAAGCAAAATTGAAATAAATAATGCCTGCCCCCAGTGATACTACCTACAGTACCCCTATGAACATATCTATTCAGAAAACGTAATTATTAAATCTAGAAAATGATGTGGATATGGAAAGGTACACGTATCTTCCTTTATACTATATGAAGAAGGTGATGACGATGCTGAATAGTGATGTGAATGACGGTGCAACTGAGCATGACATGTTGCTTTCATTTTCTTCAGAGACATTTGATATTTGATAGCATGGTTTTATAGAATGTTTGTTTAATAATTAACGTGAGATGTTGCTTTGATAGGCATTTGTTATTATTTTGAAAGCATGCCTTGCATGTTTTTGTAAACAAATAATTTATTGTCCTAAGTTATGATCTTTCTATTCCTGTTGTGCTACACAATGCTTTTTATGATCTATGATCAATTCTGGCACTCTCACTGGTATATCCATGTGACCCTCCCTTTTTTCATTGTCTATTTTTATGACCCTCCCTTTTTAGGGGCTCAAAAAGTTATGACACTCCCCCTCTTTCCACTTCCTCGCCCCTGCTAATTTATGACGTACCAGTCCCTTAATTCGCACACACGACAGCTGCTAGCATGACTTGCACATCTCCTCGTGTGTGTTTTGGCCACAGTTTCATTTCAAAGCGAGTTAATTCAGTCATTTCATTGTAAGGTAATAACTCAAAGTTAATCTTGTGATCATTAATGATATATGGATATGATATAACTTTTTGTCGGCGTTGAATCGAATCGATTGTTATTTAGTTAAGAGTTCCTGTTAACCATGTTGAAAGTTCCTGCATTTTCTGTGATTTAATTTGTCTGTCATTGAAATATTAACATCATTCTCTTGATTTACAATCCGCCAGTTCCGACTTAGGACCTTAATTCAGTGTCAATTGTCTTTAAGACTGACAAAGTTTATCAATTGCAGGAGCAAACATTTCAGTAAACTAAATCTGACGGCTAGCGTGACCACTGAGTAACTTCAAGATCAAGTGACATTTTGGAACATCAGCAGTAAGTTTAAGTATAAAGATAATACATAGTTTAATTGTGTTCAACCAAATCAATATCTCACGAATGAGCACATTTTATATTAGTACGAAACAGCAACTTTACTGTAGTGTTCCGCGAAGCTGCCATAAGGCTGCCATAAAGCCTTCATTTAGGAACTTTACTCGTCTTTACGAAGACGTACAGTTCTACTTTACGCGTCTTTACGGTACGCCGTAAGTCTTTGTAGGGTCTACATTTATGCAATTTTACTGATTCATAAGGTTACGTCAAGTTAATTGTACTAATTGTACTATACTATAAATCGTAAAGCCCTTCACAACGTTATGAGATGCCCTTTATATCTGCTTTACGAGGGTGTCTAGAAAACGAAGAACTATATACAAAGAGACGACTTAGAAAGCGAAGTCGGATCTAGAAAACAAGCACCTATAGAAAACATGACCAAGACCTAGAAAACGAAAACCTATATATAGCTATGAGCGAAAACATAGAAAGGGAAAACCTAGAAAAGGTTTCCGCTATTTCTTTGTTATGTACGAGTATTTATCGGTAATGTTCGAAAAGTTGTCGGTTTTAATGTTCAGAGTGCCAAGACATCCTTCTTTCATTCTTAACACAGTTACTGAACACCTTTCTGGAGCTCAAAATGGAAAGGAATAACTCCAATAAATGTTTAGATCTCGAAGGGTGACCGAGTGAGCAACGCGAAACGCAATCAATTCGATCAACAATTCCTTCGACCGTCCTCGAGAACATAAGGGGCCGTGGACATATTCCCAATTGTGGCCCCGTTTAACGTCCACTGTTAGGGGGGGGGGGGGGTAAAGAGAGTCCAAATTTGGACATTAGTGGGGCCATTTTGAGCAAAAACAAAATGATGCATTTCTCCTTTATTTTACTTCATGTTTTAAGAACGGAACATAAAGAGAAAACATAGTTCAGTAGAAAATAAGAACAAATGAGAGTAATTTCGCAATTATTTCCCTTACACGCCACGTAATTCTCGCGACTTTCGTCACTCGCTCGCGAAGACCTAGAAAAACGGAGAAAAAAGAAAGAGAACGACTCTGACCTAGAAACTGAGTGAAGACCAAGAAAACGCAGAACTATAGAAAGAGACGGACATAGAAAGTAAAGACCTAGAAAACGAACGCCTGTAGAAAACATCTAGAAAACGAAAACCTAGAAAACGAAAACCTGGAAAACAAAGACCGAGAAAACGAACATCTAGAAAACGAAAACCTAGAAAACGGAAAACCTGGAAAACAAAGACCTAGAAAACGAACATCTAGAAAACGAAAACCTAGAAAACGAAAACCTGGAAAACAAAGACCTAGACAAACGAACATCTAGAAAACGAAAAACCTGGAAAACAAAGACCGAGAAAACGAACATCTAGAAAACGAAAACCTAGAAAACGAAAACCTGGAAAACAAAGACCTAGAAAACGAAACATCTAGAAAACGAAAACCTAGAAAACGAAAACCTGGAAAACAAAGACCGAGAAAAACGAACATCTAGAAAACGAAAAACCTGGAAAACAAAGACCGAGAAAACGAACATCTAGAAAACGAAAAACCTAGAAAACGAAAACCTGGAAAAACAAGGACCGAGAAAACGAACATCTAGAAAACGAAAACCTGGAAAACAAAGACCCGAGAAAACGAACATCTAGAAAACGAAAACCTAGAAAACGAAACATGGAAAACAAAGACCTAGAAAAACGAAACATCTAGAAAACGAAAACCTGGAAAACAAAGACCGAGAAAACGAACATCTAGAAAACGAAAACCTAGAAAACGAAAACCTGGAAAACAAAGACCGAGAAAACGAACATCTAGAAAACGAAAACCTAGAAAACGAAAACCTGGAAAAACAAAGACCTAGAAAACGAACATCTAGAAAACGAAAAACCTGGAAAACAAAGACCGAGAAAACGAACATCTAGAAAACGAAACCTAGAAAACGAAAACCTGGAAAACAAAGACCGAGAAAACGAACATCTAGAAAACGAAAACCTAGAAAACGAAACCTGGAAAACAAAGACCGAGAAAACGAACATCTAGAAAACGAAAACCTAGAAAACGAAAACCTGGAAAACAAAGACCGAGAAAACGAACATCTAGAAAACGAAAACCTAGAAAACGAAAACCTGGAAAACAAAGACCGAGAAAACGAACATCTAGAAAACGAACATCTAGAAAACGAAAACCTGGAAAACAAAGACCGAGAAAACGAACATCTAGAAAACGAAAACCTGGAAAACAAAGACCGAGAAAACGAAAACCTAGAAAACGAAAACCTAGAAAACGAAAACCTGGAAAACAAAGACCTAGAAAAACGAACATCTAGAAAACGAAAACCTAGAAAACGAAAACCTGGAAAACAAAGACCTAGAAAACGAACATCTAGAAAAACGAAAACCTAAGAAAACGAAAACCTGGAAAACGAAGACCTAGAAAACGAAAACCTAGAAAACGAAAACCTGGAAAACAAAGACCTAGAAAACGAACATCTAGAAAACGAAAACCTAGAAAACGAAAACCTGGAAAAACAAAGACCTAGAAAACGAACATCTAGAAAACGAAAACCTAGAAAACGAAAACCTGGAAAACAAAGACCGAGAAAACGAAACATCTAGAAAACGAAAACCTAGAAAAACGAAAACCTGGAAAACAAAGACCGAGAAAACGAACATCTAGAAAACGAAAACCTAGAAAACGAAAACCTGGAAAACAAAGACCGAGAAAACGAACATCTAGAAAACGAAAACCTAGAAAACGAAAAACCTGGAAAACAAAGACCGAGAAAATGAACATCTAGAAAACGAAAACCTAGAAAACGAAAACCTGGAAAACAAAGACCGAGAAAACGAACATCTAGAAAACGAAAAACCTAGAAAAACGAAAACCTGGAAAACAAAGACCGAGAAAACGAACATCTAGAAAACGAAAACCTAGAAAACGAAAACCTGGAAAAACAAAGACCGAGAAAAACGAACATCTAGAAAACGAAAACCTGGAAAACAAAGACCGAGAAAACGAACATCTAGAAAACGAAAACCTAGAAAACGAAAACCTGGAAAACAAAGACCTTGAAAACGAACCATCTAGAAAACGAAAACCTAGAAAAACGAAAACCTGGAAAAACAAAGACCTAGAAAACGAACATCTAGAAAACGAAAACCTAGAAAACGAAAAACCTGGAAACAAAGACCTAGAAAACGAAACATCTAGAAAACGAAAACCTAGAAAACGAAAACCTGGAAAACAAAGACCTAGAAAACGAACATCTAGAAAACGAAAACCTGGAAAACAAA
>MU827781.1:2288040-2580920 GCA_029204205.1 Desmophyllum pertusum
ACAGGCAATTACCACGCAAGCTAGCAAATAAAGTGCTAGTGCTTTTACTTAACGTTAACGTTATAACATACTAAACATATTTCTTTGGGTACCGAGTTCATTTGCTGTTTTTTTTTCCTGAAGTTTGTGAGTCCAACAAATTATCATGTGACGAAGGAGCAAAATGCTTACCGCTGACCTGGGTATGCGACAGCATCAACGACTGTAACGACAACAAAGATGAACACAACTGTCCTAACAGGAGGGCTGGTAAGGACTTATTTACTTTTCAATAATATTGTTTATGTATCTTGTTCCTGCTAAATTTATTCCATTGTATTTACAAAGTATGGGTGTGTTGCTTTGGCTGAGCTCTGTTTGCTGGGTAATAAAACACAACATCCCGATGTGGGAATCTTTTGGCCACAGGTACATGTATGGCCGTTTTTATTTTGATAACGAGCATAGAAAGCTCAAATTATCACAACATACAAAGTATTATCCCAGCAAAGGTGAGGGAGATAGAAAAGGGGTGTTGAGGGAGGAGAAAATTGCCTTCACTCGTTGATAATTTCAGCGAAAGAAAATTTGTAACCACGCTCGCCTCACTTACATATAAGAATCCATGAAGCAATATCCCGGATGACAGGAACTCCCCTAACCGGAAGCTTGAAAATGATTAATATGTAATGATTAATACATAAAATCATTATTTCTCTTTGATGTTTGTTTTAGACTTTTAAGTCTGAAACATCAGTGGGGATTATGTTTAGTCATCTACTTATGAGATGTTAACTATTCAAACAAAAATATTTGTTATTATGAAAATATTTCAATAATTTATCATTTACATATTTTTAAATTCATTACTGATGTCTGACATGTCCGTCATCTCCTCGTCCCCCAACCCAAGCCCCGTGGAATTTATTAAAATTATTTTAATGCTATATTATTTTAAGCCTGTACCTGACAGTTTCTGTGTATGTCTATGTGAAAATATCTGTCTCTGCAGATAAATCAATGGCGCATGCTGCAGAAGAAGCAGCAATAACCGCTGCCCAAGAAGCCAAACGCGCCGCAGCTGCAGCTCAAGAACTGATGTTACAGGCCAAAAAAGCCGCTGAAAAAGCCAGCCGCGCCATGAGAATAGCAGAAGCATACGAGGAAAAGAAACTGTAACAAAATCAAATACGTTATTCCATTTATAAAATATTGTAAAACCTTTTTTAACGGGTTAAGTATGAACATGCTTGCCACAGTGTACATGTAATATAGAACGAAGTCGTCTCATTTGAGAGATCATGAATAAAATAATGAACTTGCTTTTAGTCTTTGTGAACCGAAAAAGCATAGGTAAGATCGAAAGCCATATAAGTAACTTAACTTAGTTATTAACTTAAATTTATTTGGTTAATATGTAGTCTATTTATGTTTGAGATGATTATTCTTTGAAATGATGGTTTAGGTTCACTATGTAGGCTGTGAAGAAGGAAAATTGGAGATCGTGATAGATTGTACCAATGGGCTCAAACTTACTGGGTAATTAATAGCATCATGAAAGCAACTTTGCGCGTGCAAATGCAATGTTACCGGTCACATGAGTTCGATTAGAGAAGCTAGCCCTTTTAACACTAGCACTTGTAGGGGTATAGTCAGATAAGCAGGGCATGCAATGAAATAAGGAAGTGTGCCCAAAACAGCTTAGATTTAAGGACTACAGTCAAATCTCGTTAATGCAATGTACGGATACCGAAGAAAGTGTCCATATTTATTTAATGAAGTGTCAGTCTTAAGAGGGTCTCTGTAAAACGGGGTTCGCAAAGATTGCATAATAACGAAGCTCATAGGCCAAAGCCCATCTTTACCATTTGAAATTAAACAGCCGTAGCAAGCACAACATGAGCATTATGTCAGATCAGTGTGGAGTTACACTCCAATCTGTTACTGAAACTTGAATTTAATTTTGTACTTGCATTAATTTTCTTTCTGGGGCACCTGAATGGACCTGAATGAGAGTATCATACAGTAGCAAAAGACCATTGCACATGAGAACAGATGCTTGTTTCCCATGCTTTACTAAAGCCAATTTATTTTTATCACAAGTATTTTTGTACGTCTTAGGTTACCGTATGTTGGTACATCGTGATCAGTTCTCCTGTGTTATGATCTCTTGCTAGACGTAGGCGTTTACTTCGTGAATACTGTAGCACTTTGGCCCTTTTAAATAACTCTTATTAAAACCTTGGATAAAACGTTTTTTAGTTTATTTTACTTTCGATAATGTTTGAATTAGGAACTCGTTTCTTTTAGGCCAATCTTTCTTGTGGCTTATCATCCAAATTGTTAGAATTAATGTTACATCAGTAGATGGAACATAAAATCTGAAAACGGTCCTTCCGAGTTCATATGCCGTCATTTATTACTAAGGCTTGAATAGTTAAGTTAAAAAGGTTACAAATTATGCTTACGATAAAACTCCATTCCACGGCGTTTGATTCCGGCCGCATTAAATATTTCACGAGCTTCAAGGTATTCTGGTAGATAATGCCCTGCGAGACAGAGATTCACTTCTCTTTCCGCGCATGTGTGCAGAGGTTCCTTCTCGTCGCGCGCAGAAAGAGAAGTCAATCTCTGTCTCGCAGGGTAGGTAAATAAAGGACAGAAGAACCTCCTTTACCTGAAGTGTACCAAATGAATCCGAAAAATACAACTCCCCATCCCCGGGATTGTTTGCATTTAACAATGGAACAGAAAATCACAAAGTATTCTTGTTATAACAGACGCTCTTACCCAAAAAATAAATCACTGGTTGGAGATTTGCTCGATTAATATAGTTTGGTTAGTTTTCATCTAAATCACGCAATTACAAATTTGCTATGGCTAGTAATTTTGTAATCTCTAGTGTCAGTTTTCGATGAAGTTTATATTTGAACTAAGAAGAACCTGTTCGTCTCTTAAGTGGCCACAGATAAAACCTGGGAATGCGATCACTGATTTTACATGGATGCTCAACTCAAACTTTCCCAAAGGTGTTTCTTAAGGGTAAAGACTACTCATGGGTCAAGTGGCTCACGCAGCCGGACCAATATCATCTACCATCTACCAGTCAACCGAAGAGATTAGGAGTATCGCTTAACTCCCCCCCCCCCCCCCCCCCCCTTCATGGGGTGCTGGTCCATTGCAGGTTATCCCCAGTGTTTTGTGAGGAAGCCAATACCAGATTATAAATATGGGTAGAGAGAGGCATTGTGAAAGTATAAAGTGACTTTCCAAATAGCACAGCAAAATTGACCCTGGTCAGGGCTTGATCCCGAACCTATCAATCCTTAGTCCAACTATCAATACCTGTTTTTTTCATAAATGCCGCATTTCCTAAATGCCGAGTCAGTAAGACTCTTTTTCGGTCATTAAGTTATCTCCTTTGATTTTGAGGACCAGGGACATGTGACATGTTGACGGGGGGGGGGGGATAAAAAGCCGGCACCTTTCTTTGAAAACATAGCGGTGCCGGGCAACAGACCAACCGTTGCGAATCATTGTGTCAATCAAGCCGTTGCTAAGAATGACGTCAACCAAAACTTAATTGTTTTCTTCGGGAAGCTTTTTCAAGCTCGCAGCGCAGAGCTGTACGCGTGTAGCCTGCAAACGCTGCTCAGGCGGATTTTTGGCCTGATCTTTCACGCCGCGAGAAATATCTCGGCAGCGTGAAACAACAAGCGAAAAATCCGTCTGAGCAGCATTTTCAGGGTACAGCGAGAGTCTTTCTGATACGCGACGTGAAGCAGTGCTACTGGAACGGGAAGTGAAGTAGATTAAAATGAAATGTTTATCGTAATACACGAGGCGAAGCAAAATAAGCCAACAGAAAAGAACACGTCTTCGTTCTGGATCGGATTTTCGAGCGAAAACAACCAAGGAAAAAGACGTGTTTATTATCTTGAAAACTAATTTTAGGTGTGAATTTCTTGCCTGACATGCTTTTTTATTGTTAATAAGTTCCTGTGGGACAATCCCCTTTGCAACTATTTGAGTGCTACTGCGCATACTCGGTTGTCCAGCACCGCTATGTCGTACGGCCAAGTCCATTTATAAAGACAGTTTCTATCCCCCCTGCTTGTTGACTATAATTGTTTTAAGAGCCAATGGCGTGCCTCGTCCCGAGAGGGAGTGATGTCGGCTCTTCCTATCATTGCGAAGCAGAATTCGCCAAGTGATGGATTGTTCACCCACCAATAGGCCCAATGCCATATAAAATTAGTGATAGAATGCATAAAATTATACATTACAACACTTTTAAGTAAACTGCATTTCCCATGGATCTGTGCATTGTTTATTCGGATATCCAATCCCGGCTTTCCCGTCAAATATATCAAATATAACGGGTGGGAAGTCAGGCCACCTGTTCGTTCGTCTCTTTAGTAGATGTTTGTAAAGTTACTGCAACTCGACGCACCGATAATCTATAATTGGATTACACCGACGTTTAAATTCGTTTGGCCATGAGAAAAGGCAATGAAAAAAAGTATAACATCACGTACGAGTGCAACGACAATCAACCAAACATGGATGGTCAAAACTGTAATCTGGGTCCTAATCGTGCTATTACTTGCACGACTAGAACACGTATCTGCAGGTATGCAACAAGTGCTGTTGTTTGTTTTTTTGGTTTGTTTTGGGGTTTTTTTTTTTATATTTCTGTTGTCTCGCTTTATTAGCGACCATCATTTTGGTACAAAGCAAACATCTGCTATGCTTATTCAGCTATTGATGTTAAGCCTCGCCTACACCGGAACGGTTTGCTCTCTAATGCGAATATTAAATCAAAATGAATTCCGGCCGGTACTTGTCACACTGACTGCTAGACAAGAGCGTAAATAACCTCAGTCATGAACGTTCATCATGTGGTCTGTACTCTGACAGATTATGGATGAGAACTGGGCCTTCAAAATTTGCTTTATTTCTCGTTTATCGCAATTGTATCAATTTTGATAAGGTAAAATTGACGATTTGTAAATTATGTCAGGTGATGGCTGGTGAACAGCTCACTTTGGAAATTCGAGTATAATTTTTAAAATATATATTAAGTACCTTTCTCAATTGCTTATGTTCATTCCTTTTTCAGAGAACGATGAAGAAGAAATAGAATGGAATTTTACAAAGGCCTCTACCATCATTAACTCCATCGAAAAAAGAATGGGTATAAAGCCCGCTAATAAAGATCTCATTCCTCTTCTTCACAATATTAAACGTCGTCTCGTTGACTTTGAAAGGACTTCAACCAACAAGAAGGATTCTTTAATTAGACCCGTGTCACTAAAGGAGCTGGAGGCTCAACCTACAAACAGAGAAGTCATCAACCGAAAAGACTTTAAATCTACGGCGAAAGGGTTGGACACTTTTAAAGGCCATAAAGTGCGTCATATCACAGACGATGTTGAAGGTATTTACGGATTTTGATTTGTTTGCTTCGTTTCACCAGGAGAGGATGATCTAAGAGAACACATCCCCATGCCCCATTATAGTTTTATTCAATCTATTTTAAGCTTCGCGCCACGCTGTGAAAGTTATTTTAGTTCTCGTCCCCATGGTCGCGCGGCCAATGATCAGAGGATCAGATGTCATTGCGAAGATTTTTCTCGCCGTCGTGTTGACGTCCATCTACTGAAATCGTAAATCCAAAGACGCCAAATCTTAAATTTCATTACGTCATTACAACTGACCAATCAGGTGTCTTCCTTAAAATAGCCGCGCAGTATGACCACGCGCTAAAATTAGATTGAAAAAATTATCATTGGAAGAGGCACATGTATGGGGGATGTGTTCTCTTTAGATCATCCTCTCTTGGTTTCACTGACCCATATAATATATATAAATTACAAACAACATAATCCAATTTAACCTCCAGGTAGACTAGGGAAGTGGACAGTTCTTAAAGCAATGGAAAAGTAGGTATTTGAAAAATCCATGTTTGCATCCTTAATTTGATCATCATAGCACGCGCTCTGATTGGTTGTGTAGTCGTTTTGCACGCATGAGGCTATCTAAACACGATTACGACGTATCCTTGCATATGTTTGAATTCTTAATTGGATCATACAACACATGCTCTGATTGGTTGTGCAGTCGTTGTGCATGAAATAGGAACTCGGTTATTAAAAACGCTACAAAGCTAAAATTTGTTACTGAAAACGTTTCTTTCAGCCTGCTCACTGTATTACCTGTTAGTTTTCTGATGCTGTTCATGCAAGGAAAGGGTTTTAATTTGTAATATGTAGATGAAAACCACCAATACATAACCAGTAACTTTACAGTCTTTGATGGTTACTAAGGACTGCTAGTAGTCTAATTTTGCAAACATGAATTAACCAGAGCAATGCCTCTTTTAAACCATATTTAGACTTTTAGATATGATACCCTCTAACATCACTGCCGCGGAACGAATATGTCGCCCAGGCGCCAGTCACTGGTCACGCAGTTCTCATACTGAATCAACAGAGAAGAAATGTCTCATCTTGGGTGACTCCATCAGCATTGGGTACTAACGCTATATTTGTTGTTTATAATTACAAACATTGACGTTAGTTTTATTTTCTTTATCAAAATTTGTCAACAAAAGAACACTTTGATAAAAGGTTGACATTCACCGAGGCTACATTTGTTTTCCCAATCGGAGGGAGAAAAAAAATTATTATTTGGAAACACCAATATGACCGCCGTGACGTCACGTGAAAACGCTTTATAGGCAGAAGAGCACATACCTACTTTATCACTGATTCGACGTTAATGCCCTATTGTGCTATATTAAGCAATGTTTCCTTAGAGCTGGCTTTCTTTTGATTCATCGATTGACTTCAATGTGAACAATTCACGCCACTATTAAATTTAAGGATGATTTGTAGTTTGCGCTAGCAAACCTTGTCCTAACTGGAAATCCTAGCATTTGGATAAGAATAAAGTGGTATACAGTAGAACCCCGTTAACTCGAACTCGGTTAACTCGAACTCCCCGCTACCTCCAACTCAAACCCATTCCCCTTTCCCTTGTTTTTCAGTCATTTACTATCGACTAACTCGAACTCCCGCTATCTCGAACTATTTTTTGTTTCCCTTGGGAGTTCGAGTTAGCGAGGTTCTACTGTATGTAGGTTTAAAATAAATATAGACTGAAAATTTCGCACGCTCTGATTAGTTAAAAAACCATGTTTTATCAGAGTATAAATCATAGAAAAGCGTGTTTTATCGTTTCGGGCGCGTAAATCTATATTTTAAAGCACATAAAGAAGCCAAAACCATGTATTATACTGTCATAAAACACTCCGGGAATTTGAGAACACTTGAGAAATATAGAAAACACTCGCCTGCGGCTCGTGTTTTCTAAATTTTTCTCGTGTTCTCAAATTCCCGTCGTGTTTTATGACAGTATAATACATGGTTTTGGCTTCTTTATTTGTTAAATATATCTCAGTCTCGTAAAGAGCACATTTAAACGAATCCAATCGATTTCCTTTTCCTTGTTTAGTTATCAGGACTATGTTACTGAGATGCTTGAAGGAGACTGTATTGTGCACCACGCTCCCTGGTCTGGAGACGGAGGGAGCCTGGACACGCGTTATATACTTCAGTGCTTACCGCTGCTTTTATCTTCGAGTGTTTATGAGCCTGTTCATTATGACGCCATCATCTTCAATGCTGGACTTCATGATGTTGACTGCTGCAATTATTCAAGCGAGGTAATTAAGACGTTCTACAGTTTTGCTTTCTGACTTGTAACTGATGGCAACGTTGGTTAAATGAGAGTGGTTTTCAATCCACGGTAAGAAAAAAGATGGCGGCTGTACATTTTACCACAATACCTTGCGAACCTAACACAGCCAATAGGCACATCTGAAAGCCATATTTTTGCGAAATTCGTCCCTGTACTAACAACATTGTGTATGCTAAGTTTGAAGTTTTTAGAACTTTTCTGTGCGTTTTTATGAGCGTTTTTAGGGTTTTCGTGAGCTAAGAATTGTGGGTAAATGTACCAGTCGCCATCTTTTTTCTTACGGTGGATTGAGTATCGTAAAAGAAAAAAGCAACCACAATGGTTAATCACAACAAGTGTAACGAACACAATGAACCAATGAGAGCTCGAAGCAAATACTGTAAATACAAATACAGGTAAATGACGCAAAACTTAGTCAGAAAAAAGCCACAAAAAGGAAACCATAAAAAGTAAATGTAGTGGGAAGATAACTCTAACACATAACTATCCCACGAAGAGCGCTGCGGGAGGCTTAACTGGCTAACCTTAGAACAACGGAGATTAGATTTTATTTAGTGGAATGCTATAAAATTATTTTTGAACTAAGTGGTTTACATATATTTAAAATCTAAGGATTATGTTGAACAGAGAAGACACATG
Source organism: Desmophyllum pertusum (assembly GCA_029204205.1). Lineage (NCBI taxonomy): Eukaryota > Metazoa > Cnidaria > Anthozoa > Scleractinia > Caryophylliidae > Desmophyllum > Desmophyllum pertusum. The sequence continues at coordinate 2,296,423 of MU827781.1, forward strand.
GACAGGTCGAATCACAACTGAATATAAGTTACATTGGGGCCAATTTTCTTTTCTTGCCATCCAGTATACAAATCCTTTAAATTTTTCAAGCTTTCAAACTACCATAAAATCTCACGCTTTAAGCAACAGCGGTCTCAAAATTGGCAACCTTACTAATTTCATCATTCTCTTTCCATTGCTAGCAACCTTTTTGTACTACCGCCTATTCTGATTGACATGGTCATGTGACCGTATTATGCAAATGGCCTATTATCTAGCCATGGAACGATCTACCAAAACATGTCGCGGAAGCGGGTAGCCGTTTTTAAACTCGACAAGAAACTGAACATTGACTGGATGGCTATTTTAAATTATTATACATAAATCCAACTGACCTTTCTCTTGTTTTTGCAGTATGTTCCTCTTAAGGATTATGCTAAAAATCTGAAGAAAATCAAGAATACCTTGTTGAAAACAGGTGCTACGGTGGCTTTTGCGACCTCCACACCCATTCCATATAACCGAACGCGTAACAAAAGAGTTTTGCAGTACAACAAGGCCGCAAAAAGGTAAGTCACTCATAATTAAATAGGCTGTGATTGAGTATATACAAACTGTTGTCAATATTATATTTATCTTTTGAAGAGTATCATTATTTATAATCCAACCCCACTCAGTCGGAGTACAAATACCTCACGAAATTATTTGTACTCTTCACCTTCACCTATCTGCTTCGTGATTGCTGTCACATAAGGCCTTCACAAAGCTTCTCCATCTTTCTCTTTTAGCTGCTGTAGCCCGCATCTCTTTCCAGGATTTGTAGCCCGCCTCGTTTCTCTCTTTCTATTTGTACTCTAGGAGACTTAAATGGAGACTGGGGATGAATTTTTAAATTTTATTTTAATTAAAAATTAGAGCCCTGATCGCAAGAAAGATCACATTCAAATTAGTCAGCAACAACAACAACAAACAACAATTTTATTCTGCATTTATAAAATTTAGGTTACATTTTTTGAATAAATTATTTTAATAGTAGTTCGTAATAGTTTGGGATTGCCAAGTTTGGGATTGTTTCGTTAAATTGCAACCATTTAGAAGGCTTACAAAAATCAGAAAAATTAGAGACTTTGTATGGATTGGCTGAATTAAAAACATTTGTATAAGATTTGGGCGACCTTTGACAGCTTACAGCCAGCTGGTTACTATACAATGTAACACACCAAACTTGGTCAACTTACTCATTTCCGTGCGATCTTTCTGGCAATGTGATTCATTTCTTAATATGACGCTATTTGAACAATGGGTAAACTAGGGCCCAGTCCCTTTTTGGACTTCCTAACGGGCAATTCCTTGGGCTAGCAGCTTCCCCGCTATTATTTTACCATCGCACAAGAAAACCTCCATCTAAGCAGGCTATTTCGCCAGACACCGAGATTTCAAACACGATCCGGCGATCTTAAAACAAGGAAACTCAGTACACTGTGAGATTGAGACGGTCACTGCTCCTAACCTTTTCTTTGATCTTTTTCTGTCCGTTCACAGAATTATGGCAGACGGTAAGCCAGTAAAGGTAGTTGATCTTTACAAAGTTATCAAAGAAAATGTGATGGAATCGTTAAAAAATGTGATATATTTATGGACGACCAGCCAAATGTGGTAAGTGAAGCCGCAAACGGTATACTTTCACTGACTCCGATACAGATACGGTGTACGTACAGTGTAAAAGTACGGCAGCTGTTAACTTTGGTAACTGTATGTTAAAACGTTACTCTGGAAAAAAATCGTTCAAACATACACACATAAATAAATAAGCAGCTTTATAATATACTCAACAAAATATGCAGCTTCTGATTGGTCAATGACGAATGCATAAATAGGTTATAGAGTGCAATACGGAATTGTGATAAACGGTTCCGGACAAGTAGAGACGTTTTTGCCCCTTAATGGCATTGAAATAAGCTTTCAAGTTAATGGTTAAATATTTTCTAAACTATAGTACTGTAATTCTTTCAAAAAGTTCCCGTTTGGTTTGCCTGCGCGTTCAAATAAAACATGTGAGCACTTTGGAAACCAGTGAAGCGTTTCATGTGCAGAGTAGCGTGATGGCCGCAGCAAAATTTTGTTGAGAATATTATAAACAAAAAATCGTATGAACTGCTCGTGCAATTAGTGATTTATGGTCACTCGTGATGTTTTGAAAGTTCTCAAATTGCACTCGCCTAACGGCTCGTGCAATTTTGAGAACTTTCAAAACATCACTCGTGCCCATAAATCACGAATTGCACTCGCGTTCATACGATTTCCTATACTTATTTAATGAGGGTAGACACCTTGTTTATACTAATTACAAAGATTAATAAGAGCTATTTAGTTGTCGATCATAAAAAGTTGTCAATAACAAAAATGCTAATGTATGAAGCGAGTTATCGATAAGAAAAATTTTAAAAAAATTAGTTATCGACAACAAAACAGTTTTCCTTTTCAAAAGGAAAATTATTTAGTTGTTGATAACAAACGCGGCAGTTTTATTGTCAACAAATAACTCGTTTTTCCTTGTCTGTGAGACAGTTGTCGACAATTACGCCATTATCCGGCACTGTTTGTTGCCAGCGGTTTCTGGTTCTTTCACTCGCCCTGACATGCGCAGCGAACGCTAGTTCCAAGCTTTCGCATAAAAATATTAGTCAATCGATAATTTTGGCCTCCACTGTGTGGAACAGCTCTATGATCAGTCGAGCACTAATATAGTTGTCGGTTCATTTTAGTTGTAGAATACACATGCAGTACCGCATAGTTATTGACAACCGATCTGTCATCTAGTCTGTCGAGGAAGTTGTTATCAGACTATTGTTTTTCACTAAGTATAGTTATGTTATTATCTTGGCAGCATTTCAAAGAATGGGGTTACTTATTTTTGGCTAGGGAAGTTACTCACGAATTTAACAGGCTGTTAAAACACGAAAAGACAAGAAAACAAAGAGGTATCTTAAGCCCCTTCCACACGAGAAAGTTTTCCTTGACAAGTTTTCCTTGACAAGTTTTTTGACAAGTTTCTTGACAAGTTTTCCTTGCTCGTGTGGAAAGGGAAATTTGGCAATTTTTTCCTTGACAAGTGTCCTTGTTCAAAAACAAGCGTGCCAGTTTTTGAACAAGGACACTTGTCAAGGAAAAATTGCCAAGTTGCGAAACTTGTTCGTGTGGACGTGCAACAACGAAAACTTGACAAGGAATCCCTGGTGCCCAGCGGCCTAATCTTGTTGCTCGCAACCTGAATCCTATTAAAGACGATAATCCGCTGTACAATATTATTGTTGCTACAAAGAAAAATTGTCAAATAAAAATTGTTTTCGTCCACACGAGCAAATAAAATTTGTCAAGGAAAAACATGTAAAATGAAATTTGTTGCTTATCCACACGAGCAAGGAAAACTTGTCAAGGAAAACTTGTCAAGGAAAACTTGCTCGTGCGGAAGGGGCTTTATTAGTGAACTGTTTTTAAGTACAGTCGAACCTCCCGTAAGAGGACACCCTCGGGACCAATAAAAGTGTCCGCTTAAGAGAGGTGTCCGCTTATGGGAGGTTAAAAATGTAGTGTTTGTATGTAGCTGGGAACGTGACCAAGTGTCCGCTTACGAGAGGTGTCCGCCTGAGGTTTGACTGTACATGTATGGGAATGGTGAGAGGATAAATCGTTTAGAATCAATATTCAGGTTAGGAAATTCTTGTAAGCTAATGTTTTTCAGTTATATTAAGGGAACAAGAACCCACAGCACTGTTCAAAACGAGTAGGGGATGTACTTAGTCTCCGGTGTGTTAGTGGTCTGGCCCATTCCACAGGTTTCCATTAAAACTAGCATTGCTGAACTGGAAAGTACCTGTATAAATATTTGTATCATCTTCATCATCATCATCATCATTAATCACATCCCGGCAAGAGGCAGCTACGCCATTGTATTATCAGTGCGACGAAAAACTCTTGGTGGATTATAACACGGTTTATTATAGTCATGGAATTCTTTGATTAATTATAAACATTGTAAATAACGAAGAAATTGAAAAATTCTGCATTTCGACTTCAACAGATTCCAAACAAGAGAATGCTCCACCTGGTTCACTTTATTGTATAAAAAATGCTCATGGACAGAAGCAAGATATACACGGCCTGACAGGTTGCCCTGGCAACACAACGTGCTGCCTTAACGAATATTCCAATTCTTTCATTGGCTGCTGTATGTTGAAGGACGCAATGGATTGTGGGGACAGCTGGCACTGTTGCCCCAAGGGAACTGTTTGTGACCCCAGCTGCACTGGAAAGGGTTGCGTATGTCGCAAGGCACCTTGGGAATCACATGCGTCGAGAACTACATTTTCTCTTTTGATGAAATCTTTAAATGTATTTTGGAATAAGATAGCTTCGGAATTTCCATAATTCGAGAAAATAACACACAGTCAGCACAGTCGAAGCTCCCGTAAGCGGACACCCTCGCGAACCAGAAACTGAGTGTCCGCAACTGGAGCTGGCCGCTTACGGGAATGTGTAAATACAGAGTTTGTATGAGAGTTACAAATGGGGTCACGGTTGTCAAGGCGGCCGTAAGTAGAGCTGTCCGCTTACGGAGAGTGTCCGCTCAGAGAGCTTCGACTGTACTCTCTGTCTTGACATTGTTCTTTTGCAAAATCAAACAAGTCATTATGGAATCGTAAACACCCACAAGAAATTCAGTTATCACCTAACGATTGGTAAGCTGTGAATCGATGTGAAAGATAACTGAATATTAGTGCAATTTAGATTATTTAACAAAATGTTTTACAGATACATTGTATCTCCAACATAACGAACCTCCAGGTATAACGAACTTTCTGCTACATGTACAAAGAAAAAAGCTTATATTACGACCGTTTTTGAATATCTCTTGTATGAAACTAACAGTACTAATAGCACTTGAGCTTTTCGACTGAATGCAAGAGAATGAATGACGGGCACATGAATGAATGAATGAATGAATGAATGAATGAATGAATGAATGAATGAATGAATGAATGAATGAATGAATGAATGAATGAATGAATGAATGAATGAATGAATGAATGAATGAATGAATGAATGAATGAATGAATGAATGAATGAATAAATGAATGAATGAATAATTGGGACACCTAATTATATCCAATACATTAAATTATCGTAATATAAAATATCGTAATTAAGAAAAGGTGATATAATAATTAAGGGGCACATAATTCACTAGCCTGATTCTCAGACGGTTCGAGTCGCTCGCTCTCACTCCGTTCTCAAAGGGAGTGGGAGCGACTCGGCCCGTCTGAGAATCTGGCTAATACTTCACATGTACAATGGCGATACTCAGTGTCACAAGATTCGGATTTTTTCAACCGAAGTCGTTTGCTGAAGCCGAAATGTCTTACTGCTTTCTTTGTTTTAATATGAAATAACTCATCTCTACGTACATTTCTGACATCTTGAGCGGAGTGCAATAAACCACCGCCACAGTCTACAACGGTCTACGGTCTACAGCGATAAATGGAGGGGGGTTAGAAATGAAATTATTTGTTTATTTTTCAAACGAAGGCATGCTTTTGGAAGAGTGTGTCTCAACCATTTTGCAACTCATTGTAGAACTACGCGAATGACACGAACTACGCGAATGACACGAACTACGCGAATGACACGAGCTACGTGAACGACATGAATTACAGGAACTACGAACTACAAGAACTACAGAACCACAGGAACTACACGAGCCACACGAACTACAGGAACCACACGAACTACACGAACCACAGGAACTACACGAACTACACGAACCACAGGAACTGCACGAACTACAGGAACCACACGAACCATCTCCAGGATCGACCAAAATGCACTTTTCAGAGCCTGAAATCTATAAAGGGTCTCTGTATGGATCTCTCTGAAGTTGCAATCAACAATATTAATGCTGGGAAATGAGTCCGCCTGGTATGCACAGGACACGCAAGAGATCACAGGAATACCACGAGATTAGTATGCCTTCGAAGAACGCAATGAAAACATTTGGGCACCAAGCCTCCTCAGTGCTCGAGTGTGAACATCCTCGTTCCAGGGCACTGAGGTGTCTGAACAACGTCCATTTCAGTGCCCGGGCACTGTGCCCCGGCACGAGCACCTGGGGTCTGAACGAGCCCTAAGTATATATTTTTCGCCGATGGAATAATTATAGTCCGTATTATAGGCGCTGTATTCGTGACGGTTATCGTGGATCTATTATCGCTTCCTTCTTTAGTTGACAACTGTAATTTAGGTTGCTCTTTTTGCAAGCTAGCGAACTGATACTGTAATTGGATTTCACTGAAAACACCATACAACAATGTCTGGGAGTTCCGCAGTCTGCATCAGTTCCGCGTTGAAGTCTTCCCAATTTATAAGCCAGTTTGCCATTAGGCTACAGGTCACCGTCCATTAATTTATTTCCCTTTTCACTCATTTCCAAATCAAGTTCAGAGTGGTTGTTTGCATCTTACGTGTAAGTTTAGCGCCGTGCGTGAATGAATTCCCTCGTTCCCAGGGTCTCTCTTCTTCCCGCCAGGGTCTCTCTTCTTGGCGGGAAGAAGAGAGACCCTGGGAACGAGGTTGCCGAAAGCGATCAAAACGCGCCGTAGTGACGTCATCATCATAACAAAGCTTATTCTACCTGTAATCTATCGAGGAGACACAGAGCTTCAGTTCACCTTTATCCCTTAATCCGGCCACTTCCAATGTCAACGCTTTAACTTAATTACCGCTTCATTTGCACCATTTTCCAAAATGGCACGTTCAAAATTTAGATTCATAACCGTAAAGCCCTGTGAAAAGCTAGAAATAAAATCTTATTTATCGTTGCCCCCACCATCGGCTGCTGAGCTACAAAATGAACATATTTGGAAGTTTGATCAAAAGTTTGTGTTCCTCTTTCGGCTGAAATATCCGTCGTTTCGTCGTCGTGAGCCCAAGTCCTCGGGTTGAGGGACGGGCGAGTTTGTAGTTCCTCTTCCGGTTCACCAATCAAATCATACGGCCATGCCGTATAAGGCAAAAAGTAGACGTGTTACCATTTCCGGACTTTCCGTGGTTCGAGTTGAAGTTCATTTAAAAGACCTCTGTTGAATATGTTGAATTGAATGCTATTGAAGTTTGTCTTTGTTCCAGTGAATGACCCACACCTCAGGTATAACAACGTTTGTAAACAAACAAGCAGAACAAATGAATTTAGTCAGTTCAAGAAACATCGTTCAAAAGCTATTTGTTAGAATGTAGGCCCTAAGTTCCATTGAGTTCGGTAATGTAAACAGTATTGGACAGGAAAGTGTTTTGAAAAGATTGTGTGACTCCGGTTTATCCGGCTGTGACGTCAGTCAGTGAAGCTGAAGCCGGAGTGAATATAGTGCATTACGTCGTGGTCCGCCACATGAACTGGAACAAAGTGGGATAAACCACCACAGATCACGAACCATATAAATATCAGAGAAACCATCACATCACGAAACAGAAGCGGCTGTAAGGTCGTTTCACTGAGGTAAGCAAAGGCCATCTCTTGCATCTCTTGTCTAATTGCAGTAATTTACACTAGTTCAATATTAATTGTGTGGAACAGTCTCCTTTTACTGAGGCATTCTGGTCGTCGTAGAGACCATGATTGAGGCACTGCGGATGCTCGGGTGTACGGTTTTCCTTTGGTGCATGTCTATGTAACAAAGACGGTCTTCGGCAGTAGCTTATATATTCACTGACGAGTTGTATTATTCACTGAACCGTAAAGGTTCACATGGGACATTCGAATATTCGAATCACCCAGTCCAACACTGTTCTGTTTTAATAAATAGACATTTCATAGCGTGACAGCATTTCTATCATTCAGCAGTGATAATTCAGTATTTAAAAAAACTTGATCATATTTACACTACTGTCAAGAATGTTAGCAATGATCCTGACATATGTTATGTACATTGTTTATTCATAACAATTGGTCAAATAACTCCGCTCTGTAATCACAAACCTTATTTAAAACCTCATCTTGTTATTCAAATTCCAAGCTTTCCGAAGGCAGATTACGGTACTGCGGTACCTTGGAAACAGGAAACAGAAATTTATTCTGACCGAAACAGAAAGCATACCAGTTTAATTTATTTCAGTTCAGAACTGAAGGGTAGATCGAGTGAACTCAAATTTATTCATAGTAATGTACGTTGTAAGAGTGATATCGGCACAAGTCGGCGTGAAAATACCAGACATTTGTCACGAATTTGAAATTATCTTGCGTGCATTATTTTTCATGTTCTGAATCTGATATATGAATTGCTGTGAAATTTTACACACTCACTGAATGGGTCTTTGCGTGAAACATATCTTCTTTGCAGTTTCTCTGATATGGAGGTTTGAAAATACCTGATCGTGATGAATGCCGATATCGATGGGTGATATCGTTGCACCGTCAAGACCGCATTAGTAAGGGGGTTTCTATGTATCCCGTGGCATAGTCTAAAACCTGGACTGGAGTCTGGAGTCTGGAGTCTGGAGTCTGGACTCAAAAAAATAAATAAAATAGAAATAAAAAATAAAATCATAAAAAAATAAAGCTTGTTTCATGATACCGTGCGTGGCCACCAATATTTTCCTTTCCATATCACATCGATCACCAGCAGCAGCTGCGGCCAGTTTTCTAAACCAAGTGTTATCACTGCTGTCATTGCTTCCTTTTCATGACTCCCTCTTCGTGTCATAACTCTGTCCACTGATGTGAAGGCAAGATCTGGCACGTGGTTTTCGCGAGATGCCAATGGCCCTAATAATTTTCCCAATTGGATTCATGGACAAATTTAAAATTTCTTTAAACGAAGTGTGGTCTCCAACATTTATAAATTTGTTAGAATAATGAATTCAATGAGTTATTTCCCCGGTATTTCCGCAATGGCGACAGAGTCTCTACGAAAACTGCTATCTGGCGGCATTTTAGCTAATCATCTAATTATCACTGGGGGCAATTCCTTTGAACAAATACTGTAATTGCACATAGTACAGTCAGACAAAAAAAAATCCTCAAATGATGTTTTATAATTCCCGTGTCTAGCTGCACGGTGATACGCACGGTATCATGACACAAGCTTTATTTTTTATGATTTAATTTTTTATGATTTTTTTAATTTTTCATTTTTTTCATTTTTGGGAGTCCAGAGTCCAGACTCCAGACTCCAGACTCCAGTCTAGGTTTTAGACTATGCCGTATCTCGTATCCCTTTAATTTTTTGCCCTAATATGACATATCCAGATATCCCCAGTCTCCCTCGGCTGTTTTCGCGCATCTCTATATTTTTTTCTCGAATTCGGACAATAGTCAATTTACTCCAACCCCGTTTCCAGGGTCTCTCTTCAGTTCCTGGGAACGAGGTTGAATTTACTCTCGCGTGACCATTGCTGAAAAGTGGCCAAAATCGCGATTTACGTCTCACGCGCGCGATCAGTCAAGAACAAACAACTCGATCGAAAGAGGAACGAGGCAGAGTCATTAACAGAGGAGTCTCAATTCCATCGCTCAAATTGAGCTGTAACGTCCGCTCCAGGGGAATGAGGAGCCGATTAGCCACATTCTCACGACATTTGTTGGGACATGTTGTGACCATGCCCGGTCAAACGGCCACAACAACCTCTCAACATTTCAGAACAAAAGAAATGTTGTGACGATGTTGAGACAAAGTTTAAAAGAATTCAAACTCGTCACAACATGTCACAACACCTCACACTAACATTGTTGAGAGGGGTGGTCAAACGGTCTCAACATCGGCTCTCAACAAATGTTGTGAGAATGAATGTTGTGACAAATGTTGCGTTTGATCGGGGTGGCTAATAAAAGTAAATTAGGCTACGTTCCTCGCATGGCCTCGGTGATGCGGGTTTGACAGGGTCCTTGTTGTCTTTCAGCTCTCCTGTTGATGTCAGGTCATTTCGCGATTGATGTTACTCGTTGAAAACGTTTCGAAGCACCATATTGGTGATGCCAAACAATGACATTTCCTCAGTTTCCTCTTTTTTCGTCAGCAGAATGTTCAACACAATTATAATTAAAATTTTCTCCATTCTTGATGATTTCCTCAGAGTAAACCATTCAAACAAGAAACATGGAGGAACAACGTCGAAGAGATTTAAATTGAAGCATGGTCTCACTCGGAAATCAGTTGTTGGAAGCAAAGATGAGCTATCTTCCTGTAAGTATACAGTCCAACTCACTAATTCATTCAAAGAAATGTATGGGGAAATATGTTATTGAACTAGCTTGTTTGGTCGTATTGGGAAAATATTTGTAGTGAAGTTCCATTTTTGCAAGCAGGGGCGGATCCAGAATTTTTGCATGGGGGGTGGCTGTTAGCAAATATTTTTAATGTTATTTTATTTTAGCCAAAACAGCACCTGTGCAGTGCACTTCTACAGTCCAACCTCCCGTAAGCGGACACTTTTTCTGGTCCCGAGGAAAGGTGTCCGCTTATGGGACGTTAAAAATGTAGTGTCTGTATGTAGCTGGGAACATGACCAAGTATCCGCTTACGAGAGGTGTCCACCTGCGGGTGGTGTCCGTTAGCGGAGGTTCGACTGTATTTATTTTCTATGTAAATGGATTTTAATTTTTATTTGCTTTATGGACCGAGCCGATGCCGATGACTCTTTTAGAGCTTTTACAACTTTACTGATAATCCAATCTTGGAAAGCACGCGACAATGGACCAATTTACCAATATAATAATGAGTTTACAGTAAAACTGATATCTCGAGCTTTGGACACAAACAATTAACTGAACAATTTGCTTGTGTATTTTGTACTCACAGGGGAAAACATGGGATTCGAACTTTTTCGAGAACGAATGGGAGATGAGTTATATCTTAGAAAAATGGAAGAGGCCGACGAGGTATGTAGAATATACTAGTTTGCATCATGTGCATCGCTTAATGTCTTTAATGGGTTAGCTTTTTAGAAACGAACTGGTATTTATGGCTTGCAACCATGCAGTCTCTAAATATTCCAATCTGAAATGACAAAGATGTGGCAGTCATGGTGAATAAAATAAGAGAAACTAATTAGAAATATAGTGGTAACTTCGTGCATGGAGGCGATGACGTCACATGCAAAACAAGAATATTAGTTAACAAGACCAGTTTACAAAGAAAGCTCGGAGAATCTAAAGCCTGGTTCAGCATAAGCGCAAGCAACATACGCAGACGCAGTAACTTGTTGATCATTAGCAGCATTTGTTCTAACAAAAGACACTAATGATCAACACGTTACTGCGCCTGCGTATGTTGCTTGCGCTTATGCTTATGTCACAAGTGTGAACCAGGCTTAAGGCTTCAAAGTGATTCTAACCAATCATCTCCGACGTACCAGTGCATTGCTCGACCCACTGAGCTAACGGAAGTCTTGACATTGATTTGCATCAATTCAGAACTGAGATGTCATTTGTGAAAATGATCGACACAGTTATGAATCCCTGGCATATACTCTGGATAGGATGGGACCCCTAACCTGCCTCGTGTACCGATTACGATTTGACCCGAAAAATTCCACCATACTCATGACGTAACTCTAAAGAGATCCGTTTAGGGACTGTGCAATAATTACCAGGAGGGGGGTTGGAAAACCAGAGGGGGGGGCATAAAGTAAAATCAAAGCAAGGAGAGGGGGGGGGGGGGGGCTCTAGGTAAAATAAGTCACTCAAGAGGGGGGCTTAACATTTTATTTAAAGTACATATTACATTGGCGAATCCATACCTATTTATAAGGTGGGGGGCCGAGCAAGCCTTCACCGGACCTGAAAATAACACACTTGCCCTTTTCCTTCTGCTATGGTTCTGTTGAACATTGCTACGGAGGAGATGTTTGTTCCAGACGCGGATGTCCAACAATTAAACATATAGTAGGAGCTCTTCTTTCTGTTATAAGATTTTAATCCACACTAGTGCGTGTAGAGAAAATGTAGCAGCGTACTTGTATAAAGGTGTGTGTATACTGTGAGGGGGGGGGGGGGGGTCGTACATAATTTCTGACTGATTAGAGGGGGGGCAATAACTAAATTCACTCCTTTAGGAGGGGGGTATTACCTAATATTTGGCTACATGAAGCCCATTTTCCAACCCCCCCCCCCCCCCCCCCTCCTGATAATTATTGCACAGTCCCTTAGTGTCTCAGATTGGTTGTTGCCCTGTGCGAAAATTCAAAACCGAGCAGCAGCCAAACAGACACACTACACGGATCTCTGCCGAGAGCTACGCAAACAGAATAACTTTCTCGGGCCAAATCTCAGACGGCTCTCTTACGAGGGCCGAATAGACCTTTCTCCAAAATGGCCGCCGCGAATTCATATTAAGCTGAGCGGAAAATCAATACCAGCACCTGAAAGACCACCTCTTGTTTGGCAATCGTACAAAGCTTCGTTAGGTTAGGTTCTACCTGAGTCGAGAAAACGGAAGTTGAAAACTTCTAAATTTTCCAGTTTTCAACTTCCGTTTTCTCGACTCAGGTAGAACCTAACCTAACGAAACGTCGTACGATTACCAAACAAGAGATGGTTTTTCAGGTGCTGGTATTGATTTTTCGCTCAGTTTAATTTTAATCATTTTGAATTTGCGGCGGCCATTTTGGAGAAAGGTCTATTGAGCGCGCGAAGAAAGACGTCTGTTTACTCAGGCCAGGGGACTCAGGCCATTAAAATGTAGGCCATTCGGCGCTGAACGCCTCTGTAGCCCTAATAAATATAAAATCACTATTTATTATCTGCATTTGTTTTAGCCTCCACCCAAGGCTGGTCCCCTTAGTGCGACACAGATGGCTCGCTACGTGAAAAGATATCAAACCCGCTTCGCCTTAAAAACGCTGGTAACTCGCCAACGCGGGACTCACGCGAGAGGTGTGGGGGCTATAGGAACCGTAACAGTTCTCGACAACCCTCACCTCCCCGAGCACGATTTTTTTAATGCGGGACACGTGTATCCAGTCCGTCTCCGCCATGCTAATCTGGTCAGGCCCGATGACGCTCAGTTGGACGTAAGAGCGGTGTCTTTGAAGTTTGATGACAGCGATTTCAAGTCACCGTTCGATCTGATGATGCATACGGGTGAAGAAGCTGCTTTTTGGAACATCTTTAGTTTTGATAAGATGATTACAGCACTAGCTGGAGGCCCCAAGACGTTCAAAGCCTTCTGTCTTGAAGACCCTTGGAAGTAAGTTCATAAGCTTTTTTCTTTGTTTCAAAAAGTTTATTATACTGAGGAGGCTCGTTACGTCGGAGTTTCAATGTATCTGTAAACATTTTGTTAAATATCTTTTACAGCTTACCAATCGTTAGCTGATAAATTTATTGTAAGTGTTTACGATTCCACTGACATAGGCTTATGGTTTGTTTGATTTTGCAAAAGAACAAAGTCAAGACAGAGATTATTCACAATAAAAAATATATCACAAAAATATATCACAAAATATTCGACAATTTTTTTTCAGCTTCCACTTGGCCATAGCCGTTTTTCGCCGAGGTCTTGATTCGTTTACTGACCAGCGGTACTACTCGTGGATGGCGTTTGAATACAAAGCAAAAGACGGAGTGCCGCGTTATGCCAAATTCCGTCTCGTTCCAGCTGATGACAGAGAAGAGACTGGTTGATGACAGAATATGACCAAAGAAAACCATGGTAAGTTATGTTACTATCTTGTTATGTTGCTAGGTTTCCTATCAGTGGCGGATCCAGGGCGAGGGTCGGGGGGTACGGACCCCCCTAAAAGACCTGAGGGTTTTTTTGCTTTCTCCATTATCCATAGCAAAACCATCTGCAGGATCCACCAAAATGCACTTTTCAGAGCCTGAAATCTCAAAATGTTTCTGGGGGAGGCCTCCAAACTCCCCCCTCCGCACCTTTTAGTAATAACTCAGTACTGCCGTCTACTGGGACCTCCCCTATTAAAAACTCCAGGATCCGCCTCTGCCTATGGTGGGTGAACAATCCACTACTTGAAATATTCGGGTTTGCAGTGATAGGAAGAGCCAAGATCTAAGGAACTTTGTGCCCAAGCAGGTTTAAACCGACTCAAAAGTCCATTTCGTACTTTCGTACTTTTATACGTGAAGGACGCTGAGTAAAACTGTAAATAACGTCCATGGTATATTAGGAAACTTAATCTCATTCTTCTATAAGCTGCTCTGTCAAATACGTCTGAGGGCGTCTGACAGATAATTACAAATGCGTTCAGTTCAGTCTCAAACACAATTTCTTTATCATGGGTCATCACATCATTAGCATTTCTACCCTCTTTTAAAGATATTACTTATATACTAAGTCTAAAATCCTTTTTCTGCTAAGCTTTGAATTTTTGGAGGTTTCACGTGATCGAGCATCTTTCACCTTTTTGTTTTTCCCCGTTCTTGACTGCAAAAGTAGCAAGGTATTCTAAGTTTAACTGTATGTTTTTGAAACATGATGTAACTACAGTCGAACCTACTGTCGAACCTCAGTTGTGATATACAAACACTATATTTTTTACCTCCCATAAGCGGACACCTCTTCTAAGTGGACACTTTTCCTAGTCCCAAGGGTGTCCGCTTACAGGAGGTTTGATTGTATTCAAATTGGGAAGGAATAAACAACGAATAAACAACGTCCCATAAAAGTTAAAATCAATATATCTAGACAAACGTTCTTTCTTTCAGGGTAAGTGCAAGGTGGAAGAAGAAAAGCGGCCCGAAAGTTACTTGATTCCCGAATTCATGAAACGAATATCTCAAGGCCCCATCGAATACAAGCTTCAAATACAACTGCATGAAATAAAACCGGACGATTCGCACCTCATTCTTCACCCTTCCAGGGCCTGGAATCAAGGGACCCATCCCTGGTTGGACCTCGCTGACGTCACTCTTACGTCACTGTTGCCGATTGATGTAGTAGAACGTACCCGTTGTTCACTGAGTCACCATCCTGTCTCCATTGATATTCCGTCTCCTGCCGAGACAATCTACGACTACAATTCCATCCCTTACCTGCGGTCTAAAATTTATCCCACTTCGAATTTGATGAGTTCAAGCAAGCCACGAAGAAAGGAGAGTAAAGAGCAAGCCTGTTCCGGAGCAAGGTATTGCATCCGGGTGCGAACTGGAAACCGCAAGGGAGCTGGGACCGATGCCAAAGTGGCTTTGACAATCACGGGTAAGATATACAAGGCTATATATGACTATGACGACTTTAAACTCCTACGTAATCAACCAATAGCAGACTTGATGCGTACTCTCAGTTTATATTCAGTTATGTTTGTTGTCCCACTCCAAACTTGAATTTGTTTTTAGAATGTGGAATTTACCTTATTTTATGATACATTATTGCATATAGGGAAATCCTGAATAGAGTACTGAGACTGCTAAGGAATTCAAACAGAACGCGTATCACTTCACAACACATCTTCACTAGTGAGCTTGCTTGGGGCATTGGTAATGATAATAATCTAAAATAAATGGAGAGGAATTCTCAGAAATCACAAAGATTATCTCTCTTGGCTTTAAACTCGATTGCTAAAGGACAATGTTATTCAAACGTAGTTTGTAAAGAGGCTGTATATACGTGTTTAAAAAAACTACCCCAATTACAAGTAAGTACAAAGTAACACAGCTAATTTTCAGCAAGGCTATAAGTTTTATTTGACCTCCGTTGGCCATATCAGCTGCTGAAGTTTAAAAAAATATTGTATACATTATAGATGATTACTTTTAATGTAGAATGGGAGTCGTTCGATTAACAGAAAACATATATCCCTAGGCACCAAGGGACGAACTAAGCCAGTTGTCTTGGATAAGTGGTTTTTCAATGATTTTGAGAAGAACCAGGAAGATACATATGTCGTAGATGCAGAGGATGTGGGTGAACCCTTGATGATAAAATTGGAGAATGACCAAGGTGGCGGGCTCCATCGCTCCAGTGACTGGTTCGTGGACAAGGTCTTGATAAGCGGCAGCTCGAAGAATCATGAAACAAGTGAAACAATCTATGAATTTCCTTGCTATGGCTGGGTGCAGCGTGAAGCTATTTTCTTTGAAGGAAAAGGTAGGAAGCTTCTTCAAAATGTATCTCTGTCACCCATTTTGATCACCGGCTAGTTGTCAGAGAAAGTCCACATATAGGAAACGTTAGCGTAAGAAGTGAAGTCTGAAAGATTCCGTTTACTGTGAGGAACGTCAGACAATTACATTCCGGCCCATTTCACCTTAAAATTATTCCCTATCCCATTCTAGACACATATACTAGTAATAATAAGTATCAAGGGTCCACTGGATGAAAATTTAACATCTTCCATTTATGTTCATCGGATTTTTGGTGACCTACTGATTACACCTCATTCCAGTTTGGCAGATTAAAAATATTCAATTATATAAACCCAGCAACACATAGTACACCTTTAGCTCTGTTATGATTATGAACAGCCCCCACCCCCACCCCCACCCTCTCTCTCCCCCTCCTACGAATAATTATGATCATCTTTTATAATATCTTGCTCATCTGCTATTTATTACGATATTGTTCTTCAGCCAAATTGATCACAGATGATCAGTCTGAAGCAGTTAAAAAGCAACGACGCGTGGAGATCCAAAAGAGGAAGGAGATTTACCAATGGGGAGACGATCCCGACTTTGATGGGTTTCCAGGATTTATCAAGTCTGAGGGCGTCAAGACACTTCCTAAAGATGTAATGTTTACAGAAGAAGCAATCGATGACCTGTACCACGCCAAACGTAAAGCGCTAGTCAATCTTGGACTGGTGAAATTGCTGAATATGTTTGAATCCTGGGAAGACTTTGATGATTACAAAAAGGTAAATATGTCACACTAACGATATCAAGTTTATTAGTGATGAATGCTAATACCGTTCCCTTTAACAGTAAATTCCATTGCTATAATACCAGACATAATGTTAAGTCCCCTTTGCTGGCAACATGCATCAGTTGCCAAACGCACTGTTAGTTGTCATGTTTAGCAACACTGACCAAAGCCGCTTAGTGCAGAGTTCACAACCAGTGCCATTCCCTGTGTCTTTAAAACTAAATGTCTTGTAAGACAGGTCCTCTGTCTTTCTAAGATGAAACACTTTCTCAGAAGTGAAGAACATTTTATTTCACCTTGTAATGGCAAAAAACAGAGATAAACCATGAACCAGGGGATACTGATACCAAATTTATTTCTCAAACCTAACATTTTTAAAGGCATTTATAGCGATAGTTCTCATCACCGCGAGTTTGGAGAGTGTATCGTCATAAATTGCCTATGAACCAGATCCTTTAAAAAAACGTATTCAACTATATTAGGGCTAATTTGGCATTTTGGGGCTGAAACAGCTTTCTTGATTTTACAGCGAACGTATTTGAAACCCTGAATGGTCACACTAAATGGTCACACTTACCACTGGATGATATCTGATTGACATACACAGCAATTAATCAAATGCCTTATGTTTATTAGATACCGTATACATTTTAACTGACATTTCTGATGCAGGCATTTGTCTCGTTTGTTGGCGAAGTTCCATTGGCTTCCAAGTGCTGGCAGGATGACCGTTTTTATGGCGCGCATTTTTTGAATGGTTGTAATCCTGACACGATCAAGCGATGCACGGAGCTGCCTTCCAACTTTCCCGTCACACAGGAGTTGGTCGGCAACCTTCTTGATGAGGGAGACACACTTGAGAAGGCAATAGAGGTATGTGCTTCAATATTCCCGAGAAATGTCCGAACTTGTGAACTGTCATCAATAAATTGTAAGCCATATGTATTTGTATGTATTTGCTTTTAAAGTCAGTTCGAATAGACCCATTCAGGTTTGGTGGTTTGTTGGGTTGTTTTTTGTTTGTTTGTCTGTCTGTCTGTCTGTCTGTCTGTCTGTCTGTCTGTCTGTCTGTCTGTCTGTCTGTCTATCTATCTGGCTATCTGTCTGTCTGTCTGTCTGTTTGTTGTTTGTTTGTTTGTTTTTTTGTTTATTTCAGACCATATGATGTTACTCTAGTGAAGTTTAATCATATGCACGTGTACATGAATGTACAATTGTTATGTCATAAAGGAACAATTCTCTAAGGAACATCACACGATCTGAAATGGGGAAACAAACAACCCACGCTAAATGGTATCAAATGAGTCCTCTCTTACCGAATCTGGGCAACAATTGCTCCTCGTGGCAAGTTGTTGCAGATTCGATTCCAACCAAAAACGTCACTTATTATCCTGACTGTATCCTTTATCGATCTTTTCACAGGATGGCCGTGCATATATAGTTGATTTTGAGATTCTTGACGACATTCCACATTATGGCCAAAACGACAAGAATGTAGAGAGGCGCTATACGAGTGCATCGTTGGGCTTGTTCTACGTCAGGAGCAGTGGAGATATAGTACCCATAGCAATTCAGTTTCACCAGGTGCCGAGTGAGACCAACCCGATATGGACCCCAAATGACTCTGAACTGGACTGGACCTATGCCAAGATGTGGCTACGTAATTCGGACACGCAGTGGCATCAAGTAAGTACACGAACCCTCTATTATGTATGGCTCGTAGATCCCATATTGAAATTGCTGGGTTTTTTGTGGAGGGAGGGACCTGAATACCCAGAAGGGACTTATTATCCATTCAAAGCACGGCTTTGAATGGAAATTTCTTTGTACTAACAAATTTCTTTGTGCTAACTACCTTCTTTGTACTAACAGATGATCACGCATCTTCTTCGTACTCATCTGTTTATGGAGCCAATCGCCGTTGCCAGCCGGAGACAACTACCCACCCTCCACCCCCTGTGGAAATTATTATCTCCCCACGTGCGAGGAGTTATGGCCATCAACACTCTTGGAAGAGCCAGGTTGATTCCTGCTGGTGGAGTGGCGGACAACACGCTTAGCCTGGGAGGTGGAGGTAAAAGAAATACTTTTGATGTAATCGCTACTTAATTATTCTCAAATTTTGTTGAAGAAAACTTCAAGGACGAAACCTTCTACATACCATTCCTATCAAATATCGGATTTGTATGAAATTTCTATCTCCAGCTGTAATACGAGGGAACCTTGACACACCTGTTCCACATGCATTCCACCATCAGTACCTTAAAACATACACATATCTCTGAACGGACAACGTTATGAATACAGTTGTTATTGTGAGGGCGCTTAGTAACATTGTTGCTTTGCGGAAACACGTTAGTGAGCGCAAAAGGCCCGAGCCATTAGGCTGGAAGCATGCCTCTCCCCCTCCGAAATGTTTTACATCTATTGCAATGCTATTTTCAGCATTACTCGCTAACTAACATGAGTAGGAGGCTGCTTCAACTTAAAAATTATAGTATAGTATTTATTGTATTTACTGTACAATTCTATTAATTCCTTTCCTCCGTAGGTCACATTGTACTTATGAAGAAGTACTACAAGGATTTGAATTGGTCATCGTATGACCTTCCAACAGTACTAAAAGAAAGGGGGTTCTTGATGCGGATAAACTGCCCGGCTTCCATTATCGGGACGACGCCCTAAAACTGTGGCAGGCCATCCAGGACTACATCAAAGACATTTTGTCAATTTACTACCATTCTGATAAAGACATCCAAAAGGTAAGTAAAGTACCGAGCTAGTTTTTACTTCATCTACAACAGGAAAATAATGAGTGCCTTCCCTTCTTCTTTTTTTTTTCTTCTTCTTCTTCTTCAGTCTTCTTCTTCCTCTTCTTCTTCTTCTTCTTCTTCCTTTTCTTCAGTCTTCTTCTTCCTCTTCTTCTTCTTCTTCTTCTTCTTCCTCTTCTTCTTCTTCTTCTTCTTTTTTTTCTTCTTCTCCTTCCTCTTTTCCTTCTTCTTCTTCTTCCTCTTCTTCTTCTTCTTTTTCTTCTTCTCCTTCCTCTTTTCCTTCTTCTTCTTCTTTTCTTCTTCTTCCTCTTCTTTTTCTTCTTATTCAGTCTTCTTCTTCCTCTTCTCCTTCTTCTTCTTCTTTTCTTCTTCTTCCTCTTCCTTTTCTTTTTCAATAGTTTTAATGTTTTCTAACACATTTTACAGGACACAGAGCTCCAAGCGTGGATCCTCGATCTTCACGACAATGGCTACGCTATCCAGGAAGGACAGACAGATCATGGCTTTCCGTCATCGGTCACAAGCATTCAACAGCTGACCCACATAGTGACCATCGTCATCTTCACAAGCGCATGTCAGCACGCGGCTGTTAACTTCTCTCAGATGGATTCATTCGGTTTCCCGCCAAATTCTCCCGCTCTCATGCGACAACCACCTCCCACCCAGAAGGGGACTGTGAGCATGAAGGACATCATGAAGTGTCTGCCAACCAAGCACCAGGCAGGGGTTACTATAGCAACCGTGTATGATTTGACTCGCATCTTTCCGGACGAGGTAAATTAAACGTGATTGTAGCATCTTTTAGTAGAGCAATAGAGAGAATCATGAGGCGTTTTCCAACAATTGAATCCAAGCTTGACATTCCTAATTTAAGAAAAGAAAAGTGGTTCAATATCAGCAAGAAAATGTCAAGACGGCATCCTGTTTTGCAACCAATTTCACTGCTAATCATTTCACTTCTAACCATTTTGACTCCACTCATGAGTATAAATGTGTACCGATGAACTGTTAGGGCAACCTGACGAAATTCTGGGGTAACCTGCGATGGACTATACTCCTAGTCGACTTCATGCTACGGAATCCGGGATAAGTTCCGGCAGGGTGGGCCATGCAGCTTTACAATACGGTACAAGTGTGTGCTTGTTGTTGAATGTATTTTTACTCAATTGCATTTTTTTATTCTCACAGCGATTTCTTGGTGATTACTCGGACGGGTTATTCACTGATAATGCCGCCATAGAAGCCATTCTACGTTTCCAAGGAAAGCTCAACGAAATTTCCATGGAAATAAAAGAGCGAAATAAGCACCTGGAGGTGCCCTACTCATACCTGCTGCCAGAGAGAACACCCAACAGCATCGCTATATAGAAAACTGGCCACATCTGGATGTAAAACACTGGAATACGGAGGATATCTATGGCTTGGGGGTACTTCATATAAAAGGGACAGGATGATAGTCGTGCCTTTTAGGGGTTAAAATGCATGGTTTGGCACCGCTTAGGGTGTTTAATTCGACAATGACTACCGTCAGCCGGAATTATTCCGGTACCTTTATGGGCATTAAAAATGAGATAGGAGCTAGTTTTGTTTTAGAATTGGTACCTCTTAGGGGTGAAAATGAATTCGAGCCACACCCAACAAGCACGTTTCTGATACCTTTTATAGGAGTCCCTTTCAAAATTTCCGACAATCATCCCCCACTTTTATATGGTAGTCTTCCGCGGGGACTAGGGATACCTAATCTTATTCATCGTGCCAATTTAATGTTATGAACCTAATACCAAGGAGCGTAACAGTATTTATAGGGACAGTCCATTTCATTAGGTCGAAAGTAGGAATAATTTCACAATCGGCAAGTAATATATAAATGTTTTGACAAGAGCAATGCATGGATTAATGGTCTCAACTTAAAACACCGTTGTTACAAACGACTTTGAATTAAATTAAAATTATATGGAATAAAAATATAATTATCCAATATTTTTGCATAATTTTGTATCTTTGCAAGTATTCATCTGAATTAATTACACGTAGGAATAAATAAAATACAGGTTTCATAGTTCTCATATTTATTCAAGTGTGGTTTTGGAGGGTCGTACTAGCTTATATTGGAAATTTGATGAAATTTTGTGTATAAATACTTCAACTGAGGTGCAAATAATTAACAGTAGCGCACGGTAGGCCGTCAAATGAACTGCTCTACCCTCGGCCTTCGCGCTTAAATGAAGAAGAAAAATTGCGCCCAATCAGTTTCAAGCAATGTCCGTTTGTAATGCCGGTTAGTTTTGTTGTTTTTGTTGTTGTTGTTGTTGTTGTTGTTGTTTTGCAAAACCCTACGCATTTTGCTGGCTGTTTGTTTGCCAATTTTCTTATTCCCACTTCTTTCATTCAGACATTGTTCAAAGCCGTCAAATCCAAGCAAACATGCAGAACTGCTAAGAGCAAGAAAATATGGGGCACAGATAATCCTTCTGTTAGATCAACCTCAGTCTCTTGATAATACTGAAGTTTAGTCTGATGGGCTAATGACTGGCCCGGGGGGGGGGGGGGGAGGCAGGTTAAAATTTTGGTGTTGGGAGCTCTAGCTTTATCTGAGTTCTGTCATTGCTGTAGATTGATATCTTCAGCAGAGGCGTTGCAGTGATTGAAAGGAGAGGTTATAAGATTTTAACAGATTTTAAAAAGTCCGTTCCAATCTGGACAGTGGATCGGAGGAGTCAGGTCGGCACCAGTAAAGGCGCTTAATTCCAGTTTTTGTAGCTTGAAACTACTAGGATTATTGCTACTCTCCCTGGATGGGATGCTACAATGGTAGACAAACGTGTTGGCACGATCAACAGTATCAATTCTTTTTCCCCCTTTCCCCGTCTCAATGTTGAGTTGCCAACACATTACTCCCAAACGAGGTGCAACATTGTAAGGGGGGAGGGGGGGAGGGGGTCATCTTAATTCATTGCTATAGACAGACAATTTACAATAACAAAGTTTCAGCGTCAACTGACGATATATTTCCATCTCTTACAGTGAGCGTTCCAACTACTTTTGTCTAGGGTTGTAGTTCATCGCAGGTTCGCCTGTACTGTGAATGGAGAGAGGCAACCACAATAAACGCAAGGAACACAAGGAATAAACTTGTACCTTTATTACAATCTAACAAGTCTAACAAGTGAGCCGCTCTTCAACACTCAAGTGTATTACAGCGCGGACACTCGAACCATGAACGTTTTGGCTTTATTTGGCTTCATTTTGACTTTATTTTTGACTTTATTTTGATTTATTTTCACTTATTTTGTACTTATTTTGTATTTTTTTCAAAACTAGTCAATCACAGCCTACCTTTTTTCAGCGTTTTTATGCGGATAAAAACGCGGAAAAAGGTAGAAAAAATGTCTTGGCCGTTGCTTCGAATCAGGGCTGTGATTGACTAGTTTTGAAAAAAATACAAAATAAGTACAAAATAAGTGAAAATAAAGTCAAAATAAAGCCAAAGCGTTCATGGTTCGAGTGTCCGTGCTGTAAAAAAGAAAATAATAATCAAATAAATACAAATAATGTTTGGAATTTGTTGGCTTCATCATCGTCTCATCCAAATTGGCCAGTTTACTTATTTTTTTGCGGGACATGGCTCGCTTTTACGTAGACGTGACATAAGTGATTTTTTTCTCACGAGTGATGCAAGTGATTATTTTCTTTTTCCTTGTCAACTGATACTATCATGACATCCTGCCACGCACACACGCAAACACCCACTCGCTAGTCGCTACAGGGTCTGGTTCCCGGGGGGTACTCCCTGAAATTTTTGGTGGGGGTGTGCGGCCTGCTTCTTGAAACCCTTACCCTATTTCAAACCAAAATATGTGATTTTCCATACCCTATTTCAGACCTGACCCAAAAATGGATACCCTATTTCAGACCTATAAAATTAGTACACGTGTCTAATACATGACTTCAGCTACCCAGGAATGGGTTCCAATTGCGCAAACATTTGAAAAGGGCTTCAAATTCCCCGATGTTAATGGAAAAAAACAGTTTCGTCTAAAAGCCAAACCAAATTCCAGACCAGAGTGCACAAAACATACCCTATTTCAGACCAAATGGTCAAAATCTATACCCTATTTCAGACCAAAACGACTCAAAAACCATACCCTTTGAGGCGGCACATACCTATATAACTTATATAAGGGAGTACCTTCCCCCCCCCCCCCCCGGGGTCTGGTTACAATGGCTTCCCAAGTTATTTTCTGTACACGAAAGGTTCAATGCACGTAAGTGCGAGGGCAGATGGTGGAATGAAGTGGGTTGCTTAATTCACTTATGTGCGTAGATTTAAATACGAATTTAAATAAACAACGTGATCTGGTCTAAATTAAGCTCGATTGCACGTAGCCAACATTTTCGAGGGAAATGTTTGTTTCTGATGTTTATAATGCATCAATGCATCATAACTGAGTGGTCGTCAATTAATGACGGAATGCACAATACTGACAGTATTATGTTTTTGTGTGAAAAAAAAATGAAGCTATAATATTCTTTATTCTCATTGCAGCTCTTAGACACGCTAAATGACAATAAACAATGGCACACAAAGACTTTTGTTTCATTACAATTGTTCATCAAGTGATATTGGATTCATGATCACTTTGAACTGGTGAACAAATTGCATTATTATCGTATGATTGAAATGCACTTTGAACGGGAAAGACAATTTTACATATTTATACAAATAAAGTGTTTAGAATCGATTTAGAACTGACATGCAACAATTGAAAATAGAGTCAACATCTGACCTCTAAATAGACTAGGAATGTATTACCATTTATTTGTATGTGCGTGGCCCATTCTATTTCAAACTATTGAAAAATGTTTATCTTCAGTGATTTTAAATAATAATTGCGGAAAAAGGTTCCTTGAAGATATTGTAATGTCTGTAATGCCACAAGACTTAATACGTCCCCGGAGGGCATCAATAATATAATTACGAATGGATAACAGTTTATTTACCGTCTGTTCATTGTTACTAAGCAATCGAAAAAGTTTGGCTTTTGACGTCAGTCAACAAGAGCAAACAAGTGACGCAAAGGCCGATGCGGACGGAGAAATAAATAAGAAAAACACGCAAGGAAGAACTAACTGTGCACAAGAAGGGTACTCAGTTGGTAAGTATATGGCTTTCTTTGTTTGCAGCGGAATTTTGGTAGCGACTGTCGAGCGAGGTGTCAAATGCGAACTTTACAATAATCTTTAGTATGAATATTCAGACTGTATTCACCATTATATTCATTCCGATACAATATTTCGCGTTATAGTGAACACATCCAGCTTCGAAACTGGCTCGCTCTAACGCTTATAGTCGTGTTATGTTCTACTACAATATGCTATCGAGATGTATGCTTTTCGAACTCGAAAACGATCACGGAAAGTGTCTGTAGCTCTGTGACAGTCCAATATAATCTGGTCGCTCGGAGTGAATAAGCGATTTTCAAAGGCTTGTGTTCAGACGTTTGAGTTGTCACGTACGTTATTTCACGTCTAAAGCATGACCTGTAATGTTAGATTGCAGCTTCTATAAAAGCGTTTCTTCTAAGATCTTAGCTTTTCTAAACAAGAGCTTTCTGTTTCGGTGGCCATACTCACTCACTAGTGCGCAGGCGTGTGAGTGATATCATAACACGAGAGAAGTCGGCTGGGTGAATTGGAAATAAATTCGAGGGGAAAAAGCCCTGTTAAACCGCTTGTCCTGCAGATTCGTGGAGTGAACTAGGGGAGGTCAATCAAACAGTCGAACCCAGGTGATATCAAAGTTCTATATTTTGGGTCCCTGCGTCTCAAACCGTTAATTGCATACTGTTTAGTCTTTTTGTGACTAATTTACATTTTGTAAGGATATAGTCCACCTCTTGACTTTTTTACAATCGAAGTGACTATGTACAGTGTGCATGTGTCAACAGACTGAGTTCAATTAGCCTGCGAGCAAGCTCTCTAGAGGCTAGAGTTCAATACTCACGATAGCCTGCGTGCAGACGTCTCCTATTTCCTTGCTTCACTTTTCCGCGTGAAGCAAGGAAATACCTTATTATAGGAAATTAACGCTCCATGAAATTAACGCGAATTTTTAAATTCTTAATTTTTGTGAGCGTTAATTTCGGCGACATTAATAATCATTATAATCCCATTCCAAATTCTGGATCCTGTACACACATGCCGTAAAAGCTCTATTAAGCCCCCGGGGGGCTTATTTAATTTTAGGCCTCAAGAACGGGGGGGGCTTATTTCAAATCATAAATTTTCGAGAAAATTCACATAAATGTTTCAAACTTTACTATTACACCACTAACTAAAACAGAACACGAACTGGGTTATGTTTGACCGTCTTACAAATGCAACGTCATTTATACCCTAACTCAACGATAGTTCTGGAAGTTGAAGACCACGTAAATACAAAGTGACTGAAACACCATAAAATGTTGTCTGACGGAAGGGGGGGCTTAATAGAGAGGAAGGGGTTTATTACAAAATCTGACTTCCAAAGCGGGGGCTTATTAGAGAGGGGGGGTTAATAGAGAGAGGGGGCTAAATAGAGCTTTTACGGTATTTGTCACTTAAGAAACAATAGCATTCTCTATTCTGCACACTGTATTTCAATCTTGCACAATGTAAAAGCCTAAAAAAGCAATAAAACAATATTTCCAGTTCACCCTCGCTTTCAGAAGAGCAGATCTCGACATCTGAGTTCTTGTATCAGTCGGCCAAAATATCTTTGTTTCTTTCATTTTGAAATTTTACCTCCTTTTTCGCGTTGATTTCCTTTATTCGGAATTAATTTTCATACCTTAATTAACGCGAGCGTTAATTTCCTATAATAAGGTAGGAGACGTCTGCACGCAGGCTATGTACTCACGGTCAGTACGGTAATCAACGGCTCATGCATTATACAATCAGAATGTGTATTTCAAGTCAAGACGTTGCCAAGAAGATGTTTTAGATGTTTTATTGTTGATGTTCCACTGTAATTTATGATAGAAAATAACATTTTGGAGTGCAAATACATGTACTACATGTACAGTACGCACCAAAACGAATACCGTGAAATATGAGAGCGTATTATACTCGTGTTAGTTCCACTGACCGGTGCTATGGAAAACACTGTTAAAGGCCATCATCCTGCATGCATCGCGCGCATGTAAAAATGTACTCTTGAAACATGCATACAATGTTTGAACCATGGCTTACAATCCTTGTATCTCGAGTGCATTAAGCCAAATATTCGCCAGATCAGAGGAAGATTATTGGATCAATCAGATTACATGTACACGTCGAACAATTTATTCAGCGGAATGTTGTATAGATACAGCTGAGAATTAAGCTCTGCTTATTATACAACTTTCTGCTGAAACAGTCATGGACACCCGTAAATACATAGAGGTTATTCAGCGGAAAGTTGTGTAATACGGCTGAGTATTTTTACGAGTCAGTTTTTATTTTTTCGAGCCTTTAGGCGAGAAAAAATAAAAACTGACGAGTAAAAATGCCCAGCCGTATTACACAACTTTCCGCTGAATAAATTGTTTATTATACGACATAATTATTTCCTAAAATATTGGCTTTCAACAGTGTCTGCAGTGTTTTTCTGTAGCGCGCGGTCAGGGGGACTAAGACCCGTTGAATACGGTCTCATATTTGCACTATTATTTTTGCGTATTCGCACTCAAAAATGCTATGTCGTATAATAAAGACACTTTCTGTGTATTCTAGCATGGTACGACGTAATGTACTAATGAATTAAAGAACATTTCCTTTCCTTTATACCAATAGGCCACGGTTTTTAAAGAAACATGGGGATTATTCCTTCAAAGAAGAAAAAGAACAAGCTATCACAGAATGGAACATTTAAGAGGACGACGATTCAAATCAAGGAAGAGCAGAATCGTTGTAAGCAAACAAGAATTATTGAAACTATCTTTTTTAACTCAATTTATTTTGTATTTATAGTTGTTATGAGCTAATTTGTGGAATACTCCGAACAGGGGTGAATATGGGTTTCAAGCTATTCAAGGAAATGAAAGGAGAGGAATTATGCGAGAAGATGATGGAAGAAGCTGATGAGGTAACTAGTGTTTTTAAAATAAGTTGCACTTTAATACATGATTTCATGGAATGATTACAGTTTAGTTTGATGGTGGTGATTGATCTAACTCTCTGAATAAGCTTCAATTATACTGTGTTTAAAGATGATTTACAGTCCGTACTGCGCAATCTCCGCCTGCTATGTTTATGAGTCGCATACGCAGGAATGTAAATACTAGCGAAAATGAAAATTGTTGTACAAACTTACATTTTTCTTCATTATTAACGCCAGATATTCTTGCCAAACAATAATAACGAGTAGAAGAACCTCGGCGTTATCCCAAACCGACGTTTCAGCTCATCGAGCATTCAAGAACTCAACGACACTAGCGGACTGAAAAACTTCATAATGTAGCTTCATGTACGCTATCACCAAAGTGTAACGTATCAACAAATTCAAAACAAAAATGTAAACAAACCCTGAGCATGCGCAGTACGGACTGGAAATCATCTTTAAATGCCCCTAAGAATCATGAAATTTGAAATGTACTCCCAAACCCTAAGCCTTCGTCTTCCTTGTGGGAGAACAAGGTATACGTAATGCGCATGTGTTTTTATCTACGTTATCAATACGATTTACGTCACAGATATATCTGTGACATAAGAACAACGTCACATATTTATATACACGATGTGTCACCCGCTAGGTCATGTCAGCTGAAGCTCCCCACCCCTCCCATGTGTAGATCCTGCTTGACCATTTGATGCAATTCGTTGCTGTTCATTGCCCTTATAAGATGGTCCGTCAGCTGTCATTTATACTCCGGATCCGTTTTTGTCTTCCAATTTTAAAAACATGTCCACGTTTAAAGCGATGGACTAGCATCCCATCCAGGGGGAGTAGTAATACGCTTAGTCAACGGAAACCGGGATAAGCTCCGGCAGTGTGGGCCAGTTGTTGGCCTGAGTGCGGCTTTACCTTACCTTTTTTACGTTTAAACCAACGACTTTAATATTGTCTAAGCTGAATCGGTCTTCACTGGCCTTTTAATTATTGTTGTGTTTTTTGTTTTTGTTTTTTTGTATTTTATTTTTAATTTTTTTTTTTTTTTTAATTATTGTTGCCATGTTTCCTCAGCCTCCACCAGACGCTGGCCCATTCAGTGCGTCACAAATAGCACTCTATGTTAAAAAGTATCAAGCCAGCTTCGTTCTGAAGTCACTCGCAATTCAGCAGCGTGGAACTCGCCCCAGTGGTGTGGGGGCCCTTGGAGCAATAACAGTCCTCGACAACCCTCTCCTCCCTGCGCACGATTTTTTCACGGCAGAGCGGGTGTTCCCAGTCCGTCTCCGCCATTCTAATTTTGTCAAGACTGATGACGCTGAATCGGACGTCAGAGTGGTGTCTTTGAAGTTTTCCGACAGCGAATTTGAGTCACCGTTCGATCTGATGTTGCACACGGGTGAAGAAGCTGCTTTTTGGAACATCTTTAGTTTCGATAAGATGCTTAACGCGTTACATGGAGGCCCAAAAACCTTTGAAGCATACTGTCTGGAAGACCCTTGGCAGTAAGTCTTGACACTTCTCTTTGACTAATTGCTAAAAAAAATATTCCTTTAAAAAACTAAAATCTCGACAAGGCGTTTCAATGCGTTGTCAATTACAATTATTCCATGAGCCCGCGTTGGATATGAGATGATAACATAACCAATGAGGCGCGCTTCGCGCCGAATTGGTTATAATCATTTCATATCCAACAAGGGCGAATGGAATAATTGTTTTATTAAATACTTCACTAACTTTAGGTTAACCTTCGGTATTATACTTTGTAAAAATTTATAAATCGACTGAGTGATTTTTCAGTTCGATCTAAATGAAGCATGATTTGAAAACCGCGGCAAAATGTCTGGCGCGGTGTAAGTTGGCAAGTTGAATGAAAAGCCGAGAGCAAGACAGAATGTTCTTCGGAGGGAATCTTCGCTCTGTTTCTTCTAAAGTTTCGTATATTCTGGAAAATTGTGCAAATGATTTAGCTTAAAATGGGGAGATCCGAGATAATTGTGGAGCTGAACATTATATTCATTTTACAAGTTGAACGGAGAGCTGAACGAAGCAAGGGTTTTACTATTTTTACGGCGAGCAAATCATGCGCGACTACAGAATTGTGTTGAAACGAACTGAGCTGAAATCAAGTTCACTGAAGTAAAGAACATTAAGAAACCCTCAATAATATCTACATGGATGGAGAGAAAAAGAGTGATGTTCTTAGGTAATTTCTCTGTGAAGTGATCTTTGATTGTACCCGCCGTCAGCACTTGACGAACTGCCGTATTTATGCTCCGATATTTATTGAATTATTGTGCTGGTTTTAAAAGCTTAGTCCAGCTGGAATTGGCAAGACTCTTCGAAATATAAGGTAACAATACTGAATAGGCTAAGCTTTAACTTGTGTTGTAAATAGGTTTTTCATTGTTTTGAAGAATTAAGCTTAATTGTGCCGGTTTTCGGCGGATCTTCCCGTAAGCTTAAATTAATTGTTTCGTTCAGTCGCATTTGTGGTACATTTACAGGCATTTCCCATTAAATAATTCGTTCCAAACTTCGTGCATTATTTAATGGACTTGACTTTTGTTTGATTTAGAAGGGCCAAGTTTTTACGTAATGATTTTAGCCATCTTTTTTCAAATTTCACTCTCTCGACGAACAAACTAACCCTGTTATGATCTACCATATTTGGCAGAAATCCGTGTTATGAGCTGATAACATGGGCGCAAGGAGCCAATCAGAAGGCCAGAAATACAATAACAGTGATTGAGTATTTAATAATAGCAGTTATTACAGACGGTCAGCGGTTTGACATGCAAACGAGGCGAAAGGGTCAATCTGACATTGTATTGGCCCATTAGCCTCATTTGTAGGCTCGATTACCAGCCGCTGTTCGGGAAAATGAGTCAGAACGAAGACTGGACTCGAGAGAGCGGCGGAAAATCGAGCCTAAATATAACTCGTTTGCATACTTTTTAAAAACAAAAGAATATTTGACTGCGGGCTCAACTGTAATAACAGCTATTCATTGTAATCTGGTCTTAGATAGGGATACCTAAGTGCAGACATTAGAATGAATAAAATCTTACAAATATCAGAAGATTGCTGCTATGCTGCTGTATGTGTGTTTACTTCTGATATTTATGTTTCTTAGGTTTTAGTTTACTCGTTGATGTATGATTCTACTAGGCATAGACTTAGGTACGCGTACTGCCATTCAGTGACTAGACTGCGAGTTGTCCCTCGCAGTCAGCAAGCAGAAGTTGTTTTGCCAGTGCACTGAGTAGTAAGCGAGGAGAATTGCAATTGGACGAGGGTCATTCTCGCCACTCGCTGTACCATCTGAAAGAGGGACTACTCTATGACAGTCCAGCAACTTTCCAGGCAAGGCATGCTATAGCCTGCGTGCAGACGTCTCCTATTTCTTTGTTATTCCGCGTGAAGCAAGGAAATAGGAGACGTCTGCACGCAGGCTAGGCATGCTACGCAAACAACATAAACAAATACTTCAAATCATGAAACATTACTTGGCTAAGAATCCCATGTGGTGGGAGACTGACCAGTTGGCTATCTGCAGATCGAGCGTACATGTAGCTGAGACTGGCAAGAGTAACACGGTTACAAGGCATGAGATCGAGACGACCTAAGACCAGCTCCCTAGCTAACATAGCTACACTATCTTTAGAATACTTATTGCTGTTATAAAAATCCCTTTTCAGAACAAATAATAATCTATTTTCTTTTTATTCCAAAATTTAGCTTCCACTTGGCCATAGCTGGTTTTCGTCGAGCTCCGGATTCGTTTACTGACCAGCGGTACTACTCGTGGATGGCGTTTGAATACAAAGCAAAAGACGGAGTGCCGCGTTATGCCAAATTTCGCCTCGTTCCCGAGGATGACAGGAAAGAGACTGGACTGATGACAGAAGAAGAGCAAAGAAAACCATGGTAAGACCTGCTAACAGAACTTCTTGACACCAACAAAGTGGTCGCTTCGATGTGAGTCTGACCGAAAGTGAAAGCACCTGGACGTTCACAGTCAGGGCAACAAGTGTCATTTTTTGGCACTTGAGTCCAAGTGATGTTACGCTGGTATCATTCCTACATCATCCAGAACATATTATTAGTTTTGATGATTTTTATCTTTTTATTGTATTGTTGAAGGGACACGTCCAGATGGGAAGATGAGATTAGACCTCAAGACTATTTAACTGCTGATTTTGAAGAGCGCATGGCAGAAGACGGTATACAATACAAGCTTCAAATACAGCTACACGAAATACAACCCGACGACTCTCACCTCATTCTCCACACGGCAAGGGCCTGGGACCATGCCACTCACCCTTGGCTTGACCTGGCTGACGTCAGACTGACATCACTACTGCCATTTGACGTAATAGAGAGTACACGTTGCTCCTTGGAAAATATTCCTGAGTCTCTGTCTTTCCCGCCTGCTAAGACTATCTACGACTATAATTCCATTGGACATATGTGGTCAAAGATTATGTTGGGTTCTAGCAAACAGTGCTCCACTATAAGACGCCCCTCTAAAAACAAGTGAAGATACTATCCATCTATTGCATTACAGTGTTCACTGGGGACCGAAAACATGCTGGCACCAACGCCAATGTAACCCTCACAATTACTGGTAAGATAGGAATAGTAATTCTCCTTACTGAGTATGGTCCCTGTTGTTCAAACGGTGGATAACGATATCCACTGGATAAATCGCTATCCAGTAGATAAATGTTAACAAAACCAACTACGTTATCCACTGAGAGAGATTTATCCGGTGGATAGCGTTTATTCCATCATTTGAACAACCGGGGTGATTCATTACGAGAACATTGCTAGTTGATTATTGCATTGCTAATTAGCGCCTTTGAATCACTGAGAAAAGGCGCTATAGAAATCTTTTTTTTTTCTTATTCTGCCACTTGTCTACTTGCATTGACAATGTGTTGATATTGTGAAACGAGGTGACCACATATTTGACTGAATTAATCACCTTGAAACACGATAGTTATGATATTTTGGTGGTTTTCATCAACATTACAAAACTGTTTGCTTACATGAACAACATCAGAACATTAACAGGTAAAAGAACTGACAGAAAGAAACGTTTTGTCCAAATTATAGTTTTGTAGCGTTTTTCATAACCGAGTTATAGCCAAAATAATTTTCGAAATTACAGTGTTTAGTATGCAGCCGCCTGTTGGTGCCCTTCTCTGGGGAACAACATGCCGCATAAAATTGCACACAAGAATTAGAGTATATTCTACCGTCAATATCATTAGCTTCACTTCAATCTGTTTAGACACCTCTTCTAAATTATTATCACGTCTGAAATTTAAAATGATATAAAATATCCGTTTTTGTGACAGTTCATTAAACACGTTCATCCGGGACATCACAAATTCAATAGCTTTATTTCCAAAAGGAATCACGGATCGATACCAACTTTGTGCATAGAGATTAATGATTTCCATGTCTAGAAGATATAAAAGAATAGCTTTGTAGGATTAACAGTTTAGATTTTAGAATTTTGATGACGTCAGATGAAAACAAAGAATTGATACTTGAAATCCATCAAATATTATTCAGTATTTTCTCGCGCGCACGATTTGTCTAACACAGGCACGTGACGCAACCAAACTGGAAAATATCCGAGGATATTTAGGCCCAATTTATGCGTCACATTGAGTAGCATTTCCGAGTCGCGTCGAATGTAATTCAAGCCGCAGAAATTTTGCTGATATTACTCGATTCGACTACGTTGCAATGCACCATGGAAGCAGCGTGTTACTTTGTTATTTGTGACGGCATTGAGCTGATTTGAGGATTTGAAGTACATTCGACGCGACTGAAATTTTATGTATGAATTGGGCCTAAATTAAAGAAGATATGTAAAAAATCACCCTCTAACTGCATGTTTTAGGAACTAAAGGAAGATCAAGGCCTCTTCTAATGGACAAATGGCTTCACAACGATTTTGAAGCGGGACAAGAAGATACGTATGTGTTGGCCGCGGAGGATGTAGGCGAGCTTTTGATGATTAAACTTGACAATGATCAGGGTGGACTGTACAGTGACTGGTTTGTTGTGAAAGTGATGATCACCTGCAGTCAAGACCCCTATAGGCTTTACGAATTCCCTTGCGGTCGATGGGTGCAGAGTGAATTGATTTTCTTCGAGGGAAAAGGTAGGTGATGCTACGGTTGATGAGTTCGCCGTTTGCAATCCGCCTTAATCTTCTCCATTCCTAACCATCCTTGTTCCTTTTTGGTTTCTTATTACCTCTTTGGTGTTTTTCTATTTTAATAAACCATTATTGTGAGGCTTCCTTCAATTTGAAAGAAATTTTGTAAATCTCAAAATGTTTTGTCTTTTATAGTCGCAAGTAGAGGATTTTGTGGGGTTCACGATTAAAATTAATGTACTATTTTTATGTTTCATATGAAGTTGAAGTTAGCTTAATTTTCTTGTCATAACGTGTAAGTACATGTATTCGGGGGATGGGGGAATCACGACTTCATTCGCCCCTCTCCGTTTTATTTTTTTCTACTGATTACATGGCAGCCAGATAAAACGTCTGAACTAATTTTAACTGATCGTTTCCGTCGCTATTTCAGCACTGCTTATCACAGATGAGCAACACGAAGCAGTGAGAAACCAAAGACGACTGGAGATTCAACAACGACAGGAAATTTTCCAGTGGGGAGACGATCCTACGTTCGCCGGTTTTCCAGGATATATCAAGTGCGAAAACACCAATTTACTTCCTAAAGATGTCCAATTTACTCAAGAAGCGCAGGAAGACCTTCATAACGCTAGAAATAAAGCGCTGCTTAATCTTGGTCTAGTAAAGTTACTGAACATCTTTGATTCTTGGGAAGATTTTGATGATTACCGAAAGGTATGTATTTCTAAATGCGCCTGTAGTCTGTTGATGAAACTCTAGCGTGTGACTATTTAAATGGAAGCTATTTAAAAGCATTACTTTCCTATGGTGCTGTTTATTATGCTGTACAAGGTTGGTTATAACAGTTTAATAAGTCTGTGGATCTGTGAAACCCGGCTAGCGTGTGACCATTCAACTGAAAGCTATAAGCAATACTTTTATATGATACTGATTATTATGCTGTACAAGGTGGTTCTATAGTTCCGTTCTAGTCTGCAGTAGACTGAAATGCTACTATTGACCGTTCTAATGAAAGCCAGTGCTGTTCCTATTCAAAATTGTCCTATTCGTGAAGCTTGTATAAGAAAATTCTATTTTTTTTTTGCAACAACAATCTATAAAACAGTAACTTTATTTCAGGCATTCGTCACTTTCGTTGGTGATGTTCCATTAGCTGCTGAGCATTGGCAGGATGATCGATTTTATGGCGCGCAGTTTTTGAATGGCTGTAACCCTGACACGATAAAGCGATGCACGGAGTTGCCTTCCAACTTTCCCGTCACACAGGAGTTGGTCGGTAACCTTCTTGATGAGGGAGACACACTTGATAATGCAATACAGGTACGTTATTCAACTGTCACGAAAAATTGTCGTTAGTGAGAAATTACAAGTGGTACCGAAATGCAATTGAAATTGATTCAGTTGGCTGGCTGGCTGGACTGACTGACTGACTGACTGACTGACTGACTGATGACTGACTGACTGACTGACTGACTGACTGACTGACTGTCTGTCTGTCTGTCTGTCTGTCTGTCTAACTGACTGACACAATCTGTTGTTTATTTTCAAGGATGGCCGTGTTTACATGGTTGATTTCGAGATTCTTGAAGACATCCCACTATATGGCCACAACGATGAGAAAGTAGAGAATCGCTACACATGCGCAGCGTTGGGCTTGTTCTACGTCAGGAGCAGTGGAGATATAGTACCCATAGCAATTCAGTTTCACCAGGTGCCGAGTGAGACCAACCCGATATGGACACCAAATGACTCTGAACTGGACTGGATCTACGCCAAGATGTGGCTGCGTAATGCTGACACGCAGTGGCACCAAGTAAGTTTGAAGCTCTTGAAAACCGAGACTGAGATTATAAAACTCATCTGTCTGACCGAAGTAAATCGCCGAAAAAATTGAAACAGTTTTGAATGTTTCTTCACCTTCACCTATCCACTTTATGCCAAGTGACACATAAAGCCTCTCTACTCTGCCAGCAACCAGCTCTGTTGGCCGCCGCAGTGCCACACCTCGCTGCAGAACCTCTGTCCAGCCCCACCCCCACTTCCTAGTAAGAGGCTAACGGGGATTTCCACGACTGAGTGACTAGAATGGGGTCGCATTTTCAACACGACTGCCTCATTTAAAATTGAAACAACTTGAAACAGCTTAAAATTCCTCAAATGACTGAAATGCGTCTCTGTTTTGGAAATGACTGCTGAATTATCTCAGTATATGTACAGTACAATGGTAACTAAGTTGGGATCATCGCGTTTGCAAAAAAAGTGACTAATATGGGGTCTATAATGGGACACAGAATAGACCATAATGGTGTAGAGGCTCTGAAAGGCCAGCGGTACATACCCAGTAAAAGCTGACCCAAGTATCCTCCCCCGGGCATCCAGCTCTTTCCCTCTCATTCTCAGCTTTCCTCCTTCACGTTGTCTTGGGTTTGCCTCGCCTTCGGTGCCCTGTTTGACAGTTTCTAAGGTAGAATTTTTATAATGAATTTAACTCAATAAGCGGAACAGTA
Source organism: Desmophyllum pertusum (assembly GCA_029204205.1). Taxonomy (NCBI): domain Eukaryota; kingdom Metazoa; phylum Cnidaria; class Anthozoa; order Scleractinia; family Caryophylliidae; genus Desmophyllum; species Desmophyllum pertusum. The sequence continues at coordinate 2,332,860 of MU827781.1, forward strand.
TGAATGTTACAAGTCATGAAGTATAAAAAGTTGAAAATCAACCAGTCCTTTAAGTAGTCCTTTGAACAATTCGATTCAAACTAAATAATTCAAATATTTGCTTTCGTTAATTCAGATGATCACGCATCTTCTTCGCACTCATTTGTTCATGGAGGCGATCGCCCTTGCCAGCTGGAGACAGCTACCCTCCCTCCACCCCCTGTGGAAGTTATTGGCACCTCACATAAGGGGAGTTCTGGCCATCAACACTCTTGGAAGAGGAAGGCTGATACCTGCTGGCGGTGTGGCGGACAACACGCTTAGTGTGGGAGGTGGAGGTAAGAATGCTATCCCGACAGCCTGTGCTGTAGTTTCCCCCACCTAAGCAGTGCTGGCCTGATAAGCCACTAGGCATGTAGACATAATTAATCTAACTAAATAATAAGCACCTTTTGGCCCTCCTAGGTCACATTCACCTCATGAAGAAGTACTACAAGAGCATTAGTTGGTCATCATATGACCTGCCGAATGTCTTAAAAGAGAGAGGAGTAGACGATCCGGAAAAGCTGCCAGGCTTCCACTATCGTGACGATGCCTTGAGGCTTTGGCAGGCCATCCAGGATTACATCAGAAGAGTCCTGTTAATTTATTATCATTCCGATGAGGATATCGAGAAGGTAAATGTAGTTTCGTAGTTGCGTTTTTTTTTTCTGACGCAAAACAGACTCAAACTCATTAATAATTCATCAAGTTATAACAAAGGATATCTAACCGTGATGGAGGTTTGGATACCCGGTCTTAGCGTTTTACGATTTTATATCTCCATTTACTCCTTAGTTTTCGTTCTGATTGAGGAAATATATCAAACACTTGAGACAGTGTTTCATCCGATTTCCAAACACCTCGAATTTCGTCAAAAATTATCCGCTACGCGTCGTATTTTCAACTCTCTTCTCGCTGTTTGGAAATCGGATGAAACACTGAACCTCGTGTTTGAACTATTACTTATTAGCGGAAGACACAGATTCCTAAGAAGAGTCTGCGAAAAACAATGCACTTCCTCCCGGATTTAAAAAAATATATTTAATTTACAAGTGATTCGTCTTCTCTAATAACAGGACACAGAGCTCCAAGCGTGGATCCTCGATCTTCATGACAATGGCTACCCTGCCCGGGAAGGAGAGACAGATCACGGCTTCCCGTCATCCGTCACAAGCATTCAACAGCTGACCCACATAGTGACCATCGTCATCTTCACGTGCGCATGTCAGCACGCAGCTGTCAACTTCTCGCAGATGGATACATTCGGTTTCCCGCCAAATTCCCCCGCCCTCATGCGTCAACCACCTCCAACGGAAAAAGGCAAAATGACCATGAAAGATATGATGAAAAGTCTCCCTACCAAGCACCAGGCAGGGGTTTACTATAGCAACGGTGTACGATTTGACACGCATCTTTCCTGATGAGGTAAATTATTTGTTAATCGACAATTTGCAGGGGAACCTAACGAGGAAATTTAAACAAAGTGGAATGTTGTTTTTCTGTTTTTCCATAGAGTTTAGTGCATTTTAGGGATACACCGTTATTACGGACACCCGCTATTACGGATAAAATCCAGCCCTCCACCTAAAGAGGTTTGACCGAAAATGACTCCCGCTATTGCGGACTCTCACTAATACGGACTCCAAACTACGTCCCGAGGGTGTCCGCTGTAACGACGGTAACGAGAGTTGACTGCATATATGAAAACTAACACAGTTTGATCTGCTCGGATTCTTTAGTTAAATATGAAGTGGCAGAATTTTTTAGGGAACGAATTCTTATTACCCGAATTTACGAGCTACTGTTGCCTTTCCAAAAATCCTAGCTGACCTATTTTTGAACCCAAAACGATATTTTCATCTCCGTCTCCGAAAACAGCAGGCACTTATTTTCCCATATTACGCAATGTTCGAGGTGACAACGCAGTTCATTAAAGAAATTTCCAATTTTTAATCACACTTTAATCCGAATATCTGAGGCGATTATAGGCCTTCTGGACAGATAATCCACCGAAATGATCCGTTGGTTGCCCTTCATCCTCGTTCCCAGAGCTCCTCGTTTTTTTTCTTTGCGCCGGAATCGAGTAGCCCTGGTCGCTAATAAAAAATGAATGCGCAACACGAATTAATGAATGGATGTCCGGAATTTTCGGACATCCAGTAACGGCTGAGACCAGAGCCTCCGTTTCGCCAATCACGTGACCAAAAGAAACAATGGATCTGGGAACGAGAATGGTTGCCATTGAATGTGTCTTATTTCGCATGGTGCGTGAGTCTGACAATATATTTCTTTCTTTTTGTCTTACCCTAAAGCGTCACCTTGGTGATTACACTGATGGATCCTTTACTGACATGGCTGCCAGAGAGGCCATTTTGCGCTTCCAAGAAAAACTGAACAGAATTTCGGTGTCCATCAAGAAGCGGAATGAAACTTTGAAGTTTCCTTACGCGTATCTGCTTCCAGAGAGAACCCCAAACAGCATCGCTATTTAGAACATATTGCATGCTGGGACATTTACAAACATGACTTTGTGTATATTTGTACATGAATTTAACCATAACGCACTACAGTTGAACCCCGATTAAGCGGTCACCTTTTAAGCGGCCACCCCCGGTTAAGCGGCCAGTTATCAAAGTCCCGAAATTATTGTCAGTATAATACTGTAAATAAAACCTGATGACAGATAAGAGTCTGAAATAGAAGGTGACGAATGATTAAAACATTCAAACAACAGTTGCCACAAGCCTCCAAGCGTGTTGTATTCAGATAAAGTGACTTTTATACCACGCCTTATGCTAATTTCTGACGAAACCCCGTTTAAGCGGCCAACCCCGATTAAGCGGCCACTTGCCATTTCCCTGAGGGTGACCGCTTAATCGGGGTTCGACTGTAGTTTTAATTTATGTAGCTTCGCCAAGTAGGCAGGGTCCCGTAAACTGGCCCCCAACCCAGTAATAAGGCCATAACACCGGGGACTACGTCCCTCTACTCTTTTCGAACAGTCATGTGGGTTTTTCAACGTCCTCTACTAATTTAGTATGAGAAGGTGTAGGAGACAAGGCCAACGGCTTAACGTCACCGCCCAATGACGCCATCATCTGAACTAAAGCAAGGTATAAAGCACAGCAGGCATGATCTTACCAGTTTATAATATTTTAAGACCCTGGTTTGTGGTCTGCCGGGATTTGATCCCACGACCTCCCGCTCTGTGGTCTGGAGCCAAACCAACTGAGCTAACCAGGCGGCGGTTGAAATGAACTAATATATCACGACCAAAAGATCATTTCTGAGTTGCCTTTTGCCTATGTTTCAAAACGAGACGTGACCGAGATACTGCCGAATATGCAATGGCTTTCCAGCCTTCTGTTTGGTAGCCTGCGAGAAAGCTCTCTTGGGGGTGGGGGTGGGGGTGGGAAGAGGGATATTTATTGTATGCAAAGGTTTTGTGTGTTTTTGTGTTGGATCCAGTCTTCTGCCTTCTCTTCCCAACGAAGACAAGAACCCACTGAAGACATAAAAGAGCGATGTATATTTGCAATGTGAAGCAAAAATATGTTTCCAAGCACAGCTGTACCTTAACAAATTTTAATGTAAATATAATTTATATTAAACATAATGCTTTGTTACGGTTTACCGTTACCAAGAGAGGATGATCTAAGAGAACACATCCCCCATACATGAGCCTCTTCCAATGATAATTTTTTCAATCTAATTTTAGCGCGTGGTCATACTGCGCGGCTATTTTAAGGAAGACACCTGATTAGTCAGTTGTAATGACGTAATGAAATTTAAGATTTGGCGGCTTTGCTGTAACACATTGAAAAACACGATCACATCTTTAAATCTCGATTTACGATTTCAGTAGATGGACGTCAACACGACGTCGAGAAAAATCTTCGCAATGAGATCTGATCCTCTGATCATTGGCCGCGCGACCATGGGGACGAGAACTAAAATAACTTTCACAGCGTGGCGCGAAGCTTAAGAGGATGAGAGTTTTTTTCAATCTATTGAATAGATTGAAAAAAACTATCATGGGGCATGGGGATGTGTTCTCTTAGATCATCCTCTCTTACCGTTACTCAATAAATGGGTAGATAGCAACATTTGTAAAGTAGTAAATGGCGCCCAATTTAAATTTGTTTACGTGTATATGTAAGGCTAGTTGGTCTTAAACAGATGAAATAAAACAAGTATTTGACTTGCACACAACTTTTCGATTGATTTCAATATCTGCTTTATATAATTCAACTGGTAGCATGAGGGACAGAACCCGGGAGGGGGGGAGGTACTCTCTTGTATAAGCTATATAGGTGTGTGCGGCCCCAAAGGGTATGGTTTTTGAGCCGTTTTGGTCTGAAATAGGGTATAGATTTTGACCATTTTGGTCTGAAATAGGGTATGTTTTGTGTGCACTCTGGCCTGGAATTTGGTTTGGCTTTTAGATGAAACTATTTTTTTTCCCATTAACATCGGGGAATTTGAAGCCCTTTTCAAATGTTTACGCAAATGGAACCCATTCCTGGGTAGCTGAAGTCATGTCCAGTATTAGACACGTGTACTAATTTTATAGGTCTGAAATAGGGTATCGATTTTTGGGTCAGGTCTGAAATAAGGTATGGAAAATCACATATTTTGGATTATCGGATTATCCTGGATTAGCGTTTAACGGCTTTCGAACAACCCGGTTAAAACTTGGGAACTTGACAGTGATAAAATGTCTCGGTGGCTTAAAATATTTATGTAGCTCTTTGCACGCCTTGCATGCCTATGATGTTATAACTTATTCAGTTTGAGAGTCAATATTTACATCTTAACTTGGAAGAACCTGATGATGAACGAATCAGTGCCTAGCTATTTGCAAACTTCCTTAACAATGTGATCAATTATTTCTTTGACAGCTTTAAAATCAGTTAGCCTAAATAAATGGTTTTTAACAGGTTTACTGGATAAAACTGACAACTCGTCCTCGTTCATTCTCTTGGTAACACCGATCGCGAACATTTCAATTCCTCTCTTCTTCATCCGGTCAGCTTTCACCTTCACAACCTCTACTCCAATGTTACTATATCCATCGGTGACAAATACAGCCACTTTCCTTACGTCTGCAACAAATTCAACAATCGACAAAGTATATATATTTGATCATACAATTTTGGCACGCTTCGGTTTAATTTAATTGGTGTATCAAACACGAGAGAGTGTTTCATCCAATTTCCAAACACCAAGAAGAGAGTTGAAAATACGACGCGTAGTGGAGTATTTTTGGCGAATTCGCGGTGTTTGGAAAGCGGATGAAATACTATCTCTAATGCTTGATATATCTTTTCAATCAAAACAAAAACTAAGGAGTAAACGGAGAAATAAAATCGTATACGCCCAATTTATAAGTCGGATTTCAGTCGCGACGAATGTAATTCACGTCTCAGAAAACTCACTGAAATCGCTTTAAGTCAGCGCAATGCCCACACAAACAGCAAAGTGGAACAAGTTGCTTCCTTGGTGTATTGCAACGTATTCGAATCAAGTAATACCAGCGATATTTATGCGGCTTGAATTACATTCGACGCTACTGAAATGCGTATAAATTGGGCCTAAATAAGACCAGGTATCCAAACCCCCGTCACGGTTATGATCCCTTGACGAATTATTAAAGACTGAGAATGAATGATAATTGCCTAAAAAATTAATGAACACTGCTTACCAGACCTCCCGATTCTCGACCCAGACTTCGTCGAAAACAACTCAAAATTGACCACAGTCATAGTTTTCGCGGTGCCGGTTGAAGATCCTTCGTAGGAAATATTGCTCAAAATATTCTCGAGCGTCACCTCATCTTCATCATCGTTGAACCTGGACAAGATGTTAATATACTGTGAATACGCCACAATAGTCACACGGGCGTTGTCTTTGGATATGGTAAATCTTCTGGAAAGTGCCTTGGCGAAGTCTTTGGCCAGGTTTAAATTATCTTCACCGATACTGGCAGAGGTGTCCAAAACGAGAGCCAGGTCAATCTTTTTGTTGCATTTCTCTGTCTTTCCTGTTTAAAACGAAAGATAATTGGTAACAAAGAAAGAGGGTGAATTTTAAGCTCGGTAAATAAAGTTATAGAAACATGTTTGCGAAATTAACATGCCGCAAAAATTTCATATACTGTAATAAGGTATACAGTGGAACCCGGTTAATATGGACACCAAGGGGACACGCTAAAGTGTCCGTATTAACCGGGTGTCCGTGTTAAGCGGGCTCTCAGAATAAACGTCACGGACACATGTAGCAGGCAAAAGGCGTCAAAGAGGAAGAAGGCTACAAGCAATGACTTCAGTAAAAGGCCAAGGAAGTGAAACTTTTGTGTGAGCACAGTGAGCAGAGAACTTTATGGATCTTTAAAGGTCTGCAACGGTCAAACACCGGAAGAAAGACAGTTGTCAAACACGTCACGCTATTGTGCTACTGTTTTAGTAATAAAATCGCAATAACCTGTAGTCAAGCTTTATATTTTTTAACAGCGTACAATTAGCACATAATCGTGAAAAATGAAAATATTCAGTGCACAGATAACCAGTGTCCGTAAAGCGAGGTTAACTTTGTATGAGAGCGTGTCACTTGGGTCACAAAAAATTGTCCGTTGTCCGTATTAACCGGTGTCCGCATTAAGCGGGTTAATATAAGAGAAAATATATGAGCAGTTTCGTCGGGACAAACAAAACTGTCCGTAATAAGCGGGTGTCCGCCGTATTAAGCGGGTGTCCGTAAAGCGGGGTTCCACTGTATTTTGATTGGTGGTAACGGTATGACACGAATCCCTGTCATTATTACTTGAATATCACTGTTGTACTTCCTCCACTGAAGGAATCTTTTCCGTTCTATTTTTCGTTTACCTAATGCCGGCTCACCAAAGAAAACTAAACAGCTTCGAAGGTCTTTCCCACTTCAAGTGGGAAGACAAATTTTAAGACCAGCTATAGATGTAACTGGGCAACAAAGACAGTAGTTTGAAAATAAAAATGCTTAGCTCCGCTATACTAGTGAATTCACAAAAACGTAACATTTGTGAAAAATGAAAGCAGGCTCCTGTCTAGTTCAAAGGCCATCCCCATAAAATGTGTTGTTTGCCATCGCCCGACCGACCCAATTTTTTCAAAAAGTTAAAAAAAAGTTTCTGATTCATTGCCTGCGCCCATTTCTCGCGTGTTTCCAAGTTTAATTTGCTTTATTTACATCTTTAAAGTCACTCTGACATCTAAATCAGCCCAGTAATGACGCCGGTCTTCGAGTGATATCGGTTCGAAACAAAATGGTGGTCACGGGGAAGATAAATTCAAGGCTCGCTTGGAATTATTTATGCATTAATTTGTCAATATTTCGTTTCTCGGCTTTTCTTTTTCTTTTTCTTTTTTTACCGACCGACCGACCCACTTTCACGAGAGAGAGGGCGATGGGAAACAAAACATTTTATGGCGATGGCCAAATCAAGAATTAAAAATTCCGAACTTCAGAGTTTCATAGGCCTCCTTTGAGAGATTCTTCTTTCAAAAATTCCGACTTTTGGAGATTCCAAATTTGAGATTTTTCTCACTTTTAAAGATTCCCCTTTCAGAGATTCCGATATCATAGATTCCGACACTTAGATATTTCCCACATTCTCCTTTTCAGACATTCCTTTTACGTTTTTTTTGAGAGATTCCGATTGAAAATTAGATATATCGGCGGTCCATCCCATTTCTTCTTTCTGACTAAATTCATAAATATTTATTCTGCTGGTGCTTTCATCTTCTTCAATAGCATTGGTGAGTATTTCTGCACATATAGAACAAACAGGGCACCACCCTTGGTGGACACCTCTCTTAACTTTAAAAGAAAATCTGACGCCCCGACCCTGATTAAAAACAGAGATGGAATAACCATTATCTACTTTTGGGTTTGCGGGCCAAACTTTTTCTCGACAACTATTAATCGATAACTATTAACATACCTTGCATGTTTGGGTACAAAAAAAGGTCAGCTAGGATTTTCGGAAAGGCAAAAGCAGCTCATAAATTCGGATAATAAGATTTCAATCCCTAAAATTTTCTGAAGTTTGAAACATTTTTCTTAGCGTTTAAAAATAAGCCATTAAACTGCACAAAAAGCACAGTTATAACGTAAAAACGACGTTCCTACCCCTACAGCAAAATGTTGTCGTTGGGTGCCCCTGGTGATTGTCACTGATTATTCAGTTGAACAGTCGAAATTTGCATCAAAGAATCATTTTTTAAGCGGAGCGCTTCAACCGTTTTGACTGTGTCTGAAATATCGTTCACACACCCATAAGTCTCTCATGTTATGTCTCGCTTACCTTCAGCAAAAATAATCCCCACAGCCAGCAAGATAAAAATAGAAAAAGTCATCTTTAAGATCTTGATCTTTTCCATCGAGTGCAAATGAAGCAAGGTGCGCCTATATGAGAACTACAGGCGTTATGTACCCTGAAATCAACTGTGATTGGCTTTTTAAAATAAACAAGTGACAGCAATGTGTGAAAGTTGTAATAGCAGTTATTACACAGTTGAGCCCGCAGTCAAATATTCTTTCGTTTTTAAAAAGTATGCAAACAAGTTAGGCTCAATTTCCGCCGCTCTCTCGAGTCCGGTCTTCGTTCTGGCTCATTTTCCTGAACAGCGGCTGGTAATCGAGCCTACAAATGAGGCTAATGGGCCAATACAATGCCATATTGACCCTTTCGCCTTGTTTGCATGTCAAATGGAAAACAATACCAGATTGACCCTTTCGCCTCGTTTGCATGTCAAACCGCTGACATCTGTAATAACTGCCATTTGAATTTTATATGAGGAAGATTTTAATCAACAGTGACACAAGCTACTCGGGAAAATAAATTTCTGGCCAACAGCATTCGAACCTGAGTATGAACTTCCGCACATCCCGAAAAGCCGGATTCTCAGGTTCCTGGGAGCTTTGCCATATTCTTGGTTTGCAAGTGACGTCATCGTCGCTATGATAGTAGTCATTCCCCGATCAAACGGTCTCAACATTCTCCCAACATTTGTTGAGTACAGTCATGTTGAGTCATGTTGAGACCATGCCTGACTCGTCCCCAGTCGTCTCTCTTGTCTCCTTTGTTGGGAGTCGCAAGACGCGGGGGATGCTGGGAAGGAGGAAAGCGAAGAAGAGATGCCTTGTCAAAAGGCTTCAACATTTCGAGAAGAAAATAAATGTTGAGAAGATGTTGAGACAAAGGGAATGTCAAAGGCCTCGACATCGGCTCTCGACAAATGTTGATTTTCTTGAGCTCCTTGAACTATGTTAGAATATAAACCTGAGTTTTCAAACAGAGAAAAACTACATATACAACTCTTTTATAGTTAAGGTTTGCTGTAAAGGTCGTAAAACGATCTCTCTGTTGCCTATGCGAATCTAGTCATTATCAATAGAGAAAACTTGTTTTACAATTTTTTCTAAAAACACCGTCAACTAAAAAAATTTCATTTTAAAACTGTTTTTATACTAAAAGAGTTGAAGGAGCTAAAAAAAAACACGATGTTTTGCAGCTTGTTCCCGAAATTGCCTCACTCAGTGAGGCAATTTCGGGCACAACAAGTTCTATGTTCAGCGGAATATCGCCTGATACTTACAATGTATTTCGCCGACAAGGCCGTAGGCCGAGTTGGCTAAAATCAGACAGATAACAATAACAACTAAAATCAGACTATATTCCACAAAATTAAGAATGCAGGATAATTGTTTAATTTTATTATTCAACAAATTGTCAATGTCCTAAAAGTCCTGTCAAACTCAGCAGCGCTTTCCAATATGTCGGCGGACGCCGAGCTAGTCTTCTTGAGTGCACTTTCAAATATGGCAAACTACGTAATACCGCAATACCTGTCATGTACGGATGAAAGATAACAAGGGCTTCTTGACCATATATGGGCATCGTGACAATTTGTTGAATAATACACAAGTTAACCGTGAAAAGAACTATTTCTTGTACCACCAACATGGCCGCCGCAGGCCCGCAGCCGCGTCTTTGTCATTTGAATCTTTCGGGATTGGTTGCAAACCAGAAATACTATAGGTTCAAATGTGAAAAACTTCCCGCCACTGAATTTTACAATTATAGTCGAACCTGTATTAAGCGGCCACCTTCGGAAATTTGGAAATTGGCGCTTAATACTGGTTCAACAAAAATACGTGGGTGTGGTTAAATGTCAATTTTATTAACGCACAGTGTTATACACTAGCAACTCATTCAAGATAACAATAACACAATCAAGCTTCAATAGCGATCTCTACCAAGCGATTTTAAGTCAAGCAGTAATTCGAGAGGAACAAAATTATTTCTTGTCATTTTATACTACAGTACATTGACGTCTAGAACGCATTTACGAAATCAGGCATGCAGTAATGAACAATAACAAGTTGAACTCTCAGTAGCGCAGTGTTGATGGATCCTTTTTTAAGCGATATAAAATCGTAAAACTTTGATTTTAGGTTTCCATTCAAGTGTGGCCGCAATGCAGGTAAAAATAACAAAGACAGACAAACATGGGGCTGCTAAAGGGTGGCCACGACCGCTAATAGAGGTCTCACGGTTAATCCAGGTAGCAAAAGCAAAATTTGTATGGGGAAAACTAAGAAAATTGGCCGCTTATACAGGGCCGTTATATACAGATTCGACTGTACGAGTGAATGTGCCAGGACAAACATAGAAAGCAAAAAATAATAATAATAGGTAATACAGAGATGTCAACTCTCAAAGCCCGTAACTTATAATTCACCTAAAGAAGATGTGTTAAACGAAGTTCCGGTATACCGGTAAAAGGGGCCTGGCATGGTCATTCTCACACCTAGTTGCCAATCAACCAGCAAAGAGCTGACAAATAACCTGTGCTTTTTGTATGACCGTTACTGATAAAATTTGTTTCACTTTTGCTAAGAATGTTCTGTTAAAACATTTAGCAAGTTAAATCTTATTTTTGAGAAAGATGTAAATTCATGGAAAGAAATGATGGTATGATATTCATCTTGTCACGAATGTGGAACAAAGGAAAAATCTGAGTCCCCGACGGGAGTAGAACCCATGACCTTCCAAAGTTTGAGGTTTAAAGAAAGACAAATCAGTCAGATCAGTGGATATATAAACAATAACCTCCATTTGGCGAGGAAATATGCTCGGATATTCGTCCGCGGACATTATCTGTTCCGAGAAGCGAACAGTTTTCCGAGAGCGAAGCTCGAGGAAAACTGTGAGCTTCGAGGAACAGATAATGTCCGCGGACGAATATCCGAGCATATTTTTGAAGCCAAATGGAGGCTATTGTAGTTATTATCCTTCAAATATTTTTTCACAAGGCCGCTCTGTTTGCCGTGGAAGATCTCGGTCGGCCAAGCTGTTAAACATCAAAATAATTCTGCTGGCGTTCAAAAATATTTCTAGTCTGTTCAAAACAATCAGTTTTATTTAATTTAGCAATTTATTTGAGACGAAAACTGAACCTGCGAACGTGAAACGCAAATTTTCAAAACTGGGGAATATCACTTGGGGAATATCACCCGGATATTCCCCAGTTTTGGCTGCGTCACGTGACGTGTTTAGACCAATCGCGCGCGAGAAAAAATTTTGATGGATTATAATGTGTAATCAGTACGGCTGGATATTTTTACGAGTTAGTTTTTATTTTTTCGAGCCTTTAGGCGAGAAAAATAAACATTGACGAGTAAAAATACTCAGCCGTATTTCACAAATTTCCGGCTGAATAAATTGTTTATTGTACGACATAATTATTTTCTAAAATATAGGCTTTCAACAGTGTTTTCCGTAGCGCGCGGTCAGGGGGACTAAAACGAGTTACGGTTTCATATATTTGCACTCGTCTTGGTACGTATTCGCATTCTAAAATGCTATGTCGTATAATAATGCTGGTTCGTTAACCAAAATTTTTAGGTTTATGAGAGAGGAAAATAAACCTTCCTAGACTGAATAAATCTTTAGCTGTGAGTGGAATATATTTCGTCGCGGTTTTTGGTCGCCATTTTTCGGGTAGGCAAACACTATCGGAAAATATTCCCGTCAAAATGGCGGAGTGCAGTTCCGCAGTGCTAAGAGAGCGAGCATGACGTACAGTGGAACCCCGTTAATACGGACACCTACGGGCCAAAAAAAAGCTGGCCGTAATAAGGGATGGACCATTTTATTCTGGGAGGGGGCTTGGGCAATTACCAAAAAAAAATTCCTGCACAGCAAAAGTAGAGAAAAAAATCGTGCAAAGCGAGTTCACTCACTCACTCACAAGCAAAAGGTGAAAAAAAATTATTGCACAAACTCAAGACGGAAAGAAAAATTCGAGCTCAGAAAAATTTGCAACTGATTCAATTCATCGCCGAGTTTGTGGCCGTAATGCGAGAGAAAATAGGCGCACGGGGATCGCAAAATCTGGCCGTTGGCCGAGGTGGCCGTATTGAAGGGGTTTTTATACAAGAGGTTACGCCGGGCCAAAAAGAGGTGGCCGTAATAACGGGGTGCCGTATTAAGGCGGGATTCTACCTGAATGCCATTTTTCCGCCACTTAACATGGGTTTAATGGAAATATCTCGTTCGCGTTTCAAGCAATCCAAAAACTCCCTCACTCATCCCATGAATCTATGTTATGGGGTGTTTTGTAAATTTTTGGGTGATTTTTGGGTATTTTGGGGAGGAAACAGTTTTTCTCAAAGGAGTTGTAAAATTTAGGGAAATAAGAAATATTGAAGATTTAATGTAGTTTTAAAATTAGAATTTGAAGTTAAAAATTAGTAGATTGACAATTGACGGTGTTCCAAATTTTTTCTTTTTTCCCCTTCTATCCCTTCTTTAAACCTCTTAAAATTTCATTGAAATTCAGGAAGAATCCCCCCTTAATGGAGAGGTTGAAATATTTTGATTGTGGACTCTTTTGCTGTGAATTTATCTAACGTATCGAAACCAAGCTAAAACGAGGCAAAACGGGCATCATAAACGACTTTGGGTAATTTTTCTTAACGGGGTGGCCGTAAGACGGGGTTCCAACCTATTCTGTAATAGAAGTGTTCACTGTTTATCAACATTACGTCAAATTTGTTTTGTTATTCACATTTGCCAACCATTAAACAAAATAACTCTTTGTTTCAACAGCCAATAGTTCTCTGGTTGGCAATGGGCCTTTTTCACAGCCCGCCATGTTGGTGAAAACAATAGCTTTTTATTCCCCAAGATCCCCCAAGCCTCGCATTCAGACGTTTCAAAACGAGTTTACGCGTGGTTTCAGATGCGGAAACAAAGGTTTTAAATCCTCTGGGATTTAAGAGGCAGTCCGTGTAAAAACCGACCGGTCAATTTTCGGCGGAAAATGAATTTCTTTCATTTTCTCCACAGAACTCAAACATCATGTCTAAAGTACAAAAATCGTATTTGTTTCGTTTCGTTTGTTTTAATACTTGAGTTTGACCGTTTCTTCCGAAGCGACCATAGATCAAACAAATCCGTCATTTGTAACACTGATTTTGGCCTGAAACTCGACGTACCGTATGATACTTTAGATTTAACACAGCAAGCTTATATTTATGTCGAAATTAATATCAGTAAAGAACTTTGTTTTAAGCATTAAATTAACTTGTTTCATATCGCATAAAATTAGTTATGATTTTTTTCGTACACTCTCATATCGCTGTTACGCGCGCCATTGGCGAGGTGTCTCCATAAAAATCGAAAATTCCCAAAAGTGGGACCTGATCGAAAATCAACTCTCTAATATTTCATTAGACCAAGGTCTGGTCTACAAATATCTGAAATAAAATTTGTGGGCACTCGTCATATAACACTATAAAAACTTGCATCAAATTCACAAAAATTGCAAATTTCATTATCATTCGGAGATTTATATGCTGGATTTATTTCCTTCAGTTGCATTTAAAAACATTTGAAACCAATGACAGATTGAAAAATAGACCATATAACAGTCCAGACCTGAAAACATTTATAAAACTAACCTGAATTATGTACAAAGTCTTCCTACTGCACACCTTCTTTTCCAACCATTGGATCGTTGTGTCACGCAACACCCGGAGCGAAACAGCATCATGATTCCGTTCACCGAATCCGCCAAAAGCCCAACTTTAATATGTTCGCCCATTCATATCTGAAGATTGATCGACAGAAGCCTGATGGTATTCATGGTGCAAAATAACTGCAGCTAGTTCACGAAATATAAAGTCCGTTAAGTGTTGTTATCGCTGGGTAAATCCAGTGCTCTTGTGCTGTCGTTCAGTTTGTAACTTTTTGCAGAGAACCGTTCCATATATAAACGAAGTCCTTCGTTAATCCTTATGGATAATGTCCTTAAAACACTGATCAATCAAGCAAATACTGCACAAAGGCTCGGGACTTCGATTCATTATCGGCACAAGTATTAAAAACAACAAGTTAACTGAAAACCATTTTCTAGCACCGCCTGATTCGAGTGACCGCTGACCTTTTCGTGACAGGACTCGTGCGTGACAGCGTGTTAGAAATTGCTCTCTCTATTCACTTGTGAAGAGACATTGTAGTGCCAGTAGAAGTAGACGTGACTCTATTCCTCTGATAGAGTGTAATGATGAGTTTTAGAACACTCGGAATCCATTCCTGTGGGCCACCCATCGTCGCAAGGCATCGCTAAGCGGTATATATACACTCTTTTTTATTTTTTTTATTTTTATAAGAACCTTTTTTATAAGAACGTTGAGACTGAGATTGACCAAAATTTTAAGAACATGCTAAGAACATAACCAGGTTGATACTTAGCTAAGAACATTTTTATTCACTTGTTTCTTGCATCGAGCTCTCAATACAATGTAACATTTCAAATATATCAGTGAATAAGCAGTTCAAATCAGCTCAAAATACTTGAATGCGCAATTTTTATAGTAACAACATAAATTTCTATCACATAAAAGTGTAAATACATTTTCATGGTAACGTTCGAATCTTTTTTTTGTGAAATTCTATACCATAGCTGAAATCGCCAAAAAAATAAGAACATTCGGTCTTGGCTCAGACTCAGCTCAAAAATTAGACGTTCTTATATAAAAAAAAAAAAGAGTGTATTCCCAAAAGGGATCGGGAGCGACGTTGCATCTAAAAACTGCCTTTGCTGTTGTAACAGCAGTCCTACCGACACAATAAATGTTTTAAAAATATGGTATAGTCAAAAAACACAAAATTAAAAATTTGGTTAACTTCCGTCTCAGGCTGTATGGTCTGTACCATCGACGTTCACGAATTTACTTTTATAAAAACAAATCAAAGAAATGAAGAATTACAAACCTAAATACCGGCGTACTTGGTCGATAAAACGTCTCGTACCCCAAAAAACTCCCCAGATTGCTAACTTCAAACCAAAAAAAGGCCTTCGCACCCCCCCTTCAATATAAATATACCAGGGTTCCCCCCCCCCCTCTGGGCACTGAAATATCATCATTGTACTCATTCAGAGGAATAGTCACTACAGTGTCCGTTCACAAGTGAATAAAGATAGCAAACTTCTCACACACTTAAAAAGTTCTGAACGAAGGAAGTGGGAGAAAAGCTATTACGTTTTTTCGCTGTCACGCACGAGTCCGCGAGTCCGAGTCACGAGTCACGAAAAGGTCAGCGGTCAATCAAATCAGGTGCCGGGTTGTCAACTTGAACTTGTTGTTGTACTTCCTCTGTAGACTCTGTACTTGTGCCGATAATGAATCGAAGTCCAGAGCCTCTGTGCAGTATTTGCTTGATTGATCAGTGTTTTAAGAACATTATACATGAAGATTTACGAAGGACTTTGTTTACATTGGAACGGTTCTCTGCAAAAAGTTACAAACTGAACGACAGCACAAGAGAACTGGATTTACCCAGCGATAACAACACTTAACGGACTTTATATTTCGTGAACTAGCTGCAGTTATTTTGCACCATGAATACCATCAGGCTTCTGTCGATCAATCTTCAGATATGAATGGGCGAACATATTAAAGTTGGGCTTTTGGCGGATTCGGTGAACGGAATCATGATGCTGTTTCGCTCCGGGTGTTGCGTGACACAACGATCCAATGGTTGGAAAAGAAGGTGTGCAGTAGGAAGACTTTGTACATAATTCAGGTTAGTTTTATAAATGTTTTCAGGTCTGGACTGTTGTATGGTCTATTTTTCAATCTGTCATTGGTTTCAAATGTTTTTAAATGCAACTGAAGGAAATAAATCCAGCCTATAAATCACCGAATGATAATGAAATTTGCAATTTTTGTGAATTTGATGCAAGTTTTTATAGTGTTATATGACGAGTGCCCACAAATTTTATTTCAGATATTTGTAGACCAGACCTTGGTCTAATGAAATATTAGAGAGTTGATTTTCGATCAGGTCCCACTTTTGGGAATTTTCGATTTTTATGGAGACACCTCGCCAATGGCGCGCGTAACAGCGATATGAGAGTGTACGAAAAAAATCATAACTAATTTTATGCGATATGAAACAAGTTAATTTAATGCTTAAAACAAAGTTCTTTACTGATATTAATTTCGACATAAATATAAGCTTGCTGAGTTAAATCTAAAGTATCATACGGTACGTCGAGTTTCAGGCCAAAATCAGTGTTACAAATGACGAATTTGTTTGATCCATGGTCGCTTCGGAAGAAACGGTCAAACTCAAGTATTAAAACAAACGAAACGAAACAAATACGATTTTTGTACTTTAGACATGATGATTGAGTTCTGTGGAGAAAATGAAAGAAATTCATTTTCCGCCGAAAATTGACCGGTCGGTTTTTACACGGACTGCCTCTTAAGATGGCCGCCGCGTGATTAAGGCCCATAGGTGACGTAACGAGAAATATCGCTATAAACTCACGTTTTAAGAGTCTATCGGGCTGAATGAAATATCAACACACAAATTTGTTGATAAAAGTGCACTGAATTGACGTTACGGCGACCAATGATTGCAGTGTTCCCAAAAAGTTCTCTCTTTTAAGGATTTTAAGAAATAATTCCTTTTGTCGAGGGCGGCATCGGATTTATAGACCGATTTTTCTAAAGGATCTATGTGTTCTACAAGACCTATGAGATATATGGGTTCTACAAGATCAATGAGATCTATAGGATCTATGAGATCTATAGGATATATGACATCTACAAGATCTATCTATGAGATCTACAAGATCTATGACATCTATGAGATCTACAGGATCTATGAAATCTACAAGATCTATGACATCTATGAGATCTACAGGATCTATGAGATCTGCAAAATCTATGAGGTCTACAGGATCTATGAAATCTACAGGATCTATGAGATCTACAGGATCTATGAAATCTATGAGATCTACAAGATCTATGAGATCTACAGGATCCATGGGGTGATCTATGAGATCTACAGGATCTATAAGATCTACAAGATCTATGAGATCTACAGGATCTATGAAATCTATGAGATCTACAGGATCTATGAGATCTACAGGATCTATGAGATCTACAAGATCTATGACATCTATGAGATCTACAGGATCTATGAGATCTACAAAATCTATGAGATCTACAGGATCTATGAGATCTACATGATCTATGAGATCTATGAGGTCTATGGGTTCTACAGGATCTATGAGATCTATGGGTTCTATAGGATCTATGAGATCTATAAAATCTATGAGATCTACAGGATCTATGAGATCTACAGGATCTATGAGGTCTATGTGTTCTACAGAATCTATGAGATCTATGGGTTCTATATGATCTATGAGATCTATGAGATCTATGAGATCTATGGGTTCTATAGGTTCTATGAGATCTATGAGGTCTATGGGTTCTACAGGATCTACAGGTTCTATAGGATCTATGAGTTTTAATATAAATTTAGAGAGACATAGGGACACACCCCATTTGGGGACATGCTTACACTTAGAAAGAGCCTAAATTGCTGAGTTACCGTATTGTTTCATCAAGACCAAGTAGACTCATTTCCATACAAACACTGTACAACACCTTTTTGTTGTAGATACAGGCTTTATTAACCGGGCGTGGGCCTGGGGCCCAGCCCGGTTAGTAAAATAGCTTCTGGGTTTTTTTTTTGTCGTGATTCACCTTATACCTCTACTCCGCCAAAGTGCTAGGAGGAGAGCTAGGGGTGAGTATGAATATATATGAATGTATTCGCCTTGTGAAAGATTTTCTCGGGGAAGAACGAAGCCCGGACTCGAGAGAGCGGCGGAAATCGAGCCTATGAGTGTAATTTAGGACCGCGTAAACACATCGGAGCGGCGTACAGATTTCGCAACGTCGGTGAGTTTGACTCGTCAAAATATTAAATCATTGTACTCACTACTGGGTGGACACACTAGGAGCGCCATTAGATCAAATTTTTTATCAAGGCTACGTTACATTTCGCCAGGGTCATAATATTGTCCTGTTTGTTTTGTGTGAAATACATTTCTTTTCCGAAAAGGAAAACAGAAACTTGCCCAGACTCGCAGATTTATGTAAACAGAAACTTGCTGAGACGTGCAGATTTATATTTGGACGATTACGTCATAGGGTCACGTCGAATCGTGACTTGAAGAGATTGTCTGTGAGGTGCGTACGTACATCACATACACTAGAAGCGCCATTAGATCAATTTTTTTATCAAGCTACGTTAGATTTCGCCAGGGTCATCCTTTGCCTAAATGATATTTTATGAATATTGTCCTGTTAAATAATTGTCATTTTGTGTGAAATACATATCTTTTCCGTATATTTTCTGAGAAAAACAGAAACTTGCTGAGAAATGCAGATTTATAAATAAGGACGATTACGTCATGGGGTCACATGAGTCACGTCTAACTGTGACTTGAAGAGATTTCGCAACGTCTGTGATAAACCAGGGTCGCCGTTAGGTCAAATTTCATATCAAGCTATTACTTTTGAATTGAACATGAATACTCTGCTGTTTATTTAGTGTGAAATACATTACTTTTTCGTGTTGGTGCAACAATTCACTTCCTTGTATGCAGAAGATTTATAAATAACAACCATTACGTTACAATATCACATTTTGACTCACGCAATTTGTCGAACTGTGACTAGAATAGCTGCGAATGATGATGGTGCAACGCGGAACGTCTGCGATTGATGGTTCAACACCGATTCGTACCTATGTTGTCGTGTTTTTTCCTCTTATTCAACTTTGGCTTTATATTGAGGAATGATCTTCAAAGACTGCTCAGAGGCAAGAAAATTGACAGTAGGCACTATACGCAAACATCAGACTTCAGCGTGACTGCCGTGACTAATCTGATAGATTTCAAGCAAGAAAGCAGGTAAAACGGCTTGCTTGCTTGATAAAAAAAAGCCCGGTTATATTTTCTTCGAAAATTCTTGTTTACAAACAAAACCATCGCCCAGATTGTCCAGACTGTGCTAATGCTATTGTTTTTTGCTATTGTCTATTGCTATAATAATTGTCTTTCGCAACACGTACCGGTTCCAGGTCTGCCAGGCCTTTGGGAATACTCGTGCACATGTGCGATGTATTAAAATTCACGGTTCGGAAGCATTCTACACACAGACTGCAGAAGTTAGGATCAAGCTAAAAGACAAGGTATTTTGTTTCATAAACACAATTTCTAACTCAACGTTGCTCTATAATTAGTACGAACGTACCGTTGAGGTTTAAGATGCATTTAAGAGGCTTCGCTTTCTCCGCCGTACCTGTATGAACACATCCGAATGATGGACTTATGAATTAATGTGTCAGCGACTGAGATTACAGTGGAACCCCGTTAAAGTCAGGCTTATATCAACTTTATCGACTTTATCCGTCTAAAAAAAACCACTCACATGTACTTCTCGATACTTCAGTCGTCACATACTATAACTAGTCCAAGCAAAACGACGAATGACCAAAATTCACAAAAAATTTCAACAGATTACACCGAGAATGTCGACATTGAATACCGGAATAAATTACCAGAATCAGTGTTGGCCCGAAGGATTTATTCTGGCAATTTAATTATTCTGGTATTCAATGTCGACATTTTCGGTGTTATCCGTTGAAATTATTTGTGATTTTTGGTCATTCGTCGTTTTGCTTGGACTAATTATAGTATGTGATTACTGAAGTATCGCGAGCAGTACATGTGAGTGGGGTTTCTACTGTTTGTAGAGCCAATCACATGCCTCGTTCCGAGAGGTAGTGGGCGACTAATTCTACGTCTTGTGTAAAGAACATTTGCATTAATTGCACACAAGTCTGTTTAAGTCCAAAAATTCCACGGACAATATTATATTTGAAGTGGCAAATATAATGAAGAACCGATGTCCGTTTTCACAAAATTTGGCCTATACTCGTCAAAGGCCCGTTTTCTAGCCTTGTGGAACGTAGAAGTTACAAAAACATTGAATTAAAAAGATGGTGATTTCAGACGTCCACACGTGTCTGATATACTATCTCAGCTAGCCATAAATGCCTTCCGTTCTCGATCCGCTCGTGTAAACATTCGTGAAGGCCTTCAAATTCCCCGATCTTAATGGGAAAAAAAAACAGTTTACAATGTACATAATTCCACAACAGAGGACACAAAACATATCAGTAATATGAGCTGAAAAGCTCGGTGGCTGCGTGGCACTTCAGAAGATACATACAGCTGTTTCGAGAAAGGTTGTCGGAAAAAAGCGCACGCGACAATCCCGAAAGGTATTGTGGGTAGTTTTAAGTTCACGGTTCCTTGACTTCAGCATTTCAGGTAGCCTGCGTCGCAGACGGACTTGACCGCCGCATGCTACATTTCAGGGAAATCTGAGAAAATGGCACGAGACGCCATGGAAGTATGTTTGCGAGTGCTAAAAGAAAGCAACAAAAGTAGGTTCGACAGCAAGTGTCAGGAACGCACCTTGCTAATCATATCCCAGATTACCTTTCGGGATTGTCGCGTGCGCTTTTTCCGACAACGTTTCTCGAAACAGCTGTATAAAACATAGTGAACTAAAAGTGCCAAACTGTTTAACATAAAATCCAGACGTTTAATTTCGTTTCGTATCTCGGGACTTCAATTAAAACAATACGGTGGATTTAGCACGACTGTGCTAATGGACACTGTAAATCAACAAACAATTATTGTAAATAGAACATAAACTTTTTAAAATTCCCAACTGGTGGGAGGCTGTCCAGTTGGCTATTTACAAGAGTTGAACTCAGGACTACCGAGAACAAATCCAGCTAGAACTCGCGGCATGCGCCACTCGTAAATCGCGCGTTCGCCTCACGGACTTTACTTTTTCGCTTCCTCTCGCGCCCACGCAACTCGCGGCGCGCGCCACTCGTAAATCGCGCGTTCGCCTCGCGGACTTTAGCGAAAAATAGAGACTGCTCGCAGTCTAAGCTAGTGGCCAAGGTGGAGGGAACGTCCAGATTTCAAATCCAGCGGCCTAAACCACTCGGCCCCACGCCACGTCCGTGGACCTTCTGTTGAACGAGACGACTCACGTTTCTTCTTACAGACGATGTTATTTTTTTTATATATTGACAGAGCTACGGTATTTATAAAATAAGCAAGATGCTACGCGCGCTCTGATTGCCTCAAAACCATTTACCATAACTGTATGGAAACATAGAAAATTGCCAGTTCGTGCTTTTATTTCATAAAAACAACAGACACTCGTGGGTTTGGCTCGAAATTGCTGTGGAAACATTCACCTGTGGCTCGTGTTTCCACAGCATTTCTCGTTCTCCCAAACTTCACTCGTGCTACCATAACTCTATGGAAACACGAAAAACGTTTTCTATTTGGTATATAGTTATGAGTTTTATAGTTCCGTATAACTTCTATTAAGATATATGTGTCCAACCGCCTTTTCTCGACGATGATGAATGAGAGACGCTATCAAGAGTAATTATTTTAAAAGAAACGGAATGAGCTGATCGCTTCGAAATCAAACTGGAAAAAATTATTTGACAAGTTCTCTAGAGCTACAAAAGTCTTATAAGACTTCCTCTCTAACGAAGCTGTCAGCACCTTCCGTAGATCACAATTGTTTGTGCACGTTCCTGAGAACTGAAAGGAATTATTCTTTCTTCTTTGACCATTTCGACAATGATATTTATTGTTCGTGATGTAATTTGTTGTAATTACTAAAATGAAAATATTCCAACGCACGCAAAATGACAATTTCTTTGTCTGGCGCGGCAAAGGGCAAAAGTTAACTTTTTTTCAAATTTAGTAAAATATTTTCTTTTGACAGGAATTTTTTTATATCAAATATAATGATAGTTTTTATATTCATATTATCAATGTTGATAAAACTCGCTATTTCCCGTGCGGTCAGTCATTAAGTATTTTATTTTATTATATAGACACGAGTGTTTTACTGGAAAATAGACCACTCGTAAAATTCATACGAAACTACATCCGGGACCCGAGTGGCGTATTTTCCATATCCTCACTAGTGAGGATATCGATGACGTCATTTCCCGCTTTTGCATGGCTTTTTGTGCAAAGCTGCCAAACGCCGGTTGAAAATGGCGAGCGATAGATTCGTGAAATTCACTGAAGCCGACATGAAATCGTTTCACAGAGGAGTAGGAAAATGTTAACACGAAGAAGAAAACTTCATATGACTTAAAATTATTCAAGGAGTTCCTTGCAAGTGAAGACGAAAGGAGAGAAATTCGGAAAGTCCAGCCACCGAGCTGCAAGAGTTCGCGGTAAAGTTTGTGCTTTTGTCGTTTGTCTATATAATAAAAAGAACATTACACGGTGGCTTGAAGATATGAATTTTATTTTCTCGTGTTAAAAACAATATTTTACTCACTCGCTGCGCTCGTTCGTAAAATATTGTTTTTACCACTCGAAAATAAAATTCATATCTTCGCGCCGCCGTGTAATATCCTCTATATACCCTACCACTGAAAAGAGTAAATTTTTGAACATTATAATCTGGTCGATGCGACGCCCACACAAATTTCCCTCGGTCTCACGACGTACAACCTGATCACGTACGGGTTCCATGTCAGCTGTTACTTCCATGCAAGGAAGTCATGCAGCTTTGTTGCCCTAGGGAGTTATAATATGAACTTCAACAACATTTATTTCCGTGCAGTACAAATATTTCCAATAAATTTACTGACTATTTCACTTCAAGACGTTCGTAAAGAAATGATTAATTTGAGAATAGCAGAGCTGGTTGGGGTTATTGTGTTGTGTTCTCTCACAGTGTCTCTCTCCACCCAGGAGTATAAATGGGTACCGGCGACAAAATGCTGGGCGGGGGGTAACCAGCGATGGACTAGCATCCCATCCAGGAGGAGTAGCAATACTCCTAGCTCCGGCAGCGTGTGGGTCAGTTTTGCCCGAGTTCGGCTTTACCTTACCCAACCCACCATCCTCTCAGGTTCCAATTTGAATGAGTAGCTCTGTTTGTGTTAAATGTTTAATTCTAGAAAGCTCGGTGTTGTTAACATCCTTGCAACAGCTAAAAACACAGTTACAGCGTTACAACTCTGAAAGAAGTCTGAATAAATATAGTTGTTCTTACCTTTGGTTAGTTACTAAAGTTCTAGAATGCTCGCTATAGTAAACGACAAGTAGCCTAACACATGCCAGCTGTTACTTCCCAAGGAAGTCATACAGCTTTGTTGCCCTAGGGAGTTATAATATGAACGACAACAACATTTATTTCCGTGCAGTACAAATATTTCCAATAGAGTATAATTCGAGTGGAATTTTGATTTTAAAAACTATAACTTGTACATCGAGTTTACTTTTATTCTATTTTATACACTGCACGCAAGCCTTAAAAGGTTCTAGAAATCCCTCGGAGCCCCCGCAAGGCCTTTTTTTGAGAGGAGAGAGTGTTTTAGAGGGAGATGGATTTAGAAGTTTAGATGATAAATCAGCTAGCACATATGGCAATAAATGTCAGTAGGGTTTGTTGACTCTCTGTACACTTTTTTTTGTAAGAATGTATATATTTTTTTGCCCAACAGGCTGCGGAATATTCTTATTTTTCTCAGTGTCGATTTTAGGCTGAAAATATTCTTAATACATTCTTAGATAACAAAGTGATCCAGAGTATTTCAGTAAAATAACAGAAACAATATGACCTGAGCAGTACACGTTTTTATCGTTTTGTTAACTCGTTTTGATCAGTGAGAAAAACTGAGGAAAGGTACATATTTACCATACATCATGTGATTTTATTGTATTTTATTTTCTATCAACGTACATGCAAAAAAAAATCTTAACTAAATCTCAGCCTTTGGTATATTCTTATAGCATATTCTTAAAATTTCGCCAATCTCAGCCTCGATATTCTTATAAATAAGATTCTTACAAAAAAAAAAAGAGTGTATAGAAGAAATTTACACTATTTCACGTCAAGACGTTTGAAAAGAAATGATTCATTTGCTGAGAAATAATAGCATACTATCTTGATGGAGTTAAGGCCCAGTTCAGACGCCGTACTTAACATGAGCCGAATCGAATTCGATGAATTAAGTTCATGTGAGGTACGGCGTCTGAATCAATTCAGAACGGCTGAATGAATTCGGATCGGCTCAGCCGTTCTTCCCGCCTGGCTCAGCCGGGAATAACGGCTGTGGACCGGCTTTGATTCAGACGCCGAACTTCACATGAGCCGAAAAAAATGCATGAATTATTATTATAATGTATTTTTCAGTATAACAGCAATTTTCCCCTATTAATTTAAGTTCGGCTGAATTAAGCTCGGCGTCTGAATCAATTCAGTCGATCTAAATTAATTTGGGTCGGCCTAAATTCGAATTCGATTCGGCTCATGTGAAGTACGGCGTCTGAACTGGGCCTAACTAACACCTACGAGTCCCCAAGTGAACATAACTTTTTCACGTACGCTAGCCTAACTGATTTATCATTTAAACACCTTTATCCAACACACCATCCTCTAAGGTTCCAATTTGAATGAGTCGCTCTGTTTGTGTTAAATATTTAATTCTAGAAAGTTCGGTGTTGTTACTTATCCTTGCAACAGCTAAAAACACAGTTACAGCGTTACAACTCTGAAAGAAGTCTGAATAAATATAGTTGTTCTTACAGCAGGATTACGTCGACCTTTGGTTAGTTACTAAAGTTCTAGAATGCTCGCTATAGTAAACGACAACTAGCCTTTAAAACACAAATCAAGACATTTCGATTCGGCAGTGAGACACAGCCGACGCACAACAGATCGATGAATACTCTTTTGCGAGACTAAACTGCAAGAAAATTCAGATATTAACCGAAGAACAGGAGACTGTTCAGCATTATTTACTCAGAATTGTATGGGAAAGGGAAACACGAATATGTAATAGTATTATAACTACAGTGTACCATATTTTCTGGATCATGCAAAAGAATTGATGCCTAATCACTAGGTCCACTAATAACAATATTTGAATCTTTGTTAGTTCTACTGATATACATTGTTTGGTGTAACTGAACTTTACTGCAGCATTCCTCAGTTGTGATCATCACTTCTTGAACATAAATTCCGCAGAATGTTCACGATAGCGTGTCGAATGTGCCTCATCTTCCAGCAATAAATAACAGGGTTTAGAGACGAATTAAGGAAGACCAGAGTCCATGAGTAAAGTGTTAAAACCTTCATATCTTTATGTGGTTTAGAAACGATGCCAATGGCAAACAAATTACCAGTCTGTGGCAAATAGCAAACCAAAAACGCGAGATAAACGTAGAATGCACCAACCGCACATTTTCTGTGCCTCACAACGTTTGCCATTTCGCCATTCGGTGCGGCTACTGGTTGTACTAAAACAGCTTGAATCTGATTTTTATGGCGTCGCAAAGCTACAAAAATCCTGATAAAAACTATTGTCGTTAGAATGATACAGATGAAGTATATAACAGCAAGAACCACGTGAATGATATTCCTTGGAATCAACAAACCAAGTAAGGAAAAAAATGCACTGAAGACCCATATTGAGATCACCGCAGCAACAACACGCTTTTGAGTCACAAGTTCCTGGTATCTGAGATGGAGATGGATAGCCAAGAATCTGTCTACACTCAGAGCCATGACACCGAACAACGATGCAGTGGAAAACAAACCCGTGAACAGGATAAACACGCTGTAAGTGGTACAACTGGTTGCACGACTGTTGACCAGCAGAGCGATAAAAAAAGGTTGGACAATTAAGCCAACGCAAAGATCAGAAATGGCAAGATTGAGAAGCAATGTTTGCAGGGGTATTGACAAGGATGATGTTTTCCGTACTGCATGGATTGTGACACTGTTCAACATTACTGTCGAGTAACACAGAAAAGCATTTAAGACACAATTAACAGTGTAGGTTGAATACAGGTCTTCAGCTTCAGATCCCGACTGCAGTTCCTCGCAGAGAGTATTTTTCATGATGTGGAATTCTTTGGAGAACTACAAATGTACAATACTTCGAATTCGTGCAGCGTGCGCTTCTGAAAATGGCAATAATTAAAAGCCTATTTTTTCGTTCGGTTTATTTATTGTGAAAGTCATTAAGACAAATTCCGCATATGGCAGTTGTCAGGGGCCAGAGATTGAATGGCAATTATGATAAGCGACATTTATTCCTCCGTTCCATTTTATATCGTCTGTAGTCGTCAGTCAAAATAATGCTCATTTGACAGTTCTCTCAAAGGCCGCACGAAGCGATGTCACGTTCCAGATATGAATCAGAGTCAGCATGTCTAATGATACTGTTACTCACTCACGTCGCTGAATCCATGCACTGAACAAGTCCTTTATTTCGGCCGGACGATAATTAGAAATAAAAGCCCAAAGTCTGAAATGCAAAATAAAAAGCTTTATGTGCAACTGCTGTATACTTCCGCAAAAGTTGGCAGCGACATCTTCTGTAATAGCCTATGGAAAGAAATGATGGTAAATTTTAAGCTTGGTAGAAATATGAGAAAGATGAAAAAAAAACTCGGACTTTTTTTTCGAGTAGCTTGTGTCACTGACTGATAAAACATCTTTATCAGAAAAAGAAAATTGCTTTTTCTTTATTTCCAATCGATTACGTACAATTTATCCATGGCGAGAGGACCCTGGTTTTCTTCGGACAGGTAGATGGTTTTCTTTTTTAATCGATAGAGCTATATATAGTTATGAGTTTTACATTTCCTTGTACCATCGATTAAAAAAGATTAATATATGTGTGTCCAGCCATCTTTTCTCGGCAATGATGAACTACAAAAAATACTAGAAAAGCACTTTGTAGCAGTATTGTGACATATTTTAATATAAGTGAGTACAAAAAATATTTCAACTTTGGACAGATGAAATTACCACTGACGCTATTCATAGAGATAATTCAAGAATAATTTTGCCTGAAAAGAAACGCAATTAGCTGCTGGGGCTTCGATGATCACGATCAAGAAAATAGTTATTTGACAAGTTCTCTAGAGCAGCAAAAGTCTAATCCAATACGTAATTGCCAACGCCTTCCGGAGATCACAATTGTTTGTGCACGTTTCTGAAAATTGAATGGCATTCTTCTTTCTTCTTTTACCATTTTGACAATGACAATTAATGCTCGTGAAGTAATTTTTTATAATTACTTAAATGAAAATATTCAAACGCACATGAAATAAAAATGTATTTGTCTTTGGTGTGCCAAAGGGCTATTTATCTTTTTTCAAATTGACGGAAGGTTTTTTTTTTGACAGGAAATTGTTTCCATCAAGTATCATATTTTTATACCTTGCTATCGCAAGGGAAGATAACAATTTTATTCATTGTCGTCATGATGTTGAGGGTCGAGAACAAATAAAACTCGCTATTTTCCATGGAGCCAGTCATTACGTGTTTTGTTATACCCTGCAACTAAAAATAATAAATCTGGTCGACGCGACATTCTCACAAATTTTTCCCGCAGTCTCAAGACGTAAGACCTGATCACGTGCGGTACCAATGCTCCATGCCAGCTGTTGTTTCCCAAGGAGTCAAACAGCTTTGTTGAGCATGAGCTAGGGGGTTGTCAGATTATACTGTTCATCTGAACGACAACCTTTATTATCAGTACAAATATTTCCAGTAGAGTATAATTCGAGGGTAATTTTAACTGCTACAAAACCTTCCCACTCGAGTTGGCCTTAAAACAATACAGGCACGCCTTTAAAAGCTCTAGAAATCCCCGGAGCCGCCTCAAGGCCTTTTGAGACAGAGGGAGTGTTTTGGGGAGATTGGTGTATACAGTGTAGCACACATGGCGATAAATGTACTAGGGTTTGTTGACTCTCTCTATTTACACTATTTAACATCAAGACGTTTGTAAGAGAATGAAGTTTATTAATTTGAGAATAGCCGTTACTCTGAACTTTGTAGAGTTAATAACTCCTGCAGATCCCAAGTTTGAATATGTAATAGTATCGGTAATAGCCAGCATATTTCTGGTCCATGCGACAATATTTGAAGCTTTGTCACTGAGTTCTCTACACTGCTTGATGTAACTGAACTTTACTGCAGCATTCCTCAGTTATGATCATCACTGACTTCTTGAAAATATATTCCGCAGGATGTCCACGATAGCGTGTCGATAATGCCTCGTCTTCCAGCAATAAATAACAGGGTTTAAAGACGAATTAAGGAAGATCAGAGTCCATGAGTAAAGACTAAAATCTTTCATATCTTTATGTGGTTTAGAAACGATGCCGATGGCAACCACATTACCAGTCTGTGGCAAATAGCAAACCAAAAACGCGAGATAAACGTACAATGCACCGATCGCAGATTTTCGGAGCCTCGCGACGTTTGCCATTTGGCCATTCTGTCCGGCTACTGGTTGTACTAAAACAGCTTGAATCTGATTTGTATGGTGTCGCAAAGCTACAAAAATCCTGATAAAAACTATTGTTGTTAGAATGATACAGATGAAGTATATAACAGCAAGAACCACGTGAATGATATTCCTTGGAATCCACAAACCAAGTGAGGAAAAAAATGCACTGAAGACCCATATTGAGATCACCGCAGCAACAACACGCTTTTGAGTCACGAGTTCCTGGTATCTGAGATGGAGATGGATAGCCAAGAATCTGTCTACACTCAGAGCCATGACACCGAACAACGATGCAGTGGAAAACAAACCCGTGAACAGGATAAACACGCTGTAAGTGGTACAACTGGTTGCACGACTGTTGACCAGCAGAGCGATAAAAAAAGGTTGGACAATTAAGCCAACGCAAAGATCAAAAATGGCAAGATTGAGAAGCAATGTTTGCAGGGGTTTTGACAAGGACGATGTTTTCCGTACTGCATGGATTGTGACACTGTTCAACATTACTGTCGAGTAACACAGAAAATCAGTTAAGACACAATTAACAGTGTAGGTTGAATACAGGTCTTCAGCTTCGGGTCCCGACTGCAGTTCTTTACAGATCGGAGTATTTTTCATGATGGGGAATTCTTTGGAGAACTACAAATGTACAATACTTCGAATTCGTGCAGCGTGCGCTTCTGAAAATGGCAATAATTAAAAGCCTATTTTTTCGTTCGGTTTATTTATTGTGAAAGTCATTAAGACAAATTGCGCATATGGCAGTTGTAAGAGGCCAGAGATTGAATGGCAATTATGATAAGCGACATTTATTCCTCCGTTCCATTTTATATCATCCGTAGTCGTCAGTCAAAACAATGCTCATTTGACAGTTCTCTTAAAGGCAGACGAAGCAATGTCACGTTACAGATATGAATCAGAGTCAGCATGTCTAATGATACTATTACTCACTCATGTCGAATGTCCGAGTCTTTTATTTCGGCCGGTCGATAATTAGAAATAAAAGCCCAAAGTCTGAAATGCAAAATAAAAAGCCACACAGGAGTTATGATTGGATTTCTTCCTTTCCTTTGTGTGCACCTGCTTTATAGAGCCGGAGCCCTGAAGAGGGGGGGGGGAGGGGATATAAATCCCATTTTCTCAGCCCAATTTTTCCCCAAATCCCAGTCTTCCAGCCTAATGCTTGTCCAAATCCAATTCCCAGCAGCAAAATTAGTACCGCAAATCCATGACGGATTGGAACCCTCGCCCCCAGTCCCGATGATCAGATTCAACGGTGAGGTGAGAACCTTACACCATTAGGCCACGAGCGCGCCGTGTGACGTCATTTCCGCCAGACACCTTTTAATCACAAGAGTCAGGTCGCCTGAGGCCCTTTGGTGGACAAAATTATAAGCTAGCCTTGCACGCTCGGCCGCGTGGAATTACTATCTTCTTTCAAGCCAAAGTATGTGATTTTCCTTACCTTTTTTCAGACCTGACCCAAATATCGATACCCTAGCCAGCCTAGCTATTTCAGACGTCTAAACGTGTCTGATATATGAGCCAGAAATGGCTTCCGTTTGCGGTGTAAACATTCTCCCGATGTTTATGGGAAAAACAATGTACACAATTCCAGCATACCTGTGATGTTATTATAGCAGAACTTCCTGTATACCATAGATATTATCAAGAAATTGTTCTTTTCTAAAATAAAGTTATGCTCATAGCCAGGGGGCATGGGCACAATGCAGTCAACCAGGCCGTAGCTGCTACATGTGTATTTCCATCAGAGAAGTGCTAAAAGTCGCTAGGGTTTTAGGCACGTACGTTCGGTTGTTAGACTGATATATTAGTAAGCTTTCAATCCAGTAAGAACAGTTCTGGTGTATAGATTCTACCTGCGTTAACATCTACGCGGCATTGGGCCACGTTTTTTCTATTCAGTCAGATCTACTTATCAGTCGAGTCACGTTTGGTGCGCGTGCAAACCAAAGTGAGTACTGAGTTTTTTCTATTGTAATTCGTTTAGGGTAAGTCTCATTTATAATCTGTCTGAAATAGCATAGAGTATCGTTACCGAGTTAGTTTTTGTATGCTCGGAACGCTGTAAGATCTTTATACTGCTTTATAGTATACATTCACCTTCTCTAAGATGGACAGTTGGTTCCGATCCAGAATGACATAAATTTCAAAATTGCCCTTCGTATCTAGCCTGCGTAGCTGGCGGTCTTGTTGGCGCGCGAAGTATTTTTAACGGCGAAGCCGCGAAAGCGAGCGGCACAGCGGCTCGCGCGTTTTCCAACTCGCGCTTCATTTTACTCCAGAGCCAGCTACGCAGGCTACTTCGTATCCTGAGGGAAATCCGAGCAAAGAGCTTGCCGACAGTCCCGCAACATTTCATGACAGCGGACATGCCCAACTGGATGAATTCAAGATGGCGGATCTTATTGATGATATATCCACGAGACCGTGAAATGTTCTATAAATACAGCTGCAAATCGAAACCTGGCGACTGAAATTCTAGACCTTGGACAGTTGTGATTATCTGATCTGGAACCTTTCCAAAGAGTTGTTTGGTTGCATAAAGGTTGTTATTGTAAAGGGTGGCATGGTGTGTGTGGGATGAGGGGGAGGAGGGGGAGGAGGAGGGGGAGGGGGGTTGAAAGAGGGTCTGAACTTCCGCTTCCTGTACCCCGTACTCCCAGTTCCTTCCGGTGTGGTTTCCGCCTCCGTTTCAGGTTGTGCTTGTCTATTTCAAAATATTACGCATTATTATCCAACTTCAGTCAGTAGAGTACACATAATACGCGAAACGAGCACAAATATCCCGCGATATTGTACAGTTTGTTATTTTGTGGAGTTAGTTATTTAGTTGCTATGAAAACCGTAAGCTTCAAATTATTCGTTTTTTGACGATCTAAAAGCAATTGGATAATAAATCTCTTATTAGGCAGTTATAAGTGTGTAATATCCTCTATATATTTTTACTCGGTTTTGACTCGCGCTCGCCTGCGAGTCTCGTAAAAATACAGCACAACTCGTAAATCTATACAGCAGAATCGCATAGCTCAGAGAATTCTCGCACTCTGATTGGCTATCGATGCGAGGGTATTCAACGTGGAATTGCATGCCTGAGAAGTTGAATTGCATAGCTGAATTGCATGATGTGAGTTGAAAGCGAGGCCCAACGCGAGATTGTGTTTGTTTACTTTCGGCATCGCAAATTAAAATATAAAAATGCGGTTTTCGTATGGTTTCAATGTCAGCATCAATGTCAGAAAAGCCAAAAGCAAACATGAGGGTTTTTTCCAATGCGAGATTCAAGATTTAGTCAGCTTTGAACTCAAACTCAACTCTCTCGAGAAATTAAAGAAGCGCAATCATCGATCGATGCTTGCAAGTACAAGAAACCTGAAGAGAGGCAACTGGCTAAAACTATGGGAGAAACAATAGTACAGCAACCGGACGAGGTTGGTAGTACAGTAAAGTAAAGAGTAAAACGTTTAAATGACTTCATAGTGTCAGAGAAATAGCCACAAATGTAGCGGATAAGACTACAAAATAATAAGCTTTTTGTTCCGCGCGAACAATTTCAAAACACGTAAATAAACAGTATAGTACTTTTAAAAACGTCGTCAAAACGTCCGCTAGAAAGAAAAATACGCCAAATTTTTCCGGTAATAGGACAGCTTTCTATTTTGTTGAAGCGACATTGTCGATAGTTTGACCGTAATAAAATTATCTTACTTTAAAACCCACTTGAAAACAGCAATCATTACCGCGTGGTGAATCGGTAAACTCGCTAAAAGCACATTTGAAGACACTTTTTTCAGTTCCGTTTGTAACGAAATAGTCAAAATTTTCGGCTAAAAGAATAGTTGTTTACATTCTTTGACTAATACTTTCGATAGCTTGACCGTAATAGTTCTCTTGTTCTAACTGAAGCTACAAAAACAACCGCTCAAAGATCAACAAGTGTTTATGCAGCACTGAGTACAAAATAATTCGCATTCGAAACGAAAACAAGTCAACAAGGTCTAAAAACCTTCTCTCAAACCAGGGATGGACCTAAGCCATTGAAATTTAAAACGTAGAATATTGAACGCTAATAAGCTTAAGTTCTTTCAAGGTATAAAGCATAAGTTTACTTACAGCATTGCTTGACGTCTTTTCCAAAGCTTTTCTTCCCGGGTTTTCTTTTGATTCATTTCAGTGTGCCGCGGCCGAAGTAAAAGTGTTCATGATTCTGTCTTCAGTAAGCTTACTTGCCGGAGTTCTTATAATTACTGACAAACCCGTAAATGTCTACAAATAACGTTTCCCCAATTAAAATGGAAAAACCTCTACCACGAGGATAAAATATAAAAGTTTGTGACAGAATCTTAGCTTGATTCTTATTCGTTCGCTTGCTCCTGACAGTCCTGACACTTGACGTTGAATGGCTTTCTCGAGCGCTGTTGTATTAAAGTATTTAAAAATAATTCCTTTTCCTTTTGTAACAGGCTATGCGATTCAAGAAAAATTCATTGCCTGACTCGTGAATTCCACGTTTAATCAAAACTATAACAAAATTCTCGAATCTGATTGGTTATCAGCAGGCGCGATTTGAGCACTAATAGGACAGTGTACGCGTCATGCTTGTAATTGGACGATGTAATAGGACAGTTTACACGTCATGCTTGTAATTGGACAGTGTAATTGGACAGTACGCGTCATTTGCGCGCGCTGTCCTTTGCTCGTGCATGCATCTCGGTCAAAAACAAACTTGATTATTATGTTTTTATTCACGTTTAACGTCTTTTCCTCAAATTTTGTTATAGTTATGATTAATTGGTAACAGGACTTCGTGTCGTCCAATTCTGTCTGTAATCATACTCGTGATTAACAAATCGGACTCCCGCGAAGCGCGGTCGTCCGATTTTGTTAATCACTTGTATGATTACAGACAGAATTGGACTCCACTCAGTCCTATTACCATTATAAATTTCACTTGAAAAACCGATATCGCACTCATCGCTTCGCGATTCGTGCGATATCGGTTTTTCGCGTGAAATTTAACGTGGAATTCACGAGTCAGGCAATGAATTTTTCTATAATACTGACTCATTTAAAACATTTGCAGTAGTCAGATACTACACTGTCTAATAAGATACATATGTAGTATAGGAGTGTTCACTGTTTTTTTTTAACGGATAATGTTGATAAGCCGGGAGATGCGGCGAACCGTGAAACAATCCCTTTATGAAGGAATTTTAAGCCAGGGCTTATATCACGTATTATGTCCTTTGACTCCACTTTAAAACGCAACGTCGAGGAACCAAATTATGCAAAGACTTATTAAAGTGCTTCGTCTTCGTCCGCTCCATCATTTAAGTTTGTATCGCTCGAAGAACGACGATTTACGCGCCTTTTGGGAAAACTAAGGTAAGACTGAATCCTGTGATTCTAAAGCAAGCACTGACTCACATCGTTAGTGTAAAGAGTATTTGTAACTTGCATATATATTTTTTAATTCATGTGGATTGATTACCGCGCGTAAGTCAACCGCAAATGCAGAAAGTCGTTTAACGTTATGCTCGTTACTGGAGTTACAAATGGCCGAGTTGTTGTAGGCAGAAATACTTAGTGCCCGAGCTGGCTATTAACGGAAATTCGTGCAGCATCTAAAAGAAGTAATATTTCGTTCCAGCCCTTGATAGTCGGGGAAACAAATACCAAATGATGGCGCGCTGATCCGGGCGCGTTGAATGCCGTCTCCGAGAAGTCACTTTGCCCGCTGTTTTCATCTATTAACCGAATGGAAGTTAATATACCCCCGCTGCCCGAAATAACAAGCCATCCATGCCACAATCAAATGGATAAGTACAATTGAAAACTGGATTTAAAAAACTGGAAGATAAGATAAGATACTTTATTTACGCACGTATCATTCTGGAGCTAAAATAAGCTCGTTCAAACGTGAACGTGAAATTACATGACAATGTCTGAAGCCCGGGTGGGGGGGTACTCCCTTATATAAGCTATATAGGTATGTGAGGCCCCAAAGGGTATGGTGTTTGAGCCGTTTTGGTCTGAAACATGGTATAGATTTTGACCATTTTGGTCTGAAATAGGGTATGTTTTGTGCACTCTGGTCTGGAATTTGGTTTGGCTTTTAGACGAAACTATTGTTTTCTATTAACATCGGGGAATTTGAAGCCCTTTTCAAATGTTTGCGAATAGGGTATCGATTTTTGGGTCAGGTCTGAAATAGGGTATGGAAAATCACATAAATCACAGAAGGGTTTCAAGAAGCAGGTCGCACACCCCCACCAAAAATTTCAGGGAGTACCCCCCCACCCCCTTGGTCTGAAGACCACTGAAACCGTGATGTTGCGATCACATCGTTTTGTTGTAAACGTGTGGGCGAACTTCAAAGAATTATGTTTGATATTAATTGTGGTAAATTAAACTTTTCGCAAAATAATTTAAACCTTGCCTCATATTTGGCAAACTGAGCGTTTTGAGAGCTTTAAAAAGCTCAAAAATGTTTTTCGTCGACCGCAACTTGATTTTCAACATATTTTCGCATTGCATGATCGATTTCTTATTTTATGTAAATTTTTAGTCAATGGCTAATATACTTCAACTCTTTCGCCAAATTGTTTGTTTTCTTATTTGCATTTTTAAAACAGTAGTTTCCAGTGTTTCTCGTCGCTTGAGCGAGCACTAAACTAATCTTGTCTGTCAATAATGGAAATTAGATGATTTAATACTTTACTTTCAAAGTAGCAAAAGCGTGAACACCAAAAAATATGTCTGGAATGTTGTGTTGTGAACAATCACGCGAGATATTGATTTTTAAATCAGTCGCGGAGCAATTTTGGTTCTCGTTTTGTTTCAAAATACATCCTGTGTCTTATCTTACAGGAATTTACTAAACAAATCATTGCCAATCCTTCATATTTTTCTTCATATTCTACGCGAGCAAAGAATAGGTTTGAGCAAGAGAAAATACATTCTGGATTCATCTGACAGCTCTCTGCGAAGCATGAAGGCCCGGCCAAACGCACGCAACATAGCGCAACATTGTTGCGCACAACATGTTGAACATGTTTGGCCACCCTCTTGCAGCATGTTGCATGGTATTGAATCAAGTTTGAAAATGTTCAAATTTGTTGTTTTTGGATGTTGTATGAGTGAGTACGAGTGCAAATATGAGACCGTATCACACTCGTCTTAGTCCTCCTGACCGCGCGCTAAAGCCTGGTTTCCATATGATCGCAACGATCGCAGCGACTGCGATCGTTTCGATCATATGGAAACCAGGCTTAAGGAAAACACCGTTGAAAGGCCGCTATATTTTAGGAAATAATTATGTCGTATAATAAACAATTTATTCAGCGAAAATTTTTGTAATACGGCTGGGCATTTTTACTCGTCAATGTTTATTTTTTTCTCGCCTAAAGGCTCGAAAAAATAAGAACTGACTCGTAAAATACCCAGCCGTATTACACAACTTTCCGCTGAATAACTTCTTTGTACTCGGTTGGCCACGTTCGTGCAACATTGCTGCACCGGAGCATGCGTACTAGTTCGATTTGCTGTTTCAAAGAACCATCCAGCATGCTGCAACAGCCGGGGTGGCCTAACGTGTGCAACACGTTGTGCACAGCAATGTTGCACTATGTTGCGTTGAAATGTTGTGTGCGTTTGGCCAGCTCCTTCACAATCGCCTCAACAATGTTGTGCTATGCTGCGTTGAAATGTTGTGTGCGTTTGGCCAGCTCCTTCACAACCGCCTCAACAATGTTGTGCTATGTTGCGTTGAAATGTTGTGTGCGTTTGGCCAGCTCCTTCACAATCGCCTCAACAATGTTGTGCTATGCTGCGTTGAAATGTTGTGTGCGTTTGGCCAGCTCCTTCACAATCGCCTCAACAATGTTGTGCTATGTTGCGTTGAAATGTTGTGTGCGTTTGGCCAGCTCCTTCACAACCGCCTCAACAATGTTGTGCTATGCTGCGTTGAAATGTTCTTGCGTGCAGGCCTTGGACGCGTCCGCTCAATCATCGTTTTGTTCTTTCTCGGCGACATTCAAATTGAAACTTAGTGTTCAAGAAAAATAATCAGGGTTTAATCTTAAGGCGGGAGTTAACCTGAATTTCAATGAAATTTTAAGAGATTTAAAGAAGGGATAGAAGAAAAAAACATTGTCAATCTACTAATTTTTAACTTCAAATTCTAATTTTAAAACTACATTAAATCTTCAATATTTCTTATTTCCCTAAATTTTACAACTCCTTTGCGAAAAACTATTTCCTCCCAAAAAACCCCAAAAATCACCCAAAAATTTACAAAACATCCCATAGCATAGATTCATTTTTTAAGCAGAGAGTTTTTGGATTACTTATGTCCCCATTCCAAGTCACCAGGAGGATTCATTAACCGTCACATGAACACTTCAGTCAGATTTTGTGGAAACAGTTTTTATGTTGCGTGTGACGGTCGGATGCGTTGAACCTTAGCATCCAATCAGATTAATACATTAATCAAAACTATAACAAAATTCTCGAATCTGATTGGTTATCAGCAGGCGCGATTTGAGCACTAATAGGACAGTGTACGCGTCATGCTTGTAATTGGACGATGTAATAGGACAGTTTACACGTCATGCTTGTAATTGGACAGTGTAATTGGACAGTACGCGTCATTTGCGCGCGCTGTCCTTTGCTCGTGCATGCATCTCGGTCAAAAACAAACTTGATTATTATGTTTTTATTCACGTTTAACGTCTTTTCCTCAAATTTTGTTATAGTTATGATTAATTGGTAACAGGACTTCGTGTCGTCCAATTCTGTCTGTAATCATACTCGTGATTAACAAATCGGACTCCCGCTACGCGGTCGTCCGATTTTGTTAATCACTCGTATGATTACAGACCGAATTGGACGACACGAAGTCCTATTACCATTATATATTGATCAGTCCGAAATATTATTAATAACTTGGCTTCCAATTGGCTTACCGAAAGGCGTGATAAACCCGGCGTGCTTCGTCTCCGCTTGAAAAGGCAACAACGACGAGCATAAACCCATTGTATTATTTGAAGAACGAAGATCTTTTTCTCTATTTTTGGACGCCTTTTTAGAAACCTGAGGTACTAAAAAAACTGCGATTCAAAGCTATTCTAAAACAAGTATTTCGCTAGTGTCAAAAGCATTTAGTGAAACCCACAATTTATCTTCATGCTGGCGTAGTATATTAAAACAAGACTGAATGCTTTATTGTTTTAGTGGCTTTTAGAAATATGCCGGCGGGTTAACGTTTAAAACCAGTCGTTAAAATTTCAAGAAATTTAGCATGAAAATATTTCAGAAAACAGGTGGCCTATTGCCAAAAAGTTGAAATCTAACAGACAAAATAATCCAGAGCGTATCGTTAACTTAACATTCAACAAATGGTGTAACTAAAAATCTACATAAATTTTTAATTATATTCATTCTGTGTTTGTTGTAGGCAAATGATAGAGAAAATTGAATGACTAAATTTTCTGCAAATAAACTGGTTATATTGCCGTCATGTTAATATGGCAACAGCATGCGCACATAGTTCAAACTAAGAAAATCTCCGTTTTACTGATGGTAAATACGGCACAGGACTTCGAACAATGACTGTCAAGACTACAGTGCGAGACATGTACGTTATTCATTAAAGTCGAGCTGAACTGCCACTTAATTTAATCATATTCAATTTTCCCTAAAGTAAGCTTCACACACACATTATGTTAATCATGCCAGCATATTCATATTCACTAACTTCATTTCCAACTTTCACACGACTATGACATTGGCGCTAGTTTTTGATAATAATTATGTTACAGAATACATCCAAACTTCGTCGAATTGCTTTAATTTTTATCTAAAATACTTTAATTCAGTTTCACAAAGCCAGGTGTTTGATAAATCAACCCCGAGGCTTTTCTTGACAACTTCTATATTTCGTGCGGTTTTCTTCGTATCCAAGTATCTTTTGTGAATTGAGAGAAAAAGGAAAGTTACATGTAACTAAAATGTGTTTGGAAGATATCAATGTTCTTCCTCCCCCTCTCCCTCCCCTCTCCTCCCCTCTCTCCCTCTCCTCCCTCTCCTCCCTCTCCTCCCTCTCCTCCCTCTCCTCCCTCTCCTCCCTCCTCCCCTCTCTCCTCCTCCTCTCTCCTCCATTTCATCAGCAGATTACTCAAGAGAAACTTTATATATGATATCAGGGACTCTTCTGTGCTCCAATAGTGACCCGCGAATGACTTCTCCTCTTAGCTTTCTATTTACATTACATTTTATATCCAATTATCTTCCTCCAATAAGAGCGATACCATAAATGCTTGCGCGCTGACTCTTGGCCCCAGGCTATCAATGATTCTATTCCTATTCTTGCCAAGGTCGACCACTCCTCTGGAACGAGGTACGCCATTGGCTCCTAAAACAATAGACAACAGGTCACAGAATTCCTCCAAAGCTACAACTATAATACAAAGAGAGGTAGCTTGTGTCTGTTAAAATGGCATCTCCTTCAGATACAGGCGAATGCTTGGACTGTATCGGTTTCATCAGGCGTAAACTTAAGGGCTCACAAAATGGAAACGTTTCAGGTTTGTTTATCTCTCTTAAACTAAAGCTTATCCAGAGTATAAAGCGCCGCCTGTACGCGCCACCTGTAAGTAAGTAAGCGCCGCCTGTATTTATCCACATATCACAAAGCGCCGCCTGTAAGTGCCGCCTGTACCGAGAGTAGTGGAGATAGGGGTGGCTAAACGATAAAACGCGTTGATTTAACACGATACGTTTGATGAGAATATTTGACAGTTAAGCCAGCGACTTAGCGTAAACCTAAATTAGCATTTGTGACAATAAATGTATCTTCGCAGTTACACATCAAATTGATGTGTAACTTGATATCTTTCTTTTATCATTGTACTAAAAAAGTGCGTAATTAACGACACCTAGATGGCGTCCCAATGGACCCACAGTGAAACGGATAATTTTCCACTTTTTAGTGGGTCAGCAATTCTTCCATCATCGTCCGCTGTTACGATCGTCACACGGTTACAAGATTTGTATTATTATTATTATTAATATTATACCATTTAACTCTAAGGAAGAGTACTCTAGTGACTATGGTCGTATATTCAGTCGAAGCTCCGTCGTAAGCGGACACCCTCGGGAAGCAGAAAAATGTCCACAACTGGAGCTGGCCGCTTCCGGGAATATGTAAATACAGAGTTTGTATGAGTTGGAGTTCAAACGGAGTTTTGTCAAGCAGGCGATAGGTAGAGCTGTCCGCTTACGAGAGTGTCCGCTCAGAGAGCTTTGACTGTATGACGTATTTGTAAGTATTTGTGCTGGAAATTGATATTTCAACAGGTCACTTTATTTGTAATGAGTCGCATCGGAGTGTTGTGTTGACTGGACGAAAAATAGGATTTACTATTGTTTGCTTCTAGCATGAAATGTGATGCAAATTTTATATTAGAAAAACGTGGTGTAAATGTGATGCAAAGGCGGTAAAGGCCTCTTTTGTATCACATTTACATCAGGTGTGTAAATAATAGTGCAAAAGTGGACTTTTCTGCATGTTTACACCATGTATTGCTAAAATTTGCATCACATTTACATCAGGGGTGTAAATAATGGTGCAAAAGCGGCCTTTTACCGCCATTTTTCCATATTTACACCCTGTTTGCTAAAATTTGCATCAAGGCATTTGCTCGGAGCAAATTGTGGTATAAAATCCAATTAATTTTTCGTCCGGAGTGGTTGAAATTGCGCATAACTAAGTGAATCGTTATTATTAGAGGGTATCTAAGAACTTTTTTCTGTAAGATTGTAACCGAGAGACCCATTTTAAAGACGAAAGTGCCTGGGTTTGATTTGGTTTGTACGGCGAACGAAACCCCCGCTACCAAGCACAACGGGATTCCCACAAAGATGTTTGACCAAATGAATGAATGACCAAAGTAGACCGAACTTACTGACGCGGACAGAAAAAAATATTGAAATTCCGAAATTTCAGTGTGAAAGTTATGCCTTTCATAGAGCCTGAGGCGAAAATATAGCTCAGTTAGAATATCTTAGTTAAGTATTAATAAGGGATATAAGACAAGTGTATTGTATTCTGCTGGTGTTACTGAATGAGTCTCAAAGAGTGCGAAATATATAAATATGATTGTTTACTCTGTTTTTCAAAACAACGATTTAAAAACATGGCGACCACACTGCAGCAGGGAAAAATGACAGAAAAGGTGTTAACCGGGCATGTATTTCACCAATGGTCTGTCGCCATGGATACGTGGATACGGCTTTTTCAAGGCACGATCATAACTAATTTTTGGAAATACGGATCTGGGGATAATAATAATAAATGGGGGCTAGCTGTTAATTTTTCAAAAATTTAAAAATGATCAGAGCACGAGAAAAGTCGGCGCTAAAGCTTTCAGTTGTTTTGGAAATTTTAATTATTATTAATTTAAAATCCAATTATATTTTGCTATAGATCAGTCATAAAAATAACTCCTCGGTCGCCCTTCTATTCTTCGAAACGAAGCTTTGCATTAAGCAATAGACAATATTGTGTGTAGTCTTTCAGCATCAAAAGAAAGATAAATTATATCAGCTGACTTCAATGATATCTTAAATTTTCTTTTATAATTATCGATCCTCATCAGATCCCATTGTTTTCAATTGCAGAGTGTTGTAAAACCAAAACCAAAACCAAGGCAATTACAATGGCCAATCACAACAAACGTAAACAACACAATGAACCAATGAGAACTCGAAGCAAATACACGTAACCGGCACTATAAGCGCGGGAAAACGTGTGTAACCAAGTCGAAATTGGTTTTGGTTTTGCATCTGATTGGTTGAGAAGGTGGCGCCAGTTTTTTTAAACCAATCACAGAGCGTAGTAAAGCAAAACCAAAGCAATTCAGCTCAATTGAAAACCGCTCTCAGTGCCATATCGCTGATTGCAGCAGCTACTGCTACTTCCGCGGTATTTCGGTCGCGTCGAATGTCACGCAAGTCTCAGAAAACTCGCTGAAATCGCTTTAAATCAGCGCAATGCCCACACAAAACGCGACATATAAATTGGGCCTTACTACAATGAAATTAGCTCTCACTGTCCGAGAGTTGATGGATACCATTCACGATGCAATTTATAAACGGCACTCAAATGTTACCGCGTATGACAAGCTGTAATATGTGTCATGTGACCAGGAGCCCATTACCCAGAGCGAGCAACTCTAATAAATTCGTGGCATAGCGTTTTTACAGACTGGTTTATATTTAGAT
Source organism: Desmophyllum pertusum (assembly GCA_029204205.1). NCBI lineage: Eukaryota > Metazoa > Cnidaria > Anthozoa > Scleractinia > Caryophylliidae > Desmophyllum > Desmophyllum pertusum. The sequence goes on from MU827781.1 coordinate 2,374,981, forward strand.
TCGCTTTTCCAGCGAATTTGTATTCCCGCTGAACCATCAATGTTTTTCCTTTGGCGCAATTAGGTCGCCATCTTTTTCTTTTCTTTTCATCGTGTATTGGTTTTAACATGTTTGGACTTGCCGCTTATAATCCACCTCTCCCCCTCCCCCTCCCCCTCCCCCTCCCCCTCCCCCTCCCCCTCCTCCTCCCCCTCCCCCCTTCCCCGTTTACACCAGTAATTAGCATATTTTTAGCCATCAATCAGTGAAGTGATCAATGCAGAGAGTGAACGGCAGGATTTAATAACAATCAGTAATTATTGTCTCCTAATCAGTATATGAATCCTGTGGATGTGGGTGGTTAATCAGTATCCTGTGATAAACCAATTTCTGCTCCGTTATTGGCTAACAAAACAAAAGATAAACAACACCAACAATATCTTTTAAAAGCAGTTACGTATTGGGAGGCCGAGGTGTGATACAAACCTGTGTGGTGATTGGTTAATTATGACGTAAGGTCAACGAATGTCTGCATGGTGATTGGATAAGGATAATGATGACTACAAAACAGTCCAGTGTATTAATTATAAACACCACGCTGTGAGAAGCAATCGATCTATTTTTGCTCGAGAAGGATAAGCTAAGGTAAGGCCAGCGTTGACGTTTCATTTCATTTGCTTTTATTTCACAAGGTCTGGAGCCGAAAGATACGGGATGTTTTTGTTTAAGAACGAGAATAGTACGTAAGGGTCTAAACATTTTGCGCAATTATAAGAGATAATCTTGCATGCTTGCTGGATTGAAATACTCAGTCTCGGCAAAACCGCAATTTGTCGTCAGACCGAAGTCACGCAGGTCACGTATTGACTGAAAGACTCAGTCCACTACCAAGACTGATTTGCTAGACAAGAATCATTTGAGAGAGACGAAGTTAGTAACCAAGATCAGTTAAAAGAAGTAGATTTCAAAAGCTCTCGAGTATTAAAACTTACGGAAAACGTTTGCATCGACAGAGGTGAACAAATCTTGCGGCATTTTTTACAAATCAGCTTCCATAAATAGTTTCCATCCGACAGAGGTGAGAAACTGATCTTGCGGCATTTTTTACAAGTCGGCCTCCATAAAGAACGGCTGGTCTTCGGCTTGGCGTTTCCAAATATCTTCAAAAACAGCTGAGTTAATCGCCACAGTTAATCTTAGGGCTGTTCTTTTCATATATCTTTAAACGGTAAGCTGAAGTAATTGAATAATAATCAAATATTTGAGCGGCGAAGAGACATGACCGGACGTAAAAGGAGTCAATTGATTAGCGAATAGGTGAGAGATTATCACATTATGAAAACATTCCACAGTTAATCGGTGCTGATTAACGAATATGTGAGATATTTTCTTGTTATGAAAAGCAACTTGACCTTCATTCCACAATCGAAGTGTTGATTAGCGAATAGGTGATCGATAGATAGATAATAGCAAATCAATGCCGTGTTTGTTTGTTTTTTTCACCTTTCTCAATTTTTATTTTCACTGCATTTGACAGTGAAGCAGGAACAGAGCTCCCACGCTCTTTTCCTCTCAGATCCAAAACCGCGAAGTAATTTATAATTATGCAATAAAAATGGTAAAAACAAGCAGTACGTGCCCCACACTTCCCGCGCACTTCCAGTACACAAGTGAATGCTCGTACTCTACGGGGACTCAGATCTGATCCTACACAACTTCATCCACATGACAACAATATCTTCCCGGATAACAATATCACAAGCATTTATATTTTCACTTATTCAACAACCAAATAAAAGAGACTCAAAGCAGCCACGCAAATGGGATATTAAAAGTTGCTAAATCGGATTCACAGTATGTTCATTCAACAGCGGGGGTACCTTCAGTGAGAACGTTGTTTATTAATGTAGTTTTCTTCTATTTCAGGTGGGATGGAATACGTAATCACTGTCATCACAGGAATCCGAAAGGGAGCTGGGACCGACGCATCGGTGTCTCTCGTTATCAAAGGTAACGCAAAGCATAGCGGGAAAATTCAACTCGATAACCTGATATACTGGTACCCTAAGCGAGGTTTAAATTTCGTAAAAACCCTGCAAAACGCTTCGTGGGACGCAGAACCCTGCATTTTTGTTGTGGGAAACACCCTTTCCTTCTGTGGATAATTTTTCTTTATTTTCGAGAACCTTGCTTGAACGTCTCACAAAATGAACGACAAAACTCTCGCGAAAATAAAATGCATTGACGTAGGTTCTCTTAATAACAGTTTTATTTTCCTTGTTATTTATTATATTTAACAATTATTCGCCAAAGGCGAAGTGAATATTGGGGAATATTCCCCGAGACGAAGTCGAGGGGAATATTCACAATATTCACGAGCCTGAGGCGAATAATTGTTTTATAATATACAAATTGCAGGAAAATGTCGAATTTCTCCGAAGAAACTGGAAAAATACGAAAATATTCCGCCATTTTTTCCCCGAGACAAAAACATTTGAACTTCGCGGCATTTCCAAATAAGGTAGAGAGGGTATAATGCCTCTGAGACCATGAGTAGGGAACCAATCAAATTGCTTGAAAATGCATTATCCCATGGTTAGTATATTATAATGTCGAATATTTGTTTTCAATTATTTATATTAGGACTACAAACGTGATACTCTCAATAAAACATGGTTCGTTCTGCAAAGGAATCAGAATTCGACTCTAACCTGACTGAGACTAACAGGAAAACTTCTATATCTGCTCTGGTGTATCCGAGTCTCTTTTTGGAATTGGAAGACAAAGGAAACTGAACAAATTTGCAATTTTGTCCTGAAAGCCTCGGAGCCATCGGTTAGAATATTGATATACCAAACGTGGCATATTGTCGCAACAACCACTGTTTGGACGTCTTCAGATTAATTTTAAATAACGACTATTCTGAATTGGGACAGTGGCCTGGAGCGGGAACCGGGAGAGGGGTTGGAAAGCCTACGGAAGGGCGGGAAACGGGATTGCTAAGAATGCGGTAACCGGGAGAAATGGGAAAAAATCCCCAAGAGGGATAAGAAAACACATAGAGGCTGGAGCTAAGAAAGGGACGAGAACCGTGTGAATTGTAAAATAAGATGTCCACCCCTCCCCTTCCCTCCCCTCCCCTCCCCTCCCCTTCCAAATTGTATTTTCACTAAAACTGACGATTTCATTCAGGTACCAATGGAGAAACCAAGCCGCTGGCCCTGGACAAATGGTTTCATAATGACTTTGAAGCAGGACAGAAGGACGAATACCGCGTGACTGCCGAAGATGTCGGCGAGATCTTGTTGGTTACGCTGATGAATGATGGCGGCTCGCTTTACAGTGACTGGTTTGTTAACCGAGTGACGATCAAAGCAAAAAATGTCACCTACGATTTCCCATGCAACCGCTGGGTACAGAATGAGGTCACTATGTTCGAAGGAAAAGGTAAGGCCTTCGAGAATAGCGATGGAAATCGAATTTCTTCCCAACCCCCTCCCCTATGAGAATTAAACGAAAATCGTCAATCAGGCGTGTACCGCCGAAATCTGACAATTAGTACAAGAGCCAGGGACAGGAGCATTACATTTTGAACACGTGTCTAGAACACGAACTCCTTGGGCCGTCACGCAATGCTTCGGTAAGAAGCATCGCGTGACGATACAAATAACGGCTGCGAAGAAGACTATACTGGCTCCGAAAAAGTCATTTAACATAATGTGACAATGCAAAACAATCTCTACAGAAGGTGGGGCTTTTAGCTCCTTCTAAAAGAGCCCTTTGCGTCTATCGATCTGAGAATTGGTGGGGGGGGGGGGGGTATTTTCCGGAAGGCTTATTTTTGAAAGTTTACAATATGTTTTTCGTTCATTGTCGCGTTTCCATTACAGCCAAACTGCCAACGGATGAACAGCACGCAACAGTGAAAACCCGGCGGGAAACCGAGCTTAAGGAGAGGAGGGCCTTGTATGAGTGGGGAGACGACAAGACGTACACGGACCTGCCAGGCTTCGTCAAATCATCAGATGGAGTGAAGAGTCTCCCAAAAGACGTGCAGTTCACAGAGGAGGCTGCCTATGATCTGCACCAAGCCAGGAAGTCGGCGCTCTACAATCTGGGTCTGGTGCACCTGTTCAACCTGTTTGACGAGTGGGATGACTTTGACGACTACCGCAAGGTATTGTTGGCGTTTATATTAAATTAAAGTGCCAATGTAACACGCGCTCCGATTGGTTAAAACAGCGTGCGCGCGCGTGCTTTATGAGAGTATAAAGCACGGAGCTCACTGACGAATACTCACGCCATTTGTCGAGTTTGTTTTGAAAATAAAAAGCAAATTTGCGAGGAAAGTCATATATTTTTTTTATCATAAAACAACTAAAAGCCTCGACTGTGCTCTGTTCTGTTATAAAGCACTCGGGAAGCGAGTGTTCCCCCTGCACTTTTTTCGTGCTCTCGCTGCTTTCTACTTTATTATATATAACAGTATAAGAACAGAGCACAGTTGAGGGCTTGAGGCTTTTTTATTTATTAACTGGTACAGTTTAACAATAATTTATACAATAAACTATTGTAAAAACTCGTGCTGTGATTGCATGGATTAGTGCAATTCCTTTATTATAGTTCATAAAAAGAACGAATGATGTCACGAATGGCGGGAAAATACGGGCGTCCTACTCCAAAAATTGTATAGGTTTTAGTATAGGGTACCAAACTCTCGATTTTGGGTGTGGCTCGAGTTCTTTAATATCTCATTTATTGTATATAATTACTTAGTTTTATTTCATTCTTATTTTTATATCTTCGAAGATATTAGCATAATTTTTTGCTATCTGTAATTCGAAGTCAAATAAAGGTTTTACTTACTTAGTTCATTTTCACCCCTAAGAGGTACCAATTGTAACGACAAAACCAGTACCTGTCATATTTTTTCCGGCCTAATACCCTAAAAGTTACCGGGATAACTCTAACAGTCATTTTACATTTTAACACCCCTAAGCGGTACCAAACCACGAATTTTGACGCTTAAAAGGTACGACGATCACCCCCGTCACTTGTATATGGAAATCCCCTCCTCCCTGGGGCCTGTCACATTGTTCACTGTTCAACATGTATTGTTCTAGGCATTCACTGGTTTTATTGGAGAGGTGCCCCAGGCTGCGGACTACTGGAAAGAAGATCGTTTCGTTGGATCTCAGTTTCTAAACGGCTGTAATCCAGATTCACTGAAAAGATGCACAAAGCTTCCACCTCATTTTCCTGTGACGCAGAAGTTGGTTGGGAAACTGTTAGACAGTGGAGACACTTTGGAGAGTGCCATGAAGGTAGGTTTGGTTGCCGATGATCAATCGCTCATTGAATAGCTTTATACTGCCGAAACATGTGAAGTCTAATAGCTGTTATAATATACTAACCATGGGATAATGCATTTTCAAGCAATTTGATTGGTTCCCTACTCATGGTCTCAGAGGCAATATACCCTCTCTACCTTATTTGGAAATGCCGCGAAGTTCAAATTTTTTGTCTCGGGGAAAAATGGCGGAACATTTTCGTATTTTTCCAGTTTCCTCGAAGAAATTCGACATTTTCCCTGAAATTTGTATATTATAAAACAATTATTACAGTTGAGCCCGCAGTCAAATATTATTTTGTTTTTAAAAAGTATGCAAACGAGTTAGGCTCGATTTCCGCCGCTCTCTCGAGTTCGGTCTTCGTTCTGGCTCATTTTCCCGAACAGCGGCTGGTAATCGAGCCTACAAATGATACAATGCCAGATTGACCCTTTCGCCTCGTTTGCATGTCAAACCGCTGACATCTGAAATAACTGCTATTATGAATGAAAAATGTTTCACTATGAAAACTGAGTGTTCACATCAGGCGGAGCATTGCGCGAATCAGGATCGAAACATGATGTTTATTCTGAGTGTGATAGAGACTACTTCATGAGGTAGTTTCGATCTAAGCCAGACAAAACCGAGTATGAATGAGAACTTTATTAAAGTGTCAAGAACCTTGTAGCCTGGTAATAATATACCATACTAATTAGGGGACACTGCTAAAAAAAACTACACTAATACTAATATTAATACAATAAGAATATATATAAGTGATATAAAAATGTTATTGTAGTCTCAGTGATATAAAAAGTGTTAGAATCTTTAACTAATTGTAAAATTATGACTAAAAAATATGACTTGAAGGGCATTATGTGCAGCATAGGATGCAGCCCTTACAGCCGGTGTCCATTAAGCGAGTTATATCCCTTTTGCGAATACAGTTTGTAAAAGCCTGCAGTGTCTTGGCTGATCTGTCAGCCGTAGACAGTTTGCCCCGTAGTTCTACCAACCTCGTTCCCAGGGACTCTCTTCCCCAAGATCTCTCTTCCTCTTTCTCGCTCTTGGGGGCGGGGGTCCGGGGGAAGAGAGACCCTGGGAACGACGTTAGTATTATACCACGAAATACAAACAAAATGGAATTATAAAGATTGGGGGAAAACGAAAAAAATCCAAGGAAGTATTTAAAAAATATCTGATGGAGAAATTAACTGAAAAAACGGAAGGAAAGACAAGTTTTGAAAATAACCAAAGAAGTTTCCGTAAAGTGCGCCCAAAAAATTGATTTTCTCACAACTGAATGTAAGTTACGATTTTCTTTATAACAATGTATAATACTGAAACATTTATACGGTACGGTTTTTGTGATATCAGAAATAAGCCAGATCTCGGTGGTAAGTGTTATCAGCCTTCGGCCTCGATTAGTCTGGATATCAGATCACAATAATTGCTTAGTAACAGGTTTTTCTTTGGTACAGGATGGACGTATTTACATGGTGGATTATAAGATCTTGGAGGATATCCCACACTACGGGGAGGGTCGACCGGACCTGGAGAGGAGGTACATGTGCGCAAGCCTGGGCCTGTTCTACGTCAAGAAAAACGGAGACTTGGTACCGATAGCAATCCAGTTCCACCAGAGTCCTGACCGTGAGAACCCGATATGGACACCGAATGATGCCGAGTTAGACTGGACCTATGCCAAGCTGTGGCTGCGTAACTCTGACACTCAGTATCATCAGGTATGATGACTTGTCGATCATCAGCTGTCGGGGAGAATGGGAACCAGCTTAGAGCGCTAGATTATCTGGGATCGTTTGTTCGAACGTGACTCGATCCCACGTTCACCGCGGTCAAACGCTGGAGCATGCGCAAAGGCGTAAATTCTGGTCGCCCGCGCGCCAATTTTCCCGCGCAAAGGAAAACCATTGAAACAATCCGAAATCAAAACCTTGATAATAATTTGCGAAAGGAAACGAAAGTAGGTAAAAGGAGAAGTCTAGACTTTCCAGCATTCTGCTAATTTACCATTTTTTTGGACGTTTACCAAAAAAGTTAGACGTGTTTAAAACACGGTGTAATGATGAGGTTTGTTGGCGTAGTTTATTTTTGTTTGACGTTTGACCGCGGTGGACTCCCACGTAAGCTTACGGCTTATCACTCCACGCTTGCTGCGCGCTTCTCGCACGCATCCCGCTAGCGGAGATCGTGTGTTCAGGCCGGACCATCATATCGGCTGTGTTCAGTTGATGGTCGCGTGCTTTGCCTTTCCTTCTTTACACAAGCGACACGACAGCTGAAAAATAGACTACGAGTAGTCCTTCATTTTTCTCAGATCGAGCGGGCGAGCGCGCGCGAAGCGCGTGGAAATATCCTCGCGCGAGGATATTTCCACGCGCTTAGCGCGCGCTCGCCCGCTCGATCTGAGAAAAATGAGGGACTACTCGTAGTCTACTGAAAAAGCACTTTCAAAATGTCGCAAGAAATCCGATGAGTTGAGGTTTTTCGCGACAATGTACGGACTGGTCGCATTTTCCAAAAGTCGCATTACCTGAGCAGGAGAAAAACTTGCTGGTGTCGCCCACCTCGGCTTTCCTGGAGACGCATTTAGGTGCTCTTCCTTATATGGTTTAAATTTTTCCCTAAAACAGAGCCGAAAGACACCTTTTTAGCCCCAGGCTTCCCTGGCGTTTAAGGTTCGATCGTGGTAATTTTTGTCAAAGTGTTTTGAAGCACATATTTATATCTGTCATCTAGAGATGTAAAAATGGCTAAAGCTACATGTACAGAGAAAATAGCCTGCAAAAGCAGTCGGCGAGGAAACTGTTTGCTTTAGCAAGCTAGGCAGAAATCACGGCTAGTACAGCTCCATTTCTATCCAAATCTTTATCCTTTCCAATTGCATTCTGTTTGTCTATTTGATTAGATGGTCACCCATCTTCTGCGCACCCATCTCTTCATGGAACCCATTGCTGTAGCCAGCTACAGGCAGCTGCCCACCATCCACCCCATGTGGAAGCTGCTGTCGCCTCACATCCGGGGAGTTCTTGCCATCAACACTCTTGGCAGATCTGTGCTGATTGCCGAAGGGGAGTGGCTGATAACACATTGACTGTTGGCGGTGGAGGTAACAAACTAGATTACGAGTAGTACACTCTAAGAGCGAAAAGGCAACTTTTAACCCTTTCACTCCCAAGAGTGCTAAGTTCAAAACTGAGAAAAAAATCTGGAATTTCATTTTGAAAAATTGTCAAAAACAAACAGTACCACATGAAAGTACTGCTCAATAGCTTTCATTTGAATGGTCACACACTAGGGTTTCATCCACAGACTTAAAAGTTACAACCACATTTATTGACTCAAGGTTTGATTCTGGGAGTGAAAGGGTTAAAGCTTTTTTCGCTAAGGTAAATATAATGAACTAATAACAAAGCTTGGCTTCGCGGTTTTCATCCATTCCAAGAAGGAAACAGACTAATTATGAATTGTATTAGCTTTATTTGTGGAATCTAGTTTGTGAATCGCCCCGTTCAGACTAGGTACCAGTCTGAACATAGTCTGGGCACCGTGCCCGGCCACCGACGGGCACTACCCCCAGGGGTAACACTCGGCAGTTGTCTGAACAGGCTTTCATCAGTGCCCTTACCTCTATTAAAAAGGTCGCCTACACTGGGGTGTCTAAACAACGTCCATTTTAGTGCCCGGGCACGGTGCCCTGGAACGGGCACCTAGTATGAATGGGGCCTCGAGCATTGTTATTTTCCTTTGGTCATTGGTAATGACTCAAAAGCAGTCAGGCCCGCACAGCGGTCAAACGCCAAAATATTCAACAATTGGCTCTTGTTTCCGTGACTGCTTTCATCTATTGAGAGTCAGCCTGGTCCAGGCTCTCGGATATCGGGGACGAGCGAAAAAGCACGAACGACTAACGATCGATCGAAGGAAAAAACGAGCGGGGACTTGGGAGAGGAAGTTCGCCCTCGTTTTCTTCTCGTTCGCGCCAGTTTTCGCTCGTCCCCGCTATCCGATGGCCTGTATCCGAGAGCCTAGAACAGGCTAATTGAGAGTTACATATTTGTTGCATTGTTTTAAACAGGACATGTTATTCTGATGAAGAAATACTACAAGAGCAGCAGCACGTGGCCCTCGTACAACATACCCAAGATGCTGAAGGAAAGAGGAGTAGATGATGCAACGAAACTGCCAAACTTTCATTACCGAGAAGACTCTTTAAAACTTTGGGCGGCCATCGAGGCATTCGTCAAGGAGATCATATCCGTTTATTATCGCTCCGATGATGACTTGAAGAAGGTATTCCAAATATTAACACCTGATCATCACTCTCCCAAGGGCACAAAAGTTCAAAACTGAATTTAAAATATATAGTACTATTAAGAAAATTTTGAAAGCTGACTTTTCGAGCGTTAGCTCTTCATCTGGGCATAGTTGCTCCGACGAAAGGCTAACGCTAAAAAACGCAGTTTCCAACTAAAAAACGCGGTTTCCAATTAAAAACGCAGCATTCAAAAACTTAAGTGTTTCAATATCCCATAGTTGAAAAAAATCTGTATGACTCATTTTCAAGTTTTCTTACCAGCGCTGGTTTTGTTGTTGCGTTTAGGACTACGAGCTGCAGAACTGGATCACTGATGTACATGACAACGGATATCCCATCTGTGAAGGTCATTCAGACCACGGCGCCCCTTCATCTTTTGAGAGCACCGCCCAGCTGTGCGACTTTATGACTGCCATCATCTTCACCTGCGCCTGCCAACACGCAGCGGTTAACTTCTCCCAAATGGATGTGTTCGGTTTCCCGCCCAATTCTCCTGCTCTCATGCGTCAGCCCCCACCGAAGAAGAAGGGCGTTGTGGGAATGAAGGACCTCATGAACTGCCTGGCTACCAAGCACCAAGCCTCGCTCGTCATCGCTACAGTGTATGATTTGACCCGTATTTTCCAAGACGAGGTACGTTTTGGTGTTGTACGCAAAAAAGTGTCAACGGCTCGTTGCGCCCTCTTGTGTAACAGCAGAAGCTTATCACCTAGGTGATAGGCTTCTGGTAACAGTTTATGCAGCTGTTTCGAGAAAGGCTGTCGGAAAAAAGCGCACGCGACAATCCCGAAAGGTATTGTGGGTAGTTTTAAGTTCACGGTTCTTTGACTTCAGCATTTCAGTGAAATCTGAGAAAATGGCACGAGATGCCATGGACGTATGTTTGTGAGTGTTAAAAGAAAGCAACAAAAGTAGGTTCGACAGCTACAGTGTCAGGAACGTACCTTGCTGATCATGTCCCAGATTACCTTTCGGGATTGTCGCGTGCGCTTTTTTCCGACAACCTTTCTCGAAACAGCTGTCTCTGTATTTTGCAACCCTTATATTTTCGCTATTTCGCAATAATTAATGACGCTGCCTTTACGCGCACAGAATTATAATTTTCCTTTGTAGACGGCAAAGGGAGGGACGGGAGGGTGTCTGAACCTCCCGTACATTTTACACCGGGTTCCCACCCCTTCCTAAACATCGCCTTTTTTTTTTACTGGGAACTATTACGCAAATCTTTCCCCTGCTTCGATCCCGCCAAGGCTTCTGAATCCCGCTTCCCGCACCTCTCTTTTCCCGACTCCCGTAGAAGTCTCGCTGCCTTTACTCCCGTGTCCCCCCCCCCCCCCCTCCCCCTCCCCCCCCCCATCCTCCTTTGTTCCTCCCATCTTTAAACAAACCTTCATTTTTTATTATTTTTGAATTGACAGAAATTCATTGGCGAGTACCCAGAAGATCTGTTCATTGACGAAGCTGCCAGGTCCGCCATTACGGCCTTCCAGGTGAAGCTGAAGGGAATCTCCGAAGAGATCAAAGCACGAAACGCCAAACTTACTGTGCCGTATCCATACCTCCTGCCCGAGCGTGTTCCAAACAGCATTGCTATTTGATCTCCTGGAAAACAAACGAAACAACAGGCCTAACCCGATGCAATCATAGTTAATAGAGGGAAATGGTTATGAATCCCGGCAAACTTTAAACAAGCAAACAAAGATGCCAAGATTCAGGGGCACCCAACGACAAATTTTTTTTGTAGGTGTCGGAACGTCGTTTTTACGTTATAACAGTGCTTTTTGTGCAGTTTAATGGCTTATTTTATGTTTAAAAACGCTAAGAAAAAATGTATCTGTTCGGATACGTTAGCTGAACTTACAAATTTCAGAAAATTTGAGGGATTGAAATCTTATTACCCGAATTTATGAGCTGAATTTTCCTTAAAAAAAGCGAACAAAAACATATAACAAAGAACTTTGCCGGGCTTCATAACCATTTCGCTCAATTAACCATGATGCAGCTATGCACATTCCGTTTATGTACTCGTAAGGTTAAAAGGTAATGTAAAAGGACTATGTATTTTTTCCTCACATTTTTCAACGTTGGTTCTGTAATCGGTGTAACTGGGACCGGGAGGAAGGACTTCCATATGAAAGTGACGGGGGTGATCGTCGTACCATTTAGGGGTTAAAATTCGTGGTTTAGTTCCGCTTAGGATGTTAAGACGGATTCCGCTCAACTTTCTAACAATAAGTGCAAAAATCAATTACTAAAAAACAACTCATAGCACGGTAACATTTTGAATACTATTTGAAACATATCACTTTAATTCACTTCTCCAAGTGACCCCGCAATTCAATTCTCAAGCATTCTCGAGAAAATTAATGTCAAACCTCGTAAAAAATGATAAAAACGCACGCCATTTTGTTTTGAACTGACACGAAGCGTCTTTTTAATTAAAATATGTAATGACTTCTCTTGCGGGGTCAGCTTGGGAGCTAATTTATCGATCATTTCTTCTTAACTGTATTCAAAATGTTATCGTGCTATGAGTATTTTTTTGGTAACTTAATTTTTTGCACTTTTTGCTCGAACGTCCAGCGGAAATCGTCTTAAAATCTAAAATGTCCACTGTTCGAGGAACCTTTTAGGATATTTGGCTTGAAAAAATAGGATAGGAACTTGTATTTTGGTAATTGGTACCTCTTAGGGGTGATAATGAATTTTAGCCACACCCACAAAGCTAGACTCTGATACCTTTCAGGGGTTCCTTTCAAAATTTCTGACGATCACGCTCGTCACTTTCAAATGGGAGATCCCCCACCGGGAACTGGGTCTCGAGTAAAACACGCAGCAATTCACATGAATAAACTTAAGGTACCACAATCTGTGCATTCCTTGCTATAAATAACATTGCTAACCACTAGTCGTGCTCTCGGGCTTTCTTCGGGGGCAACTTGTCGTACAAAATTGTTGCATTGCAATTTGAAAAACGTTCAGTGTATTACAACCCACGTTGCAAATTGCGGCAACATGTTGAACTTGTCTACTTTACGCGCAACTTGCAACACAGGTCAATGCAACATTGTTGCACACGATGCAAGAAAATTTGCAACAATTACTGAACCTTAACGCCCGGACACAAGGCGCGCAACATTTTTCACTCCATGTGGCTACACGCTGCAACATTTCGCGCAACATTTGCTGGCTTTCCCCTATTAACAAGATATTGCAAAACTAGCTAAACCTAAAACAGGTCAATGTATCGAAGGAGAGCTAGGGTTTTCAGTTTTAAGCACGATGAAATTTGTTGCTCGCAATGTTGCAAAAGTAGAACGAGACTCTACTTCTGCAATATTGCGCGCGACAATTTCAGGGGTGTGTGTACACATGATGCAATTTAGCCATTGCGCGCAATATTGCACGCAATGTTGCATCGTGTATCCGGGCCTTTACATCATACAGAGACAGGACCAGTTGGATATTTCCCACTAACCGAATTTTATTCAACACTAATGGATTTCTTTTTTACAAACATTAACATCTCGCTAAATATATCATCTCATCCCGATTGTGCTTTTTAAGCAACGTAATTCAAATAAACTGCAACGGACTTTCAATGTTTACACCACGATCAAGCCTCCTTTCAGTTAGGAGTAAAACAGTATTAACCCTTTCACTCCCAGAGTCAAATCTTGAGTCAATAAATATGGTTGTACCTTTTGAGTCTGTGGATGAAACCCTAGTGTGTGACCATTCAAATGAAAGCTATCGAGCAGTACTTTCAGGTGGTGCTGTTTGTTTTTGACAATTTGCAAAATGAAATTCAAGATTTTTCCCTCAGTTTTGAACTTAGCACTCTTGGGTGTGAAAGGGTTAAACTTCAACGGACTTTCAATGTTTACACCACGATCAAGCCTCCTTTCTCTTAGGAGTAAAACAGTATTTTTAAAAAATTGGCAAATCAGCTGGTGCTTTCTCGTTTCCATAATAAAGCGACTAGCAACTAGGAGTATTGCCGCTACTCCTGGCCTCCTGTATAGGACGGTAACCCAAGCCAGGTTCAAACGTCGACAGACATCTATATAAATAAGAAAGAAGGCAATACTTTGAACTAAAACAATGGTACTGATCATGGAAGCGCCTTCGACTTAAACAATCCATAGATTATTTAACGTGGTGTTTATCGATCTTGAAGAGCCTAGAGGTCACGTGACCTGCCCTTAGATTCTATTGTCTTTCTTCTCTTTTCTACAACTTTTCAAGTTCACTTTTCAATGTCTCGACGGATTTGCGCATGCGTCTTTCTTCTTCAGCGTCTGCGCACTGTGTGAGCCACTCAGCGCACTGCTTCAATACAGCCTCTCTTTGGAAACGGAAGTGAGCACGGATAGCTTCTTCAAATCCTGGAGAGAGACAGAAAAAATGCAGTTAGGACAGCCTCTAGGCTTGCCGTCCAGCCATACAAATCCTTTAAATTTTTCGAACTTCCAAACTAGCATAAAATCTCACGCTTACACATCAGCGGTCTCAAAATTGGCAACCTTACTAATTTCATCACGCTCTTTCCATTTCTGGCAACCATTTTGTACTACCAACTATTTTTATGATTGACATGGTCATGTGACCGTATTATGCAAAGGGGCTATTGAGTGTCGAAAAACCAAAACCAAAGCAATTACAACGGCCAATCACAATAAACATAAACAACACAATGAACCAATGAGAGCTCGGAGCAAAAACATAACCGGCGCGTAACCGGCGCCAAGCGCGGGAAAACGCGTGCGACCAATTCACGATTGGTTTTGGTATTACATCTGATTGGTTGAGAAGGTGGCGTGAGTTATTTTTAAACCAATCACAGAGCGTAGTAAAACAAACTAAAGTAATTCTGCGATTACTATCGACACTCAATTGAAAACCGCTCTAAAACAAGCAAACTGACCCGGTGTTGGTTCGCGTAACTGTCCGACCATGGCGTGACGTATCGTTTGCAGCTTGATTGTTGCATTGTACTCATTGCACAGAGCCTATGGAAAGAGCAAAGGAAAATCAGTCTTTACACAATTTCAATTGCATGGATACCTCTTTTAACGAGAACAAAACACAACACTGAATTACTATTATTACTGAATGCACCTAACCATAAAAGAAAAACAATAGAGTGGTAAAGTGTGACGTCACAAATTCTCAAATGATTTTTATCAAGCCTCAAAATCCCATCATTAGATAAAGATTGCTGCTGTATGATCAGCCACAAAATTTCAACTTGTTAGCACGAATAGAACAGAAGATATAGAGGTTCAAAGTTTGGTACCGTCCCATACAAACCTCTCTAATTTTGCGCCTGTTCTAAACTGAAGGAACAGACGCAAAATTAGAAGGGTTTGAATGGAGAAATTAAAACCTGAAGTGCCCATATCTCGGCCATAAATTGCAATGGAGAGCTAATTTTTGGTAAGTAGACGTTTTTGGCATGCTTCCTCTGAATAGCTGATCAAATTAACTTCACAAATTTAATTTTTGTGACGTCATAACTTTAATACTCTAACTGAGGTACACAAGTACAGGTTCAATGAGAAAAAGGAGCTGGTAATATTTACATCTCCGTCGTCGGTTCCTCTGATGCCTTCATAACCAGGCTCGTTAAAATAAGGCTCAGGAGAAAACATCATGCTTTGAATAGACACCAAAACCTGTGGATACAGGAAAACAAAACCTGAATTACCACCTGCATTTGCTCCTAAAAACACACAGCACTTCACCGGTGGAAAGCGCGGGAAAAGATGTGGAAGCCGCGTCAACGTTGGTTTCTTGTAAAGTCTTCACGAGCCTAGTGGCCCACAACTGCCGGAGCTTATCCTGGTTTCGGTGGCATGACGCGACAGGAGCAGGGTTTTTAAAGGAGCTACGTCACGGATGGCGCATCTTGAAAAAAGTTGGCCAATTTTTTCAAGTTCGCCGTTCGCAATCCGTCTTAATCTTCTCCATCCTCAACCATCATTGTTCTTGTTTGGCTTATGATCACTTCTTTGGTGTTTTTCTACCTTAGTAAACTGTTATTTTGAGGCTTTCTTCAATTTGAAGGTGATTTTGCACCAAAAGGTTACTTAAATATCGTGACATAGCTCCTTTAAAGGCAAGGTGTCAATGAAGAATTGCAACAGATATGGGCTCAGAAGTTTTCCATTAATTTGTATGGTCGGGTAGCCGACCTTGTTGGGTTTTTGACCTGAGACCCCCCTCTAGGAGTATTGCTATTCCCCCTGGATCGGATGCTAGTCCATCACCAAGTGATCGTTAAAACAGTGTGACAGAATTTATTTCTGTGCACAAGAAATAAAAAATAGAGATTATAAAATGGGTAGAAAGGAACATTTGCCAGATTTCAGCACAATAGTGTCCACAACAATAACACGTAAGCTTTTCCATATAATTAAATATCGTAATTCCAGCAAACAGAAACCTGGTAAAGCGAAGACTTCTTCGGATCCCATTTCTCACTTGCATCTCCACCGTGCCACGTCCCCAACAAACTCAAACAAACCTGAAAATATGAACATGTTGAGTGTGTTAATAATTGCCACACGGGGATTCGACACACCACATAACAGAAACACGAGAATCCGATAAACTGGAACAATCCTGACCAAAAGAAACTGAACATTTACCTTTCCGTCTGCATAAAGATTCGGGTTGAACCTGGAAATGAATAAAAACAATTGCCGAAATTAAGTTTGTTTCATTAAACATTTCAGGATTTTTTGTTTTTAATATTTTAACTCAACTAGACAAGTTACACTGAAACTTTGCCGAGGTGGTCTTCTATACATCTTTCTTGATGAAAAGCCAAATTCTCGCAAATAACTCAAATATATAGTCTCGCACTTTAGTTGTTTATGAAAAGGAATCTGACGTTTTGCATGTTGATACTGTGAAAGGAACTGTCCCTCTTGAAATTGGTCACTCGAGCCAAAATCGTCATTTTAGCGGGCCAAATGAGCCTTGTGACGTCATTACTTTTTTCCGTCTCGCTTTGCAAATTGAGTGGAAATGGGCGAAAAATACGATTGGTTTTGGTTTTGACCTGGTTGGCCGAGAAAATATCACTTGTTGTCGTTGGTTTCTACCGTAAATAATCACCGTATCTTACCTCACAGTGCCGTTACCAGTGGTGATAATTTTCACCAGCGGTGGATCAACGGGATACGAGGACGGAAAGTAGATATCAAACACGAAGCAGCCCGACTGTACGGCGTATCCACCGTGCCGGTAATAAGCGAACGGACGAAGTCCATACGGTTTTCATCCTGCATGGACGATAAAAGAAAAATATAGCAACGACACTCCATTATCTAACTGTGTTTTGAAATATGCTCACACAAAACATATCAAAACAATCCTGTTAACGATTATTCTCAAAGTCCGCATTAATAATTCATCAAGTACTCTCTTCTCGGTGTTTGGAAATGTGATGAAAGTCTCCTTCCCCAACACAATGCCTACAACAATATACAATATACAACAACTCTTCCTGTCTTCTGATAACTGAATGCTCCGTGGCATCAATAATACCCCAACACGTGATAACCAAGAGAACCGGAGAGGTTTGCGCGCTGGCCGGGTTCACTGTGTTGTGTTCTTGGGCAAGATACTTTACTCTCATATTGCCTCTCTCCACCCAAGAGAAAATGAGTACTGGCGAACTGTTAGCGCAACCTGACAAAATGCTGGTTGAGCCACTAAGTGTCTAGGTTTCGAAAAAGCTTGATTACTTTAAAGGAGCTACGTCACGGATGGTGCATCTTGAAAAAATTGGCCATTTTTTTCAAGTTTGTCGTTTGCAATCCGTGTTAATCTTCTCCATCCTCAACCATCCTTGTTCCTGAATGGTTTCTTATCACCTCTTTGGTGTTTTTCTACCTTAGTAAAATGTTATTTTGAGGCTTTCTCCAATTTGAAGGTGATTTTGCACATCGAAAAAATGACTTAAAATATCGTGACATATATACTTCTTTAATACAGAAAACGTTCCCTCTCACCTGTTTGACAAGGATGGAAGCATTTGGATGAATCGGAAGGTTATTTTTCAGTTGAGTTGCCTCTCGCATAAGAGCACGCACTTTACCAGATCTAACAGAAAGGAGAAGTGTGAATATTTATTACAATAAATTATGAAATAACTTGAGGTGTTATAAATGATTAGGAATTAGTTCACTATAGTTACCTGGGACAGATAGGTTTGCTGGCAAAGCTACGAAAGGCGTGACATTCCTGAAATGAGAAAAACAGTTTCAGTTACAATATTATTGGTACACAGAACGGTGAATCCTGAAACATCAGCAATGAACATTTTATGAGCTTCTTAAACTCATTAATAATTCATCAAGTTACAACAAAGGAAATCATAACCGTGTCGGAGGTTTGGATATCTGATCTTAATTAGCATCGATTTTTACGATCTTATTTCTCCGTTTACTCCTTAGTTTTTGTTTTGATTGAGAAAATATATCAAACTCTCGAGACAGTGTTTCATCCGATTTCCAAACACCTCAAATTTCGCCAAAAACACTCCGCTGCGCGTCGTATTTTCAACACTTTTCTCGGTGTTTTGGAAATCGGATGAAACACTATCTCTCGTGTCTGATATATTTCTTGATAGCAGATTTGTGCACGCAAACTACTGCACGATTACCGTAAAAGCTCTATTAAGCCCCGGGGGCTTATTTAATTTCAGGCCTCAAGAAGGAAATTCACATTAATTTTTGAAACTTTATTATTACACGGCTAACTAAAACAGAACAAGAAATGGGTCATGTATGACCGTCTTACAAAGGAAACGTCATTTATACCCTAACTCGACGATAGTTCTGGAAATTAAAGACCACGTTTCAATACAAAGTGACTGAAACGCCAGAAAATATTGCTGAAAAGTCATTTACATCAGCCTGACGGAAGGAGGGGGATAATCGCATCGACAGTATTCTTACCACCAGTTCGGCGGTTTCAAACTTGATCAGTTCAAGAGCGTCAATATAAGCTTGATCTGCATCCACAGGCATCACCTCTGGCGGGGCAGGTTCAGTATCATCCTCGTTTAATTCGTCCTCAACCGAGGAGGCGTGGCCTTCTTCTCGTGCTAACAATGAGCCAACCTGGAAAGTACAAGACGAATAAGCATTTCAACTGCTTTCATGCTGTGCTGGATATTATACTGCACCACTTGAAGCGGTTCTAAGTTTGAAAACCCTAATGCGTGACCATTCAAAGGAAAGCTATTGAGCAGTACTTTCATGTGGTGCTGTTTATTATGCTGTCATTCTCGTCCCCAGAGTCCGCGATCCTTTTGGTCAGCACCAAGAAATCACGACCTCTGGCTAGTACCAGAGGTCTATAACTAGAGGTTTCCATCAAGCATTGCGCGCGGCCCATCAGATTCGCAGTTAGGCTATTTTTAGACATTTTTCGCGCGAAACCAGCAGCCAATCACGCTGTCGTTTCACAGTGAAATTATCTTTCTTTCCATCCATGTAGATATTGAGGGTTTCCTTTGTTCTTTTACTTCAATGAACTTGATTTCAAGCTCAGCTCGTTAATTCTGTAGTCGCGCAAGTTTTGCCCACCGTATAAACAAGTGAAACCTTCGGCTGCGTATAGCTGTCCGTTCAACTTGTAAAATGAATATAATGTTCAGCTCCACAATTATTTCGAATCTTCCCATGTTAAGCTAAACCATCTGCACAATTTTCCAGAATATACGAAACTTTGGAGAGATTGAGCGAAGATTAATCCGCGGAGAAACCTTTGTCTTGTCTTTTTCATTCAACTTGCCAACTGGATACCGCGCCAAGTTTTGCCGCCGAATTCATACAAATCATGCTTCATTTAGATTGAACTGAAAAATCACTCAGTCGATTTATAGTTTTACAAAAAGTATACCGAAGTTTGACCTAAATTTAGTGAAGTATTTAAACAATTATTACATTCTGCTGTGACGCTTTTCGCTTTTCCTTGGCCGGCAAAGTTTCTGCCTTTGCGTAGCGCTCGCATATTAAAAATGGTTCAACGTGATTGGCTACTGGTTTCGCGCGAAAAATGTCTAAAAATAGCCTAACTGCGAATCTGATGGGCCAAGACCCAATACCAGAGATGGAAACCTCTAGTTATAGACCTCTGCTAGTACCGATTTTCTGAGCTTGCGCAGAGTACTCGTTTTCTCTTGTCTTTTGTCTGTTCATTGTTTTAACAGCCAATCAAAAAATTCGTTCTATCTGTCCCCGACAGAGTCCGAGATTCTTGGTGCTGACCAAAAGGATCGCGAGCTCTGGTGTTTGATATATTACATAAAACTGATTAGATTATACCTGATGACATTCACAAATATGATTGAATTGCGTTCACTTATTTTCGGAAATAAGAAGCCGCTCCCAGCAGTTTTATTGCTCATTTGGTGGGGACCTGTATCGCGGAGGTGATGGATTCGAATCCTTTTTTTAATTTTATTTCCTGGGCTTTCTTTGTAAGCTGCTCACGTTTTCTCACTTTCACCACTCACCTCTTGCATAATTCTTCTCAAGTCTTGAACCACGTGATCTGGAGCGAGATTCTCTCGCTGAACAACATGCAACGCTCGCTCCACGCTGAGCCTGCTGTAGTCTGGGTTAGCGGCGAGGCATTTAACAAACTCTCCCTCTTCGCTGGCATTTGACATGCGTACTAACACTGTTAGAATTTTAACCAGCAGGTCACGTGGATCAAATGAATACCTGGAGATACAAAAAACATCAAAATATAAAACATTTCATTTCGATTTCTGCAGACGCAGGGGTGTCAATTAAAACATTGCAAAATATGTCTTGATGAAAGTTTTCACATTTAGTTTAATTTGTTGTCTAATCACTCTGCAGTGAAACGACAACAATTTCTAACTCAGTAAAGCAACAAAACCAGAACGTAAAGGAGGGACCATCTCGTTTATTGATCAGATATAAACGATGTTTTAACCTACATACCGGCGGAAAATATTTTTAAAAGAGCAAAAATCCGCACATAACTGTTATAGTAGCCGTGGTAAAACACTTGGGGAAATTGTGATTTTCTACGTACATTTTCACGGCACTCGGTCAATTTATCGTAGGGGTTTTGTTAGGGTCGATTACCAGCCGCTGTTCGGCAAAATGAGCCCACGCTCCTCTGTATAAGGTTTTGTTAGAGGTGTTTTTGTGACTCCCACGGGAAACGTTTATGAACCAAATCCATATCCACCTTCACCGGAAATTAGATTTGATATTCGAACAGAGTTCAAACCATGTCAAACACTTGACCAGATTTTCAAAAAGCCTCCAGGACCACCAAATCAAGAGGCATAGCGCACAAGGTGAAATGCAACAACAGCCCGTTCACATACATCGACCAAAGCAAGCGCTCATGGAACCGCTTATACTACATCCACTAGTCAGTATAGTAAACCATCTTACTTCTCCATGTTTTGGACTTTCAAATCCAGGGATTTGCGGCCGCATAATGAATCCAAAAATCCGATTATCTGAAAGTCAAAAAGCAGGGTGTCGCTTAAAAGAGATATTATTTACAATAAATAAGGGAACTCTGATAAGTTTTAGGACTTTTGCTACTATCTGTTTAATAAAGGGTGTCCGCTTAATACAGGTTTGACTGTAGTTTTTTACATACTACCTACCCCTCCCCTAGAGCCTCTCCTAGGCCGTCCCCAACCCTACCCTGGAGAACATACCGCTGCACATGCTCTGAGTGACAGTGGAGAACGCGAGAAACAGCGGGCCACTTTATCTTCTTCTGTGATTTTCACCAGAAATGCCAGCGTTGAGTTAGCCTGAAATACAGTAAAAAATCCATGATGTATTTAAGTCACTACAGTGAAGAATTAGAACAATTTAACCAACTTCCGATGATGGGTGCCAGAAGGGCTGGGTGCCAGAAGGGCTCCACTGTGGTGTCCGTCAGCCCCCCCCCCAGACCAGACCAGCCATGAGTCCCCACGCCCAGGCACCAGTCCAGTCACACTGACTTAAGATCAGTAGAAAGAGAAAATGGGGCGGAGGGGGAATGGGGGAGAAGAAGAGAAGAACTCGCTAAACATCACTGAAATATTACTACACGCCATTACATCCAGGGAACATTGAATCCTAAGCCTGGCAAGTGCTAAGAGCAGCTGACCACTATGACAATTGTTGAATTATAAGTTACATACCATCGCCATAAAGGATTTCGACGTATGTTCTTCACCCTTCAAAAACTGTTCCTTTTCTTGACGCTGTTCTGCGCTCAGTTCTTTCCACTTTTCATCTGCGCAGAAAATAAAGAACAATTTATCGATTTCTTGTCGACTTAATTATGGACTTGAAGGTAAAGATAACATCATTATTATGCCTGTCCGTCCGTCCGTCCGTCCGTCCGTCCGTCCGTCCGTCCGTCCGTCCGTCCGTCCGTCCGTCCGTCCGTCCGTCGTCCGTCCGTCTCTGTCTGTCTGTCTGTCTCTCTATCTCAATCAGCTACCTATACTCGTTTAAAGTCAATTTAAAATGTTCAACAACTGCTTACCACATTGCTTGGCACACTGTAATTTCCTCACATGTGTAATTTTTATTAAACCATCTTTTAACACGTAAAGAAGCGTGTCTAGTACAGAGCCAAGGAATGCCTATTAAAATAAAAGAAGTGCGCTGGTAAATTTAGTTCATGACTCTTGATTACAAATCATTCCTTTTAACAAGAAGATATCTGACATAGCAAACCATACTCTTACCTGAAAACTCTCCCTTCCACACTCTTCCAAAATTGAAGGCAAGCAGTCCGGTCTGTTCCACAGGGTTTCCAACAACTTAACAATCTCAAACCTAAAACAGAATTAACTACATGAACATACCGTGTAACAATATCTGCACATATAGCTCACTTCTTCACGAGCCTAGTGGTCAACAACGTCCGAAGCTTATCCTGGTTTCTGTAGCATGAAGCAACTAGGAGTATTGCTACTCCTGGATGGGATGCTAGTCCATCACAGGTTAACTGCCAGCATTTTGTCGTCAGGCCTAACAGTTCGCCGGTACACATTTATACTCCTGGGTGGAGAGGGGCAATGTGAGAGTAAAGTGTCTTGCACAAAAAAACAACACAATGACCCAGGCCAGCGCTCGAATCCAGACCGCTCGATCCAGAGTCCAGCGTGATAACTATTAGGCCGCCACGCCTCCCTACATAGCACACCGATGACCATATAATATTTCTGGTTTTATTATCAAATTTGATGCAAGAAGAGCTAACGCTAGAAACGTCAGCTGCTTTACCTTATTAACTCCCAAGTTGATTATAAAGTGAGTTTTTTTTCACTGGTTAGCCAAAACAGCACAACATTTGACTCTCTACAGCACATATAGGTCCACACCTACACTAGATGTTCAAAGCACTCAAATGTCACCAAGCAGGGCTACATTGCATTGCATCCGCGTGTTTAAACTAAATAAAGTTAGTGGTTAGAGCAATTCTCAATTGAGTGTCGAAAGTAATCCAGTATTGCGCATTATGATTGGTTTACCTCCCGCCACCTATTCAACCAATCAGATGCAAAATCAAAACCAATCATGACTTGGTCACACGCGTTTTCCCTCGCTTCGCGCTTGACGTGTATTTGCTTCGAATTCTCATTGGTTCATTTTGTTGTTTTCGTTTGTTGCGATTGGTCATTGTAATTGCTTTGGTTTTGGTTAAATGACACTAAATTAAAAACCGATCGACACTAAATAAAGTTGCGCTGAATAAACTACCGCATTCCCCAAAGGTGTATGAAAAAATATAGTTGTTGTTCTATTTGCCATTACATGGAAGGTAATGTGTTTTCGTACCTGGCTGAAAATTTGTCAAACTCTTCTTTGTCCACGTCCAGGCCCTCCACAACGTCGACCGAGGAGTACGTATGAATTAGAGCTGGGCCGAGTTTTTCTCTGACCGCTGGACACATAGCAACGCAGGCCATCAGGTCACCTTCAATGCCACTAAAAACCATAAACGATGTTATCATGAGTAGAGTATAAAAAGATATCAAACGTCTCACTTTCGGATTAATGAGGCTGATTTTCATATGATCGGCGATCACTGGAGTAAATGATTTTATCATTTAACCCTTTCACTTCCAGAGTCAAACCTTGAGTCATTAAATGTGGTTGCACCTTTTTTTAAGTATGTTGATGTAACCCTAGTGTGTGACCATTCAAGTTTGTTTGTTTTTTCCTCAGATTTTTTCCTCAGGCTCTTGGGAGTGAAAAGGTTAACTTACCATATGAGCGCCAAATCTCTCCGAGTCATTAGCGACTGCAAGTACAAAGCGGGCCATGTACCGAACAATACTCAATTTGGGTCTAGTTTTGTTTCAGTCGATAAAGTAACGAAGGATATGTCCCATGGGTTCAAATCCCACCACCAGGGTGCAAGATTAAAAATAAGCTTAATACTAGAGGTAAAGTAAATATAAAGCTAGTTCCTTACCTTCCCCACGTTGTTGTCTCCAACAGTTTGTTTTTCCTGAAAGGAAAGTGGTCATTATTTCGATAAATACCGTAGAATTCCGTAAGTAGCGACCCCCCTCACCCCCGAAAGTAACAAAAACTCCGCCAACCTTCTAGTAATTCTCGAAAGTAATGACCCTCCGAAAATGGCGACCACTTGAAAGTAGCCACCTCTCTCCCCCCTCAAAAAAGTGAGAGCCACGCTTAGTTGTAAAGCCTGGTTTACACGTACGACGCAGCCATAAGCATAAGTGCAAGCATAAGCACAAGAGTGTTCACACGTGCGATAAGCATAAGCACAAGGTGACAGATGCAGGCGCAGTGCCTTTGAATTTTGATCAACATTGCATCATCCAATATGGCGGATCGCGCGCGCGCTTTCTTGTGCTTGCGTTATCTCGGTTTACACGAGCGACGTAAAGACGCAAGCATAAGCGTAAATGCTTGCGCTTGTGCTTGTGCTTGCGTCGCCTCAGTTTACACGTGCAGTTTCAGTTTAGTGTATTCGTTGGTAACTAGAATATACCTTTTATTTCTGGAGCATATTTCAGCAAATGATAACAGTGCTGTAACAATTCTCGTGGACGCCACAGGTCCAGGCATCAGGTCTCGCCGCTCAATAAGAGCACAACAGCAATCAACAAACACACAGATCTGCAACACGAACAATTACAAAATGGATATTTACACGCCTAAAAAGTGAGAAATGAATATCAAATGGGAAACCATTTATAAAAGCAGAAGTGGTTATCGCATAGAAATCGCTTGTGAGAGCAAAACAACAACATGCACCTTGCTCGGTGGACTCAAAATTTCCTTAAACGAATATTTTTGTGACGAGAAGAGTCGAGAAGAGGGCTTCTTTGAGACACGAACAACAACAAATCACGCGCGGTACACACGCCCAGCATATCACGCGCGGTATACACGCGCAGCAAATCACACGCGGTATACACGCGCAGCACAACACCCGTAGCAGTGCATGCATCGCAGAGGTACAATAAATACAATGTAAGGCTTCCAATAAATCAATGAAGTATTTTCAGTTTCTGAGGATGTCAAATGGTATCACATAAAAAAAGCAACAAAGTTTCTGTCTGAAACACGGTTATCAGTAAGAACATGATCAATGTAAAATTGTGATGCACAAAAAATATATCAAGCTATCACTCACTCACTCATCCTCTAACTGCCATGTGGCAAATAAGGCCTCAGGGTTCGGTAACAATAATTTGTTAACAAGGCAGGGTTATTAGCCCTGCGCCAAAACCCCCAACCTGGAGGACCAGGGTGTTGGCCCATCTCCCGTATGCCAATCCGGCTTGGTTGAACCTGCCAGGAGCAAAAACTCCCGCCGCATAGCTCTGGGGGTCGCAAGAGCACTTAAGCCTCCCCACCACAACGAGGCACAGCCGTTTTACTTCCAAAAACTCCTTGGGTAGTTCAACAAATATTTGCCAAACCAACAATTGTTCCCCGGGGGAGTGATAGAAAAGCAAGCAATTATACTTACGTCCAATCCTTTGAGTGCACAAGGCTTGTGTAGAGCGGCAAATCTGAACCAAGAACACATGTCTTTCACGTAGAACTCGGGAATATTCGCGAGTATTTCGCGTTGTTTCACTTGGATTTCATTTTCAGACAAACCCTGAAATCAATTTTATCAAGCAGTTGTGTTAAACGAACTTTTCCAACAACGTAATTTATAAGAAAAAGATGACCAAAATCCGTATTTTACCTGATTTTCCGAGGAACAACTTTCTAGAAGATGAAGAAGCCAAGCAGCGGTTGTGATGTAAAACTCTGAACACAGCCTCATAAAGTGTGTGTCCTGCAGACAAGTATCCCACTGATGTACAAACAGCTATAAACAGGAGGACACAACAAGTGGGTTAACATGACATACCGGTCAGGTGCAATGTTAACAAAATAGGTCATTTCCGAGATGCGTTTTGTCTCCGTTTCAAGACGAGTCTTGGTGCACTGCATATGGAGTTTGATTTGCACTGTTCATTGTCTTTCAATGTTCCAATGCACACTCATTTCCATAACAAAGGTTGTGCAACAGGACTCGTTTTGAAACAGAGGCAAAACGCAACTCAGAAATGCCAATTGTTTACGCGGCGTAACGTGACATCTACAGCTTTTTCCGTCGGACTCCGGTTCGAGCTCTGGCCGGGGTCTTTGCGTTGTGTTTTTGGACAATACACTTTACACAGTGCCTCTCTCCACCCAGGGCAAGCAAAAATGCTGGGGGCCTTATTCTCACTTATTTTCGCGAGTACTAATTTTCGCGATTTTCGCGAAATATGGGTATGTCGATTTCGCGAAATTAAGTAGGCGCAAAAATTAGTGAGAATAAGGTAATCTGCGATGGACTAGCATCCCATCCAGGTGAAGACGCATACTCCTAGTAGCAACCCCCAACCACCCCTCTTTTTACACCTTATTACAACTTTTTACTTATTTTTAAAAACTCACCATAAGCTGTTTTCTTATGTTCGCTTCTACAGGAGTACCTTCCTTCATTTCAACCATCAAGAAGAAATTACTGAAAGTTACACATGAAATACACACAGAGAAAAAGAGTAAGACATGAATCCCGCTCACAGAAACAACTACACCACAGTCGGGGGAACAAGTACCACTTGATGGCGAAATACCGCCTTTGAGACGTGACTGTGCCCGCAGTGTTCGCCCCAAAATTGCTAAGCAACATGACGTATTTGCTGGCGTGATTGCTTTCAGAGTACTCGCGAGTGCTGGCGCTAGTTTCTGATTGGATTAAAAAATCCCGAAACTCTTCGAGAGCTTCAACGAAGATTTGCCAAAATCGGCACTTGTTCCCCAGACTAACTGGTACAACCCAGTCGGGAAAACAAGGTCCGTTCTCGGCAAATCCTCGCTGATGAACACGACTTAGTTTCCGATTCTTATTGACCAATCAGAAATAAGATGGGCACTCCGAAACTGATCACGTGAGTATGTCGTCATCGAGATACGTCATGTTGCTTAGCAACTTCTCTGCGGACTCAATTAATTCTCGGAAACAGGATTGCAAACAGAAAAAAGACTTGTTGCAACAACTACAAGACCATGTATCATGTCTGACCTTAAGAGTTTGTTGTAATGTTGCAGGGTGATGGTGAGTCCAATGTGAAGAGCGCTGTGTGTAATATGGAACATCTCCGTCATCAGCTTAAACTGACCTAAAAACATAAAAATACACGTCAGGAAAAGCAACGTGTTATAGGTAAACATTCCCTTGCAATGGCAAGTTTGCCTCGTCTTCCTGTTTTGTTGATATCTTTATCTTGTGTTTGGCCAGTATGACACTTCTGAATTCAGGTCCAAACGTTACGGAAACCCAATACAAAGAAAATAGAGTGGTTTTCAGATGACTGTAATAAAACCAAAACCAAAGTAATCACTCTGGCCAATCACAACATAAGACAACAAAATAAGGAACCAATCAGAACTTGAAGCAAATACACGTAACCAGCGCCAAGCGCGGGAAAATGCATGCGACCAAGTCGCAATCGATTGGTTTTAGTTTGGCATCTGATTGGTTAAGAAAGCGTTGTCTTGATGTACCAATAAATTCTCAGAACTAACATTGAAATATATGTATGACAATGATTCAGTAAGGAGAATTTTACAACTGATCACCTTTCAGTTCTGCTGAAGAGAACAGCAAACTACGTAGATCGATTTTCTCCTCGTTCTCTGTACCTGCATAAAAACAAGTAACAAACGTGATTCAAATTTGCTTACATGTAAAACAAACAAAGTATCAATAAATTGCAATGAAACTATTACCATGTCAGAAAGAGCTGCAATAACAAATTGTTGATATTCATATTTTTACATTTTCGTCTATTTTTTTTTTTACTTTTCCCCCCGAGATTTTACAGCCGCCATTACTTGACATTGTTCCAAGGTTTGGTTGCGAATTAGAGAAAGTGACGTCAAAGGCTCTAAAATACCTTGTTGTGCGCTGCACTGCCCGGACGATGGAAAAGAAAAGCTTGTTACTCGTCCAGTACCTATCTTATCGTTCATCGATAATTTGGAGAAATTTTGACGTTTCAAAGTCATTTCACTTACCAATGTGTCCGCCAGCCAGCGTCCGTTCATTATCGAATCTCAAGCGACAGCCTTTAGTGGTGCAGTATCGCGCCTCTATCTGTTTGTATTTTCCTTTGCCTTTTGACAGCAGAAATGAATCACAAAGCTGTAGAGCTACTGAGCACAGATTTACCATAAAACCTGAAAAGTAACACAGAAACAAACGACCTGAAAATTGGCACAAATAAAGTAAAATAATCTAACCTTCTACACCTTCCCTTCCCTAGCCCTACCACACCCTTCTAAGCCCTTTCCCCTGGCACCCATTTTCCCAGTTCTTCTCGCATTCCCTTAAGTACACACACAAATGCAACGTTTCCACCAAATAATTACTAGTACTGCGACACACTGCAAGCTCGCTACAGGTAACCTAATTAGGAGGCCGTTTGCATCGCCATAAAACACTTTAAACAATGGCTTCATTTAATTTCGGGTATTTAGGTTGTATTACATGTTGGTTTCACTTTTCAGCTGCGACCTCCTACTGGAAAACAATAACAGGCAGCAAGGCAGGCAGGCAGGCAGGCAGGCAGGCAGGCAGGCAGGCAGGCAGGCAGGCAGGCAGGCAGGCAGGCAGGCAGGCAGGCAGGCAGGCAGACAGACAGACAGACAGACAGACAGACAGACAGACAGACAGACAGACAGACAGACAAGCAAGCAGATAGACAACCCTAATTTTCAAACAAATAATCTTCATTTTTTCATACATTCTAATTGTGATGACTATTTGTTTATCTTACCATCACCAGCCACTGTTGTTTTAAAATTATCTCTGGGTAAATTTGCTGACACCCTGAGATCATTGAGTGAAACAACACCGGCCAGCCATGCTAGCGCACTGAAAGAAAAACAAAAATAAACTGTGTTGGCAGACATACCCTTTGAAACCTTCATGTTACAATATAAAATCACAACCCACAGCAAGAGAGGATGATCTAAGAGAAGGATTCCCCGTGCCCCGTGATAACTTTTTTGAAAACTATTAAATAGTTTTGCGCCATGCTGTGAAAGTTATTTTTATTTCCTTTTGATCGAGAGTCCGACATCATGTTAGTCGAAGTGACCAATCAGGTAGCGCTCTTAAAATAGCTCAGCTATGGACTGAAAGTTAAAAATAGATTTGAAAAAATTACATACGGGGGAATGCTTCTCTTAGATCATCCTCTCTCTCCCACAGCTACATGTATTCAGCTATTCATGATCACAATAAATATTATCATCAGGATCAAATGCTATGCTGCAAGTTCACAAAGGAAACATTTCAGAAAAAAACACTAAAACTGTACATATTTTACAACTAGAATAAATCAATTGGTAAGAAGCATACAGGCTAGTATTGTTACATTGGCTTGTACATTACTGAAAACTATACTTTATACAAGGTTAGAGATTGATTTGTTATCCAATTTTTACACAAACCTCCTATCACAGACACACATTGGCAGGATTTTTACAGTTGTTCAAATTATACCGTGCTAAAACACGTAGATGTGCTATCTATTGAACTGCAGCCAAATGCAGAAAAAAAACGGGTTTCTCCAATCCACCTTGTTCCCAGGGCCCTCGGTTCTTTACCGTACAAATTGAGCCTTAGGGGGCTTGGTAACAACAGGCCCCGATATTGACGTTGTGTCTCACCTGTCCTTGGCATTGGATTTGAACAACTTCACCAGTGCCTTGTAAACGACATTTTGACAGGAATGGATGCCATCCATAATTTGAGACTAAAGGAATGAAAGACAAAAGATCAACTTTGGAAGCAAACAAGAGTGAAACCAGCCAAGTACCTTATGACTTCATGTATAGAAATGCCAAGCGTCCTGCATCAACAGGGACCTTATGCAAACCACGTCAGCAACGGCAACAGGAACATTGCCAAACAAAATGTTTAATGAGCAGTACAATGGCAATGGCGTTACACATCTTGGTACATTTCTTAGCGACTTCGTTTGGCTAGGGCTAGGATCATAGGCACGCAAAGTGTGCAGAGAGCTAAATAATTTTATCTACGATCATAGGAATGCAATGTGTGCAGAGAGCTAGTATATAATTTTATCATAGGGTTATCTACAATCATAGGCAAGCAATGCGTGCAGGGAGCATATCTAGGATTTTAGGAACGCAAAGCGTGCAGAGAGCTAGTAGATAATTTTATCTAGTATCATTGGGAGAGCTGGATAATTTTATCTAGGATTATAGGCAAGCAATATGTGCAGAGAGCTAGACATGTCATGACCCACATAACAGCTGTAAAGTAGACTAACTGTACCTGAAGTTGATCAACGTCACTTCGAAATGCTTGAGGAAAGTGAGGCAGCTCAAGGAAACAAGAAGCAGCACGTGACTTCATGTCTATTTTTATATCTATCGTAGATGTCGCCAGGAATGAAGAGAACAGTGACCTCTCTTGAAAGAAAATGCCCTGCGTCAATAAAAAAAACAGGTTTATCAGGAACTGAAGAGTAGGAGTAGCGGCTGACTATTCTGTGAAATGATTACCAGTTCTTTTATTCCACTGTCCAATTCTCGTTCAAGGGCTTCAGCAAGAAATTCAGCCATGGCAGGCTAGAAAAGAGTAAGAAAAAGAATATAACATAATGAAACTCGCCATTTGAAAAATAAAACATGTCATCCCTGGATGTACACGGGATACATGTACAGTCGAAACTCCCGTAAGCGGACACCCTTGGAAGCAGGAAAAGTGTCTGCAACTGGAGCTGCCGCTTATGGGAAAGTGTATATACAGAGTTTGTATTGAGCTAGAGTTCAAACATGGTTTTGTCAAGCTGGCCGTAAGCTAATATATAAGTAGAGCTGTCTGCTTACATGAGTGTCCGCTCAGAGAGCTTTGACTGTATACTCATTCCTGGTGCCTGTTCGTTGTCTCGGAGTTGCACTGCGTAATATCAATGTGATTCAACAAGAAGGATTCGTTTTGTTCTTTCAAAGGTACTAGACATGAGAACCTTTGGGGTTACATTTTTGCACAACTTCAATAAATAAATACCCAATAGTTACATGTAGGTGTGTAATTATGCACATGTGTTACCTGAGAGAGAAGGGTTTCCAGCCCTGTGAAAATACTCTTGCACTCTAGAGTTATCTCATTTATCCTAGGAGAAGGAGAACAAAGTATGGATACCTTGTGATAGATTGTTTTCACATCACAATAAAATCAGGATGCCATAATATATAGGCTGCTCTGATTGGTTCTCGCCAGTGTGTTCCCATTAAGTGATAAACAAATTGTGGTTTAAAGCATGCACTTCATGTTTGGGGCCTATGCACAAGTGGTGCAAGCTGCAAGAATCACGTGCAAGCCGGCAAGCGAACGAGCCGACTCGCAGCTTTTGCCACTTGTGCATGGACCTCAAATGTGAGCCTGGGGTTATTTTCTAAACAATCAAAGTAAGATGAACTTGAAGTGGTCTATTACAATTCTACTAATTTCCTTCAGTTCAAGGTTCACACATATTAATCATTTGCGTTCCATCATGATTTATTTCCATATCAAACAACAATAATAATAATAACGAATTAATATATATAAAATAAATGGCTGTCACATGATTTGATGTCTTCAAGTTGTTTTTTTTGTACCTCTTAACTTGGACGACTTGTCTTCCTCCAACAGTTATCTAAGAATCAAAACGAAACAGACAGTTAAACCCACCTGTCAATGAAATTTCTTTAAATGACTTTGTGCCCTACAAGGTTTTTATGGTTTTGGTGTCTGTATAAAGCGTAAACAAGTGTCCCAAAAATAATAATTTTGTTTCCGCCACTTTTTCACACCAAAACCAAGCTTCATGATAGTTCCTGCTTCAGCCATGCCCAAACAAGTTGACGTCGCAAATTTATCAAAGATCGGTGACTAGTGACGTCACTTCGGGAGAATCGCAAAGCTCTTGACTGTGACTACTATACATTACTTTCCATGAAGAAATATTGGTATCAACATGTTTCCGTACCATTTCAACAAAAGTGTCTTTTACTTCTGAATCATGTTTGCCTTTCTCCAGCAGTCTGCTAAGAAGATCACCACTCACTGTCACACCATCACATGACCAGCCTCCAACACTCGCCAGAAAAAACTGAGATGGCGCCTAACAGGAAATAATTAAAGATCTTGGCATGAGCATGTCATGTGTAAGACAAACAAATAACTAGCCATAATATTACAATTATAGGGAGGTGCAGTGGCCTAATCCGGAACTGGCCGATGTTGTTGTGTTGTGTTCTTGGGTAAGACACAGAACTCTCCAGTCAGTGGCTCTCTTCACCCAGGAGTATATACATGTATGGGTACCTAACCAACGAACTGTTAGCCAGGGAAACCTTACAAAATACTGGGGGTAACCTGCGATGGACTAGCATCCCATCCAGGGGGAGTAGCAATACTCCTAGTCGCTTCCAAAAATGGGATAAGCTCCAGCAATGTGAGCCACTTTGGCCCAAGTGCAGATGTAATTAAGGTTGTGTTCTATTGGGATCAACCGTTTTAGGTTGGTTGGGTTGGTTGGGTTTTTCGTGTTCTATTGGGGAAAAAACGTTTTTGGTCGGTTTGGTTGATCAACTTTTTCAACTGAACCGAAACTAGCTTGAAACGGTTCAAAAAGCGTTTAAACCAAAAACAGTTGAAAAAGTGTTCTATTGGGAAACCTAAACTGTTTCAACCTAAACCAGTTGCGGTTGAAACGGTTGATCCCAATAGAACACGACCTAAGTCTGTTCCAATGTCAGGAATCAGAGAGAGACTGACAGCTCATCAGTGCTGACACTTAATTCCAGTTTCTGTAGCAAGAAGTGACTGGAAGTGTTGAGCACCACTCCCCTGGGCCCGGTTGTTCAAAGGGTGGATAACGCTACCATATCCACCGGATAAATCACTATCCAGTGGGTAAGTGTTAACAAAACAAACTACGCTATCCAGCGGTTAGTGATTTATCCAGTGGATAGCATTATCCACCCGAACAACTGGGCCCTGGACAGGATGCTATCACAGGTTAAACCTCTGCATATTCAAGTTTCCCCAACATTAATTTTCACTGGTACGCATTTACACAGCTGTACTCCTGGGTGGAGAGAGGCACTGTAAGAGTAAAGTGTCTTGGCCAAGAACACAACACAAGGACACCGACAGGCTAGCCGTTACACCACTGCGCCTCCACTATATAGATACTGTACAATATACAGTATAGAGAAGAATAAACTAACCATAAACCTACAATCAGGGAAGAAAAATACACAACAGAAACACACATACTTCAGATTGGCCAGATTGGACAAAGTCTGCCCACAAGTCATCTTCAGCTGCAGTAGGACTTGCCGCAGCTGCAAACAAATAAATGCAAACACATTGTCTCATAAGGGGTGATAATTAATTTTGTTCTCTTTTCATCTCAATAGAAAATGAATTGGGACACAGAGCGACAATGAGTTTTTTTGCTTCAGTAGAAGAAAACCTCTGGGACCAGGGTACTATATCAAAAAAACCACAACAACAACATGAACCTATAAATATAAGATGTGAGGCTTGCAGCTCCATTTAGCCAGGGCTTTATGAGCATTTATTGTGCCCATAAAAACAATGCACCTCCACTGAGCTCAGCATACATGAGTGACAACAGCCAGAAGAAGGAAACTGTGAATAGCTTTTCACGAGTTCCCACCCCTTGAACTTGCCTTGAGAGCCATACATTTAAGATATGATTGTCTGAACATTCCTTGTAAAAGCCTTGTTAGAGGTAGGACAGATACTTTTGTTTTGATTATGTGACAGATGGAAAGGAAAATACAATGTATCAGAAGATGAGCAATAAATATATATAATACATGACAGCCCTTGCAATGTTGTTATTATAACCACATCCCTTCTTTTCCAGAACATTCAAATGCCAGGCTGAGTTTAATAAATTTGCTCAGGTTCAGATCAGACCACAATTACTTGATTTTTGTCTGACGTTTAATACTGACTACATGAAATACAAACTTCCCAATACAATAAAGGTGAAAAGAAGCTGACAAACAACAACTCACCATGTATAAGATGCTTAAGAACTGTATTCACACATAGCTCCATAACAGCTGATGTCACTTCTTTCCAAATCTTTCCTCCATCATGAATTGTTTTAAAGTTCTTTCCTGGTAGCTGCGAGCAGTGATCAAAGCACAGAATTGCAAACTTCATTGGATCCTACAGATTGCAACAAAATAAATAATATATCATTATTAATATATTGTCCTTGACTTTTTTATCCATGCTTCCTTCAACTTCTTCCACTTTCTTTTTCTTCGCCCTTATACCAGCCCCCTCCTTCTTTCTTCCTTCCTTCCTCCATCGCCCCGGTAAGTTTTGGGTGGGGGTGTGCCGCTGGGACTCTGAAACCCTTACCTTACACCAGACCATGTTCAGCCGCATTTTGTAACCCTATTCTAGACTAGATGAAAAATCCCTACCCTATATATACCAGACTCACTATTTTCCAGAAAATCTTTCTATTATGAAAGTTGCTATTCAATTTGCCGTAATTATTTGTGTCAGTTCAATTTATGTAAGACTCTTCGAAAGCCGAGTGTCAATTCCTATTCTAGACTAAACTCTTCACACCACTAATCAGTTTCCTAGTAAATAACCCTATTCTAGACCAAAACTCTCTGATTTCTATACCCTATCCCAGACTAAACTTCCCCACCGGGCTTGCCCCTTCCTTTATCCCTCCCTCCTTCCTCTCGCCATCCATCCTCCCTTCCTTCCTTTCTTCCTTCCTTCCTTTCTTTCTTTCTTTCTTTCTTTTTCTTTCTTTCTTTCTTTCATTCTTATCATATTATTCATAAAATAAATACTACAGTAAAGTCAGTTTATAACCTAATAATTTGCATTCAGATAACTTACCACTTCTTTATAGATCCTTTTAGCAAGAAGTTTTTCTAGCTAGATAAAGAAAAATAATAACTGTTACATTTAAATTATATACCTATTCTGACTCGTTACTTTGTAAAATAATTAAATTTTAATCATTGATGGTTTCAGCTCATTTTCACCTTGCTTAAGTCATCACTATTGACAGGTATTTCAGATGCCTCAATTTGTAAAACTGCTTGCCCTTTTTCTTTTCCAAGCTGAAAAATAAAGTCTATTTCAGCAGAAATAAAATAAGGTCTGAACTAAATTCACAATTTTTTTAATTCTACAAATTGACATACCCCAGGCATTTATATGCATTACCAAATGCAACAATCCATTTAATAAAATTTATTAAATGGATTGTTGCATTTGGTAAATGCATGTAAATGCCTGGGGTATGTTAATTTACTAGTGGTCAAATGCAATGGACCTGAGGCCACATGAGTGTTGTGTAGAGGCAAAACACTTTACTCTCACAGTTCCTCTCTCTCCACCCAATAAATTATTGTATAAATGGGTACAGGATAACTGTTTTGAAAACCTGACAACATCCTGAGGGGTAAACCTGCGATGGACTAGCAACACTCCTATACTAGTCACTTCATGCTATGGAAACCAGAGAAATGACATGCGGGTATATTTACCATAATATTATATTTCTTTAAGCTTGGTAGAAATATGAGAAATATGGTAATCAGTCACACAAGCTACTCATATACTTGGAAAAAAATTCCGAGTTGTCCCAACAGGAATCAAACTGCACACCAGTCAGACAGTACTCTACAACTGAATCACAAGTCTCCTGTAGCTCAGTGGTAGAGCATCCGACTGGTGTGCAAAAGGTCATAGGTTTGTTTCACTTCTGTTGGGAGAACTCAGAAAAAATGTTCTGAGTGGCTTGTGTCACTGACTGATTAACATTTTTCTCAGTCAGAGTGTACCTCATGTACGTAAAAGAAGTATCCAAGAATATTTTCATACCTTGATTAGTGGAAGGCCTTCATTCTTCTTGGAAACTTGATTTTCCTACAAACATGAATTATAACAGGTAAACAGACAATGGTTGAAAGAATAAAATGTGGTTTAACCAAATGCAGATCATCAATCAACACTGAGCATGGTGTCAGGAGGGCTTGTAATGTGACAGTTGAGAAGAATACGCATCCTACACCAAAAATATTGCAACTGTTACACTCACTTATGTATGCAACTAATTTTCAAGGCGGCAGAGAGTAATAAATCAAGCAGACAGAAACTAAGGGATAACATGACCTCTAATAAATTAACAGCAAGAGGGTTGCTAGGGAGGGCGTGACGGGAGTGATGGTCAGAAATTTTTAAAGAAACCCCTAAAAGTACCAGAATCTTGTTTTGTGGGTGTGGCTTGAATTCATTTTCATCCCATAAGAGGTATAATGGCAGTCATTTCATATTTAAACATGTTAAGTGATACCAAAGCAGGGATTTCAACCCCCTAAAAGGTACGATGGTCACCCCCGTCAATTTTATATGGGAGTCCCCCGGGGTGGGCAAGGTTGAAAAGAAGAGTTTGCTTGCAATATGAAAGTATATCGCAAAGGGAAAAATCTGGAGACTACTCTCTCAAAAGACAGGCTCGTCCACTTACAAAAGAACAATCCAAAACCTTTGTCAACACCTTCCTCGCCACATCTTCATATGGTAGGTCCTGACAACAAACATAATCATGTAAACCATTTAATAATTTAATAACAATTAAATAACAATATAAAATTGAACGTTAAGCTCCCTGCTGTTTGTCAGTGTTTTTCCGTTAATCGATTTATTGTACTTTGCAGTTGTAATTTACCTTACTGTTTATCACAGACCAATAATAATTATTGCATTTAATTATTAGTTTTAGTACAGGTACTCCTCCCTTTTTAAACCCTTTCACCCCCAGAGTCAAACCTTGAGTCAATAAATGTTGTCACACCTTTTGAGTCTGTGGATGAAATCCTAGTGTGTGACCATTCAAATGAAAGCTATTGAGCAGTACTTTCAAGTGGTGCTGTTTGTTTTTGACAATTTTGCAAAATGAAATTCAAGATTTTTTCCTCAGTTTTGAACTTAGCACTCTTGGGAGTGAAAGGGTTAAGGACCTCTGGTGGACTCCTGGGGATGGACCCCTAGGGACTCTCATGAGGGATTCCTAGCAATCTAGTAGCTTTCTTGACACTATAAGTCGATCTTCCAGTAATAAGGTACATTGTTTCACTCTTTGGTTTAAAAAAGGTTACAAAATAATATACATGAACACAGCTTCAAGCGCTAACTGTAAGTTGCAAATGCACAAGGTTCAGTTCTAACCTGTAACTTTTCTTGCTTGGGTGCTGAGAATAAATTATTAATAAATATAATAAGTTAAATAGTTAATTAATAAATGTACATGTCTATCTTATTAACCCATTGACTACTGGGCTTTTTCCAAAAAACGTCAATCTAACATCCCAGATGCCTATTTCTGGCCACTATCTCAACAGTTTAATGTCAAACTGTCTAAAACTTAGTTTAAAACACGGCAACTAACATCCCCTTCTACGTAGAAGCAACGAATTCAATATTTTCCTCGGGCATGCGCAGAAATCAAAATTTCAACATAGTTTTTGGGTTTGAAAAACCCACCTGACTTTAGGCTTTTCTTTTCCTTTTATTTTTTTTGCCGTTCTTGCTCTCCTTTTTCTCTCATTTTATTTTGTGGTTTTGTTGGCCTTCCAGTCTTCTCTTGAAAAAGTTTTAGCCTAAACGTTGGGAAAAGGAAATTTTTTTGACAAAGAGTGTCAATGGTAGTGAAGGTCACGTTTTTTGGTGATTTTGGAGGGAAAAATCCAAGTTGTTTTGTGTGTATCTCTGGTCCAATTTAACGTTTCGTGCTCGTTTAGGCATGCTTTGTTAGACATTTTCCAACTCTATCCATTGATTATCAAAGACATCCTATGGCGTGAACAGTGATGACGTCACAAGTGGTACAAGTCTGTGGTCTCTTCTTGGCCGTTTATGGCCGGTTTAGTAGTCAATGTGTTAATAAATGTATACTTATAGTGCAATGTTGAGTTTTTTAAGAGAGGGCAGGAAGCAGGTCTGGATACTCAAGGAAGTGAAAACTATACTTTAATATATACTCAATACTTTGCAAAAAGTACAAAGAAGCGGGAGCCACTAATGAAGGGGCGGGAACCAGGAGTAAAATGGATGGGAAGCGGGAAGTTGAGACCCCCTTCTCACCTCCCCCTGGGCCTCACTACCATAAAAGCTCTATTTAGCCCCCCCCCCCCCCCCTCTCTATTAAGCCCCCCCTTTGGAAGTCATATTTTGTAATAAGCCCCCAACTCTCTATTAACCCCCCCCCCCCCCCCCCCCCATTTCTGTCAGGCTGCTGTAAATGACTTTTCAGCAATATTTTTCCAGAACTATAGTTTAGTTAGGGTATAAATGACATTACCAAAAGGTCTAGACAGTAACAAACTGACAATAATTTTTAAATACAACACAACGACTTTAAATTTTACAGACATGTTTCGACAGAAACTTCTGCCTTCTTCAGTGCAAATGTTACAGAAGATGCGAATGACATTGTATTTTTAAGACGGTGATACACAACCCATTTCTTGTTCTGTTTTAGTTAGTGGTGTAATAGTAAAGTTTGAAAAAATTAATGTGAATTTTCTCGAACATTTGTGATTTGAAATAAGCCCCCTCCCCCCTCTCTAATAAGCCTTTTGGGGTATTTGATTTGACATGGTAAGTGTACGATTTCACATCTACCTAGTATGTTGTTGTGTCAACTGAGAAGCATATGGCACAATGCATTTTTATTAATAAAAATGCATACAGTACCTGGGAGCTTCCGAGGTGAGGATGCCAAAACTTCTTCCTGTACATCTGCTGTCTCTATCACACCAAAATTATCTGCTACCACTCTTTGATCACAAGACATGCCGCTTGCACCAACTGCCGTTGTAACTGGACACCTCTCTGGGGAAGTAGCTCTAACCGAGGCAGCTGCCACCCGATCAACGGAAGCAAGTGGTTTCGCTGTTGCATTGAACAACTGAGGCTCAACTTGACAGTCCTCTGTCCTCTCAACACTTGGATTTAACAGTCTTGACTTGTCTAATCTTTTGCCAGTTCCTGAGACTCCTGCCTCATCTGTGTTACCTTTAGATGCCTCACTTTTGTCATTCAACCTTCTTCTAATGGTTGGCTTATCACTGGAAATGACTGCTGGCCTGTTCACTGCTGGAGAAACTTCATTTCTACGTGACTTAAGTGTTGAATTTTCTGCATTAGTCTTGGGTTGTTCAGTGGCCAGCCTTCTTAAACGTGCGGCACGGACATCCTCGACATCAACACCTACATGCATGTACATGTGTGCGTAAAATGATTAAGCTTAAATATAGGTGATATTTTAATAATAATTAACTAAGAAATAAAAGAGGTGCACTCTGGTTCTAAAATAGTACATAGTAAAAAGCCTTTTCAAAGCTCAACAGGCGAATTATTATTTTAAAAAAATATATAGAATTATGTAGTCTACTCATTTCAAATACCGTAAAGTGTCTTGTTTATTTGTGGCTATGAAATGAATTTCTCCTTAAATTTCAAGTACATTTATCATGATCTCAAAACTATAAAAGAGAAAAACTAATAAAAATAATTTTTATTATAATAAATTGCTCTTATGGTGCCTCAATATGTGGTTCCAGAAAATATCCATACTCCAACCACATGCATGGAAGGTTTTTTTGGTTTAAACCCCCACCCGCCTGGAAATTACAGTTTAGCTTCATACTTTCCTTTACAAATTTTGGTTCTTGAGACCTCCTCCCCCTTGGCATTTCCAATGACCACCCTCCTTGGGGTGGGTATGGATATTTTCTGGAACTGCACAATATTACAAACATTTTTGCATTGAAAATTGGTCGCAATGTTTTATAGGCACTAGATTAAATATGTGACAAAAATGTGTCCAGTCACACCTGCATGTTTGGTCATCCGCTGAACTACTGCCGCACACACTATAATTAAACAAAGTATTCCTAACAGACCCCCGACAATCTGTTTTACACTCCACTTGGATCCAGTATTGACAGTTGATGGCTGTGTTCTTGTTGGACGTTTCTGCTTTGTACTCGTCCTCTTAGCTGAACCTTTTCCTGGTTTTTCTTGTGGCTTGTCTTCACCAGTTTCACCTCGTAAAGCGGCCTGGCAATTATGGAAATATTTGGCCATCAGCAATATCACATGTACAGGGGGGGAGGTGATGCTACTCTTTAATAAATGCTGTTTGAATAATACCATGACATGATGAGGGCCATCCTGATAATTCAGAGTATTCAAGGATCCCTATTTTTAAGTGTGGTTGACATTCCCAATATTTATTATTGAAAAGTAAACTACCAGTAAGCCTTAAATTCAGGAGTGGGAGACACAGTAGTAGATACAGTGGCCTAATGGTTAGTGTGTTGGACTCTGGATTGAGTGGTTTAGGTTCAAATCTTAAGTTAAAGGGACAGTGTCACCAAGATTTAGTACTACTTAAACATCCTAGCAGAAGTGTTTGTATCAATGGAAATCCACTAATAGTGGCCTGGTCTTGCTAAAAAGTCACTATTAATACTAGTACAGAAAAACTGTTAAAAAATTGTTTGACTAAGGATGGACAGGAAGGAAGTGGAATTAAAGTTGAAAAAGTTGGGCCGACGTTTTCAAGTTTTACTGTGTTCTCAGGAAAAATGGCTCAAAATCAATGATTCTGGTTTGTTCCCACCTCAGGAGAATGAATTGACGTCTTTCTATTGTTGTTCATGAGCCAATTTGTGCATCAGCGAGTGTACCTTCATAATTCAAGCATAGTTTACACAAAAACTTGGCAGAATTATCTTATTTATCGTGATACTGCCCCTTTAAACACTGCCCTGTTGAGCAATAGGCTCTGAGTGAAAAGGCTTTACAGGTCTATACTTCAAGCCGTTTTTAAGCGGCCGATGCATCATGGGCATCGAGCCGCTTCAAGAAATGCACTTTTTTTTTCATGTCGCTAGCCTTAGTCCTCTTCACGGTTGACATGATGTTATCGCACCTCGATCTAAAATTAGCCAGTAGAGAATTTCTCTTCCACATTCTTTCTGTAGTGTCGTGTAAGTGCGTAGATGTATTTAGTTTATTACAGTAATCGCATTGGAAAAAGCAAAGACAAATGTCCCACAGCAGCGAACAGCAGTGTTGTTGCAAAATGTGCTAAATTTTGTTGTGTGACCTTTTCTCGTTATTCGATCCCACGGTTGACATGACGCAATCTCTGGTCATGTAAAGATGATGCAATAGAGGTATTGTGCTATGAGCATGAAGCAATCCGCATTGGGATTTCTCTTCCTGATCACAGTTACGATACCCCGTGGTATATGTTTTTGTAAACGTGATTAGTGTCCTTGGATTAGTGGTATTAAGATAAATTAAGGTATGTTTTCAAATGACTATTTGTCATTAGTTGATGGCATTTAGATATATATTTCAGTTTCTACACAGTAATCTTAAATTTAACCTATGAAGTCTGGAATAAGCTTATTAATCGTTTGTCGTGAAAGGTTTTAACATTCACACTCTTCCTACAAGAGATGAATAATTCAAATACTTTCTGTCTAGAAATCAAAAATGTGTGCATAAGAAAAGTGATTATTTTTAATACTAATCTGTGAAGCTGAGCATCTTAAAGTTAACCTATGAAGTCAGGAATAAGCTTATTAATCGTCTTTTCCTACAAGAGATGAATAATTCAAATACTTGCGGTGGAGAAATCAAAAATATGTGCATAAGAACAGTGATTCTTTTTAATACTAATCTGTGAAGCTGATCATGTATATGTGCTGATGCAGAGTTTCAGAATGTAGTTGGATAACAAACAAAAAGTCGTCTTTCTTACTTCAGCAGAAATGAAACTTGATGACTTGAAATGACACAGGGAGCAGAGGAGTCGAATTGCGTTACTGCGTTATTCGATCTTGTTATTGTTTTCTCTTTGTCGTCCCAGCGGGTACTTAATGATCGAATAATGTAGTAACGCAATACACCGCGTATAAAGCCGAATAGATCGACTCACAAAGGTCATCGTATAAAGCATATAAATCGAAACTCGAAAAAGTCCAATTTTGATCCTCTACTGCCTGTGGAAAATATTGAAAATGTTTACATACGGTAGCTTCCTGATCTCAGTCTTTACATATGGATGGAAACGAATTCAAAAAAGCACCACACACGACATAAACTTTGTTGAATCATAGAAATCAAGATTACTCTTTAATCAGTAGTAGTGGACCAAGTCATCTTGAAAATGGACTACTTAAAGTGCAACTAACCCCAAAAAGTTTTTTTCGCTTAAATAAATTTCCTTGCTACCCTGATCACGTCTGCGAAAAAATTATCGCAATCGATAAAATCCCCGCGTTTCTACAGCCGTTTAAACTTGGAATTTTCTGTCCCACGACCGCACATTATTCGGGTCCTGGGTCGAGATCTTGTGACGTAACGGCGGGAACGTTCTGAATAGCGATAAGAGGCTTTTGTGAGGGATTTACATTGTGTAGAAACTTCTTCGGATGATTTATTTTTCTTTACGTCTTCATAACTATCGCAATTTTACCCACAAAGAAATATGTCTTCCAGCGACGGAAATTCGGAGTCGAACTATGATTCCGAAGATTCTGAGACATGTTTTATTCCGGAATACGACATGGAGGTCGCACAACAAGCAATGAAAGCCTCGATGAAATGGCATATATGTGTGCTGATGAACCCTTGGCGGACGAAGAATGGCTAAAAAAGTACAACAAAGAAGTTAAAGAAAATGAAGATTTAGAACGAATGCTTCAAAAAAGATTGGACGGCACGGAACATGTGAGGGATTCTTGGTGAGTCGCAAGTTGCCAAGTATTGCGTAAATGTAAACAAACGCGATTGCTGTCATGTCGCTGCGAAATGTATTATTCGCATTCTCATGATCGATCAGTGAAAATTAAACAGAACAGAATAGTGTTATTATCTTACCTTTATTGTAGGTGTTCATGTGGAAACTGCAAACATGATTCGCTTTTATAATCTTAGCGAATGCTACTGCTGTCGTACACCATATAACTGCTGTTTAGCGAGGTTACAATTTATATGCCATCCAATAAAGCTTGTTTTGGCGCTGTCCTATTTAAGTATTGGTCCATGCTTAAAGTTTGTATATCGAGAGTTTATAGAGAAGTGTATTAAGAGTTGCTTGAGACGCAGCCAAGAGATAGTCGATCGATTGAAAATCGGCTTGCTCCGCGCGCGGTCTGCTCGGGCCTGGAAATTGAAGCAAAGCTGAAAGGAAACAAGCCACATCACTACAGTTTTGACATCCTCAAACGTTTGTCGTTGCTACTCCAAATAACCACCATAGTGAACTAAGTTAATTTTGAAGTAAAAACCGTCAAATAAATGACTTTTTCTTCCTCGGTAAGCGAAATGGAAGTTGTGTTCCCACGGTGGTCCGCATTAATGTACGATAAGTATACGGTTTATCGGACCGCCTATTTCTCGGCCTCAGAAAAACTTTTGGAGTTCAAATCTTTTGTCAGTTTTACTATTTTATCCTTCAAAAGAAATTCGTCTTTGACTTTCATCAATATTCCCGAAATTGCTTCGCACGAGGAAGAAATGTTAACGCCATTACAGATGCGCGATATCACGGATCGACGCTCGAGCTACTGAATTTTCTGGTTATCTTTTAGCAGCGATGGAGATAGGTTCTCGGTAAAATTTGGTCGAATTGCTAGTTGGTTTTTACCGGGTTAAATAGCCTTTGGAAGTTGGCCTGCTAGAAGTGCGCGGACAAATTTCAGAGTTCTTGATCAATGACTCTCACTGAGTCCCACTTTATACTTCGCTCGTTTGAGATTACAAAATCCATCGTCTTTTTCGTATTTATCGACGATCGCTATAAAATGGTATAGTATACCTTTCTCTAAATCTGGGGTGTTGCTGCAACGGCCAACAACGCACCTGGAAGGAGTTTCTACACACTTTTTCGAATGTGTATCGCATCTTCCTAAAGGAAATGAGTGGACGCGAAGGATCTAAGGTTCCCGGGCTTACGTCACAAGCCGCTAAACTCATTCCCAGTCAAAAACGCGGTCGTGAAAAAAAATGGAGGCGTTTTTGGTGACTTTGCCGGGGCACAGAAAATCGAGGATTCAACCAAATCCAAAACAAATTTCGCAGTTAAGTTTCAAATAATAAGTACATTTATTTA
The DNA here is from genome assembly GCA_029204205.1 of Desmophyllum pertusum. NCBI lineage: Eukaryota > Metazoa > Cnidaria > Anthozoa > Scleractinia > Caryophylliidae > Desmophyllum > Desmophyllum pertusum. The sequence goes on from MU827781.1 coordinate 2,419,481, forward strand.
AACGAATAAAATTTTTTGGGGTTAGTTGCACTTTAAACACAGGATTATCTGTCTGTGATCTTTCTTGAGCTTGTCACAAAGTTCCCTTTTGTTGTTTGAATCGGAAGTGAGCTATCAAAATAATCATTGATAAAAACAACTGTTTTATCAACTGCCACGTATTTGAGTTGTATTTTAACTAATCAATCATTTTTTGTTCAATTTATTAAGCGGCCGATGCCCTATATGGGCATCGAGCCGCTTCAAGAAATGGACGGGTTTTTTTTTCATGTCGCTAGCCCTACCTCATTAAACGAACGATAAAACTCGGTCCCAAAAACATAACAGTTTTTCTTACACAATTCCACAGCATATATGTCATTCACAATTTATTTTCACGTTGAGCGAAAACACATCTGTGCCCTTGTTGATTATGATGCAATTGACATTAGCTAAAGTTTTCTACACAGTAAACTTGACCTAAGCTCAAACTTACGCTAGCCAAAATATTGCATCACCCAGTCACGTTTTTCGTCACGCAGGTTCGAAGTTGACTCTTAGATTTGGCGGGAGAACCTCAGAGTAAACTGACCGAGGGGGTGGAGGGGTGCATTGTTTCTTTCTCCCCTCAAGGTGAAATTGGCCCGGGGGGGTTCTCCCAAAAAATTTGGGTGGGGGTGTGCCGCTGGGCTATAACAACCTTAATTTTGCGAACCTGTTCCAGACTAAGGGTGTTTACATGGAGGGAGGGTGACCCGGGTTCCCGGGTCACCCTCCCTCCATGTAAACAGGCCCTAAATGTTGAAAAAAGATACCCTATTTCCGGACGATTCTTAACGATTTTCTTTCTAACCCAAAAGGCTAAACTACTAAGCAGCACTGCGAGTTGTAGTTTGTAAAGCTTTTTTAACACTCCTACGCGTTTCTTTTCGTCTGACTACTTCATCTACCCTATGCCAGAGTATCAATTACCGATCTTCATGCCAACTCCTGGGAAACTGATACCCTGATACCCAAAAATGCCTTTTGGTATACCCTGTTTCAGACCAAAATGCTCAAAAACCATACCCTGTCCAGCTGCACGTTCCTATATAGCGAAAATAAGGGAGTGCCCCCCCCCCCCCCCCCCCCCCGGGAAATCGGCCGCTTGTAATCCCTTCAGGGGTTCTTGTTTAGTCTAGAGGCTCAACAGGCCAGCATTTTAACTCTGTTTTAACTCTGATTTATGCAGCATGAAGAAACTAGTTGAAAGTGTACAACTCCCTGGATTTTTTGCAATGTGTGGTTCCAGAAGATTTCCACCCCTTTTGGTTTAAAAAATTTCAAACCAGACTGAGTTTGATTTTTATCTTTTCCTTTTTTGACTCATATTCATTATCATAATCTTAAACAACGGAAACTAAAAATCAAACTGATTTATAAAATTTAAAACCAAAAACATGTCTACAAACCATAGCATCCTGAAAATACTTTTCCATTTCCTCAGCTGATAGCTCTCCATCTTCATTCTTATCGTATTGTAAGAGAATCTTTTCAAATTCCTGAAACAGAATAAAATGTCAATGGATGATATCAAACATTTCAATATAAATTATAGGACTATTGGCACATGTATATAATATACTTTGCTGGCCTAATGGTTAGCATGTTGGACTCCAGATCAAGCGGTCCAGGTTCGGGCACTGGTCGGGGTCACTGCGTTGTGTTCTCGGGCAAGACACTTCACACTCAGTTTGCCTCTCTCCACCCAGGAGTATAAATGGCTACCAGCTGCATACTATATGTATCAGCCTGATGCCCTGAGGGCAACCTGACAAAAATTCTGGGGGGTAATCTGCGATGGACTAGCATCCCATCCAGGGAGTAGTGATACTCCTAGTTGCTTCATGCTATGGAAACTGGAATTAATAGCCTTACTAATAGGCTTGTAAACAGACCTTTAACTGTAACTCAGGTACTGTACTTTAATTTGGTTTCATCTTTTTCCTTACCGCATCATTCAAGTCATGTTTATTGTCATCATTATCAAAGATGTGTCGCTGCAAAGGATCTTCAAACTGTGCACTATAAAGAAAAAAAATCATTTTTATTTATACTAGAGAAGGATAATCCTTCCTGAAGAATCATCCGTCTGGTACATGTGAAGAATCATCCGTCAGGTACATGTAGTTGAATTAACCTGTCTGTGTATAAATACTGGAAAACAGACGGATTAATTTATCCATCCAGACGAACTACATCATTGTATATCTACTGAGTTTATCTTGGCAGACAAACTAAGCACTGCCAGATAGTTAGATAGATATTCATCTGGACGGATTATCCCTCTCTAGTATAAATCCGGGCCTGACCAATCATGAAATCGATAATCAATGACAATCGATGCCAATTAATCGACTGATATTGGAAATCGATGACCAATCGATGAGGGAAAATTTTGTGACTTTTAACATGATTGATTTTCATCGATTATCATCGATTTTCATTGATTGTTTTCCATTTGGATCGATTCTTATTACATCAACTCAGCAACTTTAAAAGCGATCAATACCTCATTTGTTCAAATTTCTCGTGCTGCAATGACTAATGACTACATTGTTCGATATTAAACGATGTCATGGTAGCCTTTTACTAAACATTAAAAAAAATGTTACGTTTCTTTCTAAGGCTCTTTCAGTTCTTTCAGACATCGCAAAAAGGCTTACCAACGCGCTATCTGCGAGTATCTGTTTCATTGCACTAAAAGCTGTCAAAATCAGTAATTATACGCTGTGAGATAGCGATGACTGGTGTTAGCGATCAATGACAATCGATAGCAATCGATGATAATCGATGCAATTAAGGAAATTTTACTTGCGACTATCGATTGGTCATCGATTGGCCGATACCAATCGATATCAATTAACTAACAATAATTATCGATTGATTATCGATTTTCATCGATTGGCCAGGCCGGGTATAAATCGAGCCATTATTGACTAAACTCCATCTGTTTTTAAAATAAGAAACCTGGGATAGTTTGTTTAATATACCGAAACTTGTACTAGTCGCACTAGCTCTTAACTGACAAGCAGACAAGTGGAAAGTAAACATGATCTTATCTTGATGTTCCACTTCAAAATTCCAGAAGCAGTCAGCAAGGCGAAACCGAAAGGAAATGTACAGGCTCGGCCGTATTTTCGCGCGCTATTGCACGAGGTATCGAGTACTTTACGGGAAAGAGAAGTGTTATAGAAGCAAGGTCTGAACTAACAGCAAAGCCAAACTGCATGGATGATGAGCTTTGAAAGAAATCAACAGTGATAGGCGGAAGTGAAAGGTTCATTCTGATTCATGAGGGAATTAACACGTGTGAAAACACCAGCAAAAATTCTCACCTCGCATCAACGCAGAAAGTCAACTGTATAAATAAGCCTAACAGCCACAAAATGCTGATCCTTGCCATCGCTCAGACTCTGGAGGAGAAGATGGCCGCTGCTATAAAGCCCTAGAAAAATAACTGAGTCATGTTTATACGGCTGATCGCCGATTTGGCGAGTCAAGGGGTTGTACTCAACAGAACGGAACAGAACCCCTCCAAAAGACTGAGCCAGGGCTGAGCCCACGAGCAAAACAAATCGAATAAAGCATGCGTCAGTTATTCCACACATGGCGGCCATTCTGAACATGGCGTCAAGTCAAGAAGTTGTACAACTATACCGTCAGATGTTACGAGTTGGGAAATCATTCACCAGTTATAACTTCAGGTATGTGTGGCCTATCATTGTGTGGTTGAAAAATAAACATTTTACCCACTATAGTGACAAAATTGTCTGTAGGTCACGGTCAGAAGTATCATACAGTTCGCCCGCATATGCAATATTATGAAGCTTACGTAATCGTATTTTGAGTAGATTATGTTGCCATTGTGGACTCTAGGATAGTAGTATAGACTTTAAATAAGACTTGACTCTGGTATCGATCTTTTTCTCCTTCTCATTTTAAATTTGATCCTCTGAATCGCGTGCGCTCATTTGTAGATCGATCTTATGGGTAGGTTACGTCACTATATCACGTGCAATAACGAATCAATTCTGTATTTATGTTGATCAGTGTCAACATGATTGCAAAGCTGTGGGGGGGACTCCCATTAAATATGATGTGTTTGCTCGTAAAGATACCTAAAAGGTACGATAATCCATTGGGTGGGGGTGTAGCTCAAGTTTATTTTTACCCTAGGAGGTACCAATTCCAAAATCTTTAATTGATGACCGATAAGTGACAGCCAGCCAATCCATGTCCCAGGCAAAAGAGATTATGAAAATAATTAAGGTATTCGCATATATTATCGGACACTATATATTATCGGACAGCCGAGAAGAAAGATACTCAAAAACGAAAAAAGAAACGGAAGCCAGTTACAACCTACTTCTTGGATAACAGTCGTTCCATCGAGTCTACCGATCGAGTTTTGTTCAGATCCATTTGCGTGTTTCGGAGAAAAAATACTTTATTCGTAAACTTGAAGAACATGGCGTCTCTTCCACGCATTAAAATAGCCAACCGCGCGAAGGAAATTTGAGAAAAAAGGCACGAAACTTGACCACAGAAGCTTCGATTTCAGCAGCTGAAGACTTCACGCCATATTGTATCCCATAAGCCATCCTGGCTGTTGTTTTGAGTGCTGACCGCTGACAGAGAGCTTTGTACCTCCAGCGAGCCCACGAATCTGTTATCGGACAGCCATACAAACCCTTGTAATTTCGATGCGAACTTTCGCGAACGCGCGCGATGTTTTCAAAGCCTTGAAATAGCTTTGCATGTTGAAAATTGATCTGTGAAGTAAGGAAAATCTTCCTGTGGCTACCTCAGGTGATCTACTAAGCATTTCTTTATTATTATTTTCAGCCTAAAAACGCCACAAATCTGGAACGTGTTTCGCGTCCGATAATATATTTTGATGTCCGATAATAGGTTGCTTGACCTAACCTACTTTGTTATGGATTTTCTCTCAAAAGATTCCTGTGAAATAAAATTGAGAAACGCTTATAGCTAGTCTATATCCTCAACTTAAAGTGTAAGAAAAATTGGAATGAAACTCCTTCTCTTCTCCGTGAATTACATGACCAAACATAAAGTGTCCGATAATATATGCGAATACCTTAATGTCAATTTCATTTTTCGAGTTTATTTGTGGCTTACTTTATATTTGAAAACATACGTTAAGTGGTACCATAATATGCATTCTCGTTCCCAGATCCTCTGTTTCTTTTGGTCACATGGTTGGCGAAACGGAGGCTCTGGTCTCAGCCGTTACCGGATGTCTGAAAATTCCAGACATCCATTCATTAATTTGTGTTGCTCATTCATTTTTTATCAGCCAATGAAAAAATTCGATTTTTTCCTTGCGACCAGGGCTACTCCGTTTCCGCTACAAAGAAAAAAAAACGAGGAGCACTGGGAATGAGGGTGCATAATATGTAGAAACTGAAAAGTTGAATTTGAGCGCCCTTACGAGCATTGCTTTCTGTGTTATTTCATCTAAGGATTTGTCATAAATTAATGTCACGCACAATTAAATGACTCCGTTTTGTGGGAGAAAGGCTGGGGGCTAAGTGTTGTCCAGGACCCGAGTGCTGCCTGCCATGTGCGAGGCCAGCAAAGGGGCTAGTTTAAGCGAGTGGCATGCAGACCGTGTGTCACGGAGCACAGTGTACATGTACCTATGCCAACTCCCAGAAGGTTGCGACAGCAAGGGGAAGTGGGATCGCCAGCGTTTAACACCCAAGCTGAGGCAACCCAGGCATCGCTTCAGTGTGGGACTGAAGGGTTGGCGCCAGCAACACTTATCCCCCAAACCATTATTTATTAATAAATCCAATAACGGAACAGACAAAAGACAATCAAATAACTGATAACGAACTTTAACAATGTTGGAAGAGAGGTAACACTTGAATGCAATCAAAAGAAAAAGCGGTGGGTGGGAGGGAAAAAGTTCTCAACCTTTCCGCGCGACTGAGCAGAATGTGGGGATTGCCGAAGGTAGTGGAACTTGGGCATTAACGTGATACGCCTTTCGCAAGCTGATTGGCTGGCGGGTCGATCGCACGTGCGAAATCAAACGTAATTGGGCGCTAAGAATAGGTGTGATTAAGAGGAGCGTGCCTGAAATACAAAGTACGCTAGATCGCTTAACGGGAAAAAACATTAGCAAACACGAGGTATGTTCCGCTTCATGGTTCAATTGAGCTAAACATTAACTCCAGTTTATGTGATATATGCTTATGCAGAAACAGCCAGCAATGACATTGTGGTGTCATCACTCTGCAACATAGATCAGGTGGTCGACACCACCAGAGCTTACAGTGTATGTGTAACTGTGTTTCTGTTGCATTATTGGTTGTCCTCCTGAATGGGATCCTACTCCATCACAGGTTACCTCGACTCAGGTTTTAGTCAGGTTGCCCACCACATTATCTTTGTCTTTTTAATCAATTTAACTGTGTATACCTTATTATAGGAAATTAACGCTCCATGAAATTAACGCGAATTTTAAAAATTTGCGTTAATTTAAGTCGCGTTAATTTAAGTCGCGTTAATTTTTGTGAGCGTTAATTTCTGCGACATTAATTAAGTGGAGCGTTGATTTCCGCGACTTTAATTTCCATTATTATAACCCCAAATTCTGGATCCTGTACACACATATTTGACACTTACAGGAAACAATAGCTTTCTCTTTTCTGCAAACTGTAATTCAATCCTGTACAATGTAAAAACCTAAAAAAGCAATAAAACAATATTTCCAGTTCACCCTCGCTTCCAGAAAAGCAGTTCTCGACATCTGAGTTCTTGTATTTCGGCACAAATATATTTGTTTCCTTGTGTTAATCGCGTTAATTTCCTTCATTTTGAAATTTTACCTCCTTTTTCGCGTTAATTTCCTATATTCGGAATTAATTTTCCCTCCAATTCGCGTTAATTTAAGTCGCGTTAATTTCAAATACCTTAATTAACACGAGCATTAATTTCCTATAATAAGGTATATATTAATTTTTATACCTTATAATTTTTTAAATCGTGGCATTACCTGTAAATTAGCTTGTGTTTTTACCTATAGCTAAGTGTATTGTCCACATTAAATAAAAGTCTATCTATCTATCTATTGCTTTACACTTTACCCTCACAGTGCTTTTCTCCGCCCAGGAGTATAAATGGGCACCTGCGACAAAATGCTGGGGGTAACCTGCATTGGACTAGAATCCCATCCAGGGGGAGTAGCAATACAATGCTACAGAAACCTAGATAAGCTTCGGCAGTTGTGGGCCACTAGGCTTGTGAAGACTTTACACCCTGGGGGGGTACTCCCTATAATGGACTATACGGGGAGGCTCCGCCCGAAAGGGGTACCTTTTCAGACTGGAGGTATATAAAAGGGTAGGGATTTCACAAATTGGAGTATAGAAAAGGGTAGGAATTTCATGAGTTGGAGTATAGAAAAGGGAAGGAAAACCTGTCATTTAGGTATGAGGTGGACGGCAGGTTTGAAGTTCTTAGCCATCGTAAGACAGCTTCCTTCCACTTCCTTCTGGGGATATATATTGTTCATTAAGTTCATTCCAAGGGTATAGAAAAGGGATGCAGTGTTTCTACTGTCGGTATGTGAAAGGGGTACCATTTTCATAATTTCTATGGAAGGTATATGAAAGGGGTACCATTTTCCATGGAAGGTATATGAAAGGGGTACCTTTTCTGTCAAAAATGGTATATAAAAGGGTAAGGGGTTGGACCTCTGGGCAGAGCCTCCCCGTATAAAACTTTTTTGAGTACCCCCCTTCCCCCCCGGGCTTTACACCCTTTAGTTAACATTTACCATCATTTCTTTCCTCATCCTCACACATCAACAAAACTAATCCTAGCAGTACACACAAACATAGTTATATGGCCTCGCTCTGGCACGTCTCCTGTAGTTTTAATAGTGGTAGAGTAATAACTTTTTTTTAATGATGTCTCTATTGCAGGATGTATGCTACAAGAAGAATAAAAGATGCTTTCAGGGAGAACAAAGACATTTCAGATCCAGAAAGAATCAAAGTTTTAGTCAAAAAAGCAGAGAATAGTTTAGAAGTCATGAAAAGACAGGTAACTTATGTGTGATATTTTGGACATTTTACATCTTTGTGCCATCAAAGATGTTATTAATTTATTTTGAATAACAGCATTCAATTTTTTTTACCAAAAAATAAATTTGTACATAAATTTGGTTTGCAGGTTTCCTTAGGAAAGATGTACAGACATGAAAAGCTGGTTATAGAAAAGACAAGATAGTATTGAACCATTGAAAGACTTTGTGCTATATACTGAATGAACAAAGAACAACGTCCACATTTGGATATTAAATCCACTGGAACAAGAAATCACAACATGTGTACGGAATCAGCAGAACACTTTTGTGCGGAATTTTATTTTTGGTTATTTCAGCTCTGCAACAATTTATTTTGTTTATAAGTTCGTTGAGTAAAATAACATCACTGACTGTTGTGTGACATTTTTGCCTCATACATGTGAAAAATTCAATTTTAATTTCGGCCGATTTCAGTAATAATTTATTGTGCCGAAAACGATTTTTTGGCCGAAAGTGAATCAGCTCGCTAAATCCTGCATGCGGGACTGCTCAGAGGCTGATCGTAATTTCAAGCTTCTTTTTATCTAGCAAGTCTATCCCTGGGTTACCCAATAATCAGAATCGTAAGAGCAGTCCCTCTTTCCTAGGTCTGTCGAGCAAGAATTGAAATAAAGTAAGAGGAAGCAAATGGCTGCTTGAAATCTGGGAGAGACATGCGTCTCCCCCACAGATTTCACGCGGTCTTTACCCCTCTGCTTTATTTTGCTTAATAGCCTGCGTAGCTGGAGGAAAATGAAGCGAGATGGAGGGGTGCGCGGGTATCTTCTCTTGCGTGCGCCGAAAAAAAACTTGCGCTCTTCTCCACTCAGGAAGTAGGCTACTCGCTCAAAACGATAGTGTGGACGGATGCGTTTTTGGTAAAAACGGAGCGTTGATCTATTTAGAGCAAGTGATCTATTTAGCAATTGAAGAGCTGGAGGCATATCCGCCTCATGTGATTTTCAGGTCTGTTTATTTTTTTGCTCAGATTTGATTGTTATTTTGCATGTGGCTTTTTATGTCGAAAAACATTGCCTTGATTTTTTTTTGTGGCTAGTTTGCAGTTCGTTTTTAAGAAAAATCCTGGCACGTTCTATCCTGGCTACGCATTCGCCGTCTTCACAAAATGAACAGCTGAAAATTGGAACAGTTGGTGTGACCACGCCTGATGCAAACATGACAGAAAGTTTGAGATAATTCGAAAGTTTAGTTTACATTCCGGCTCCCAACCTTTCTTGAGTGTTTGCATCAGGCTGTGTAAACAAGAAGCGGCTGTTTTCTATTTCGTTTATAAAACAAAACCAAAAAAAATGCAATGATTACGTGATAACCGTGTTTATATAGATCGCATCAGTGCAAAACGACTGAACAACCAATCAGAGCGCGCGTTACATGATCAAAATTTCAGTTAAAAAATACGGTGTGTGCGTCATCTTGCGGTGGTGGGAAAAAACAAATTTACGTTGGCGGAAATAAAACGCGCAAATATTTATCCTCGGAAAGAAAAAATAAACTGACTTACCGCTTTGATTCATCGCATGTCGCGAAATTTTTTCGTCAGTTCCTGTGATTACGTTTGTGCTTTATCCCATTACTTACTAGCTTACGTAGCAGGCGCTGAGTGGAGAAGCGCGCAAGTTTTTTAGGGGCGCGCGAGAGAGAAAGACGCGTATTCTTCCACTCGCGCGCGTCCCTCCAACTCGCGTCGTCCAGCGCCCGCTACGCAGGCTAACTGCTAACCGATATTGGCCGTGTTTGCTTTCAGGGGCACCCAACGGATCGTTTCGGTGGAATATCTGTTCGGAAGGCCTATAATCGCCTCAGATATTCGGCTAGGGAATTGTCATCTCAAACTTTCGTAATATGGGGAAATTAATGCCTTTTGTTTTCGGAGAGATAAAAATGTCGTTTTGGGTACAAAAAAATGTTAGCTAGGATTTTCGGAAAGGCAAATTCAGCTCGTAAATTCGGATAATAAGAGTTCAATCCCTAAAATTTTCTGATGTTTGAAAGTTCAGCTAACGTATCCGAAAAGAAACATTTTTCTTAGCGATTAAAAATAAGCCATTAAACTGCTCAAAAAGCACAATTATAAGTCGCAGTTTGTTTTTGTACGGAACGATCAAATCACTACGGGTTAGTGATACATGGTAATGGTGATTCAAAAATGCTTGATTATTGGCTAAGTAAGCTGAGATGATCTTACAAGAGAAATAAAACCTCATATCAGTACGTTTATTACATAAACTTGAGTGAATTACAAGGATTTCTCCCACTGAAAAAAATCGTATCTTTGCACTGTAATAAAAGATACGATATCTTTCACAAGTGACTAGATATCAATGACGGAGTAGGAGTATCTGATTAAAGATTTAAAGACGCCAAGTTTACTGACGAGAATGAGCCGAAATTTGTTGATACCCAAACATCTTCAGATCTTCGGCGATCTTCACTGAAATATCCGGAAAATGTTCGGAAACCGCCGGTATTGTTCGCATGATCATGACCTTCGGACGAGTTGAGCACTCCGGCGAAGAAAATTACCCATGTAATATTCTCTGTATATTCAGATAAAGATCATCGAACGGCTATTGACTGAGATATTCTCGCGTGCCGCTCGTCTTAACACCTCCGCGTGAGCAGAATGACGTGATTCGAAAGTTTGTACAGTGGAATCCTGATTTCTCGAACATCCAAGAGAAACGAAATTGGTTCGAGAAATCGGAAGTTCGAAATAATTACAGTGAAACGAATCCAAGGGAAAATACTTTTTGTTCGAGTTCAAGATCGGGGTTTTTGAGAAATTGTGGATTCGAGAAATCGGGATTCCACTCTGTAAATGCGACTCGGTTTAATAAACAAAACTTCAACGTGGGCGTTTCAATTGCTTTTATAAATTTTAAGGTGAGATGTAACGAATACAAGCACGCAAAACAACCGGAGCTCGGCGGCGTTTAACATAAATAAAACAAATAAATACAAAATAATGAAATTTTCTGTAGATTTTCTTCCTGTAACTAAAGATAACTAGCGAACGATTCAAATTAGTTACTTTGAGTACTGTAATATCTGTAATATAAGCGTGCAGTTTGGTATTTAAACTATGATTTCAATATCTTTTTTGAAGTGCCCTGCTCATAACTCGTATATAGATCGTATAACATCGTATGTCCTGTATGTCGTGAAAAATATAATATACCCCATTCTCAAATCTGTAGAATTCTCGGAAAAATAAAATTATTGCTAAAGAAAACTGTGAAAATGGGCTTAGTAACCGCGCCTTTTTAAAAATAATGTTTTCATTTTAAGATATATTAAAATTTGCATTATTTCGTTGTTCCTGTTTTTTAAAAATGTTTTCCTAACGCTGACAGCATGCAAGGAAGACGTATAAGACGTGAAGGGAAGTACCCCTGACACTGAATCCTTCAAATTTATAAAATCATATTGTTCTCGTAGAACATCGTGGAAACTCAATACAGGAAGACAAGATATAGGCTTTAAAATTTTATGGCTTTTATTTAATAATTATAACCCGACACGAACTGTCCCTTTATGACGCATCCAAAAGCAAGTTTTACCATTGTTTTTCAAGTAGCGGTTCAAGCCAATAAGAGTGGTTTTTGTAAAATTATTTTATATTGTCATTTATTACATTCAGTAAAACAGGAAGACTGAAATTCCCATCGAAACTATCACTCAATGAAATATTTATAGCAGTTCGTCTCCGTGTGAGTGAAGTATTTTAAGGCAATGTGGTTTTGACAGAAAGTTTAATATTGAAAGAAGCCCTATGCGGTAAGAGGAAAATATGGAAATATACCTAGCCGCACTCAGTTACGTGACGTTTTCGTTTTTTGCGGTTGTGTTTTCGAATGAAATATACTGAAAACGTTTACAGTAAATTGTAAAACGGAAGAAACTAGAACCAGTAAAAAAAATAATTATGACAAGCTTATGCCAAAGAATACAATGTCATTTTTCAGAGAAACGTCGCAAGTTTCCTTGACAGACAAAACCCCGCGCGATGAATAGAAGCCATTAATATTTATGCGACACGTACAAACCGGACAATTAACAAACACATTCTGTGACTCAACACACGTATTGCAGAGGAGGACAATGTTTCTGTTTTGTTTTATTTTGTTTTTGTTTTGTCCTTGCTAAAGTTTTTGTTGCTGTGGCCTTTAAAATCATTCCGCCAAAACAAGAGAACATTAAAAAAAGAAAAGAAAATTGCCCGGCACGAGAGCGCTGTGTTGGGTTTCAGCTTGGCCAATCGTGTTCAACTTCCCTTTTCTCGATCGCTGTTACGTTCAACATCCGTTAACTCTAACATCTGAAACCCGTTGAGGGGACGATCGAATTATTGCTGATCTCACCAATTCAGAGTAGTTTGTGTCATGGTTTTTTTAGAACGTACTGACAGGATGTCGAACTTCGTTCACAAGCTGTAGTTCCTTGAATATAAAAATAAAATTTCTGAAATGTTCTCTTGAAATTTACCCGGAATTTACGGGCTGTTGTGAGCTATTCAGTGCTCAAAATTATTTATATACCGCAGACTTGAGCATGAATACATTTGCGTGTGATTTGTAGTGCTTAAAATAATCGTTATCGTGCTGCTCAAGTGTGCGACCTATGAAAGAAGAAAACATCGGGAATCAATTTACTTCCGGTACGTACAGAATGAACTTAGTAACGTGGTCAGGCCGGCTGACCCCGTTTAAGCCAATCGATGACAACACTCGTGAAAGGGTTTATTATCTAACCATAATTTGCATGATTTATGCTATTCATTCCAACTCCAGGAAGTTGAGCTGAAAGGAATATATTTATCAGGACACCGGCAATGCTTGAGCGCGCTAGAGCTCAAGAAACCCGCCAACAACCGTGATACAAAAACAAGGAGAGCATTTTTCTCTGAAACTGGAACCAGACCTGACCTGGTTCCCAGAAAAAAGAAGCATTTGGCGAAAAAGATTTTCACTTTTCGATTGTGCGATAGACCTTGACCGGCTAGCGCAAGGATTAACGTTGATGTTTTGTCTGAGAAAAATGATTGCAGAACTTTACCAGTTCCCAGTTCCTGTGTGACTTCATCGTCTTCCGTACAACTAAATGACCATGACGGTCGGTTGGAGGTCCTAAGTGTGAACTGTATATAACGGCCGGCTACAACTCGGCCATGCAACTTGGAAGTAATGTCTTCATCGATTGTATGTGCCCTGTTGGTTCTCTCTGTGACAATCAATCTTTCAACCGGGGTGTATTTCTTCATCGCTCCATTGGTTACGTTCTCTCTCTCCAAGTCAGATAACCAGCTCGCCAAACGACTCGTCAAGTTTTACAAGGAAAAGCCAAGACTTCTGCGAAAACTGTAAGTACTGTTTGAAATGAACAAAGTGAACTTTTTTCAAGCTCATGTTATTACCATGTAAGAGAAACAGAAGGTCTTTTAAAAGAAGTATCTTAAAAGAATCGTGAGTGTCGATGAAGCAATTTGACACCTTTTCAGTGAAACCTCTTCGTTGAAGTTCCTCGTGATTATTTTTCCGCCAAATATTTTTCAAAACATTAAACACGCGTGTTTTTTTTCACGCACGAACTCTACATCGCGCGCGCGCACTGCAATTGGTTGTTCACGAAAATTATTAAAGGACAATATCATTAGAATGGTTTAAATTTTTATTTAAAAAATCTACCTTGAATAGTAAGTAGATTTAGATTCTCAGATATGTCGCTATCACAAATTTTCGTCTGTTGTTTCACTTTCTGGTCACGGTTTTCACTGGCTATTTAAAACATAATGACATGCACAATTCACCCGCTTGTACTAAAGTTCCGCAAATAATACGTCTTGCTAATCACCGACTTGATAACGATTCTCTTGTATAGATCAGTGTTACTGATATTGAGCTGCGGTTCACGTCATTCAGTATACCCAAGAAATCTGAAAGCGAAAGAAATACAACTTCAAAGCAAAGCGTCGCAAGTAATTAGAATTTTTACGCCGTAACTTCTCTGTCATTGAAAAGAATTATAAACAATATATATTATTGTCGCTGTTTTTATACTCAATGTTCTCGAGAAGTTCCCAGTTTCAATTGTAAATCAGTGATTTGTTTTATAGCGGCGTAGCACTTTCTAGCGATCTAAAAATAGTACGCGAGGGATGAGGCACATATCAGCGAGACTCAGCGAGAGTTCTAATCTCTGTACTGATCCGGACAAACTTCAGCTTCCGGAATCGCTCATTCTCGGCGCGTGTTTTCACTGCACACGTGGTTAGCTACAGCTACAACACTATCACATCCCACGTGTTCAATTATGTATTTATATTCAAGCGTGTTTTCATTTTCGAATGATGTCAATGATTGTATTTACATAAAAAATGGCAAAAGGTTGAAGCGAGAATTGATCTTTAAAAAACATAGACAATTTCGAAATAATTGAGCGATTCGGCGGGTGGTCCGTATTTTGACAATAGCCGGCCACTTCCTCATCGTATCAAATCATGATTGTCTCTCGCGAGTGTTCGATCGATTCATCCGCATTTCGGTCGAATATCCGTCTGTTCGAAATGTCTATAATCAACTTAGATATTCGGAGATTAAAGTGTGATGAAAAACTACAGTTTTCTTTTGTGATATGTCATCTCGAACTTTCGTAATGTGGGAATGTTTATATAATAAATGCCTGTTGTTTCGGAGATGTTATACTGATGTGTTTGCGTAGCAGCTCGTAAATTCGGGTCATTTCCTTCCTTAATAGTCAACTAAAATATCCAAACAGATCAAAGTGAAACTGTGTTAGTTTACAAACGATATGAGAAAACTGAAAAGCGACATTCCAAGTCAGTCATGTTCCTGGGGTCATGTTTTGCTCAAATTTCCTGGTGCCGCTGTATATTTCTAACCTGCGATCATATGGACTCCCTTTCCTTTTATTCTCTTCCCCCCCCCCCCTCCTACCCCCCCCCCCCCTCACTTTTTCTCCCCTCGATCTTGATCGCAGGTTACGCTACTTCGCTTATTATTAAACACGAAGGCCAGTTTTCTTAACTTCCAACTTCCTTGTTTTAGTGTGTTGTTTTTTCTTCTCGGCCTGGACTCCTGCAAACCTTTGCACGAGTTTGCACAACTTCATTTCCGCAAGGAATGAGTTGAGCAGTAATTAAAGCACGGTCTGTTAACGGGTCAAGTGATACACAAAGCCGGCGTTTAACTCGGGTTTCCGTAGCATTATTGCTACCGCACTACCCTAGATAGGATGTAAGTTCTGTATATCACAGAGCGAGAGGCACGCACTGTGAAACTGTGAAGTGTCTTCCCACTGAACCGAGAGCACGAGAAGACTGGTTCAGTCTAAGCATTGTGCTCAAAATTATGCTACGCCATAGTTAATAGAGGGAAATGGTTATGAAGCCCGGCAAACTTCAAAGGAGCAAACAATGAGGCCAAGATTTATGTTGGAAGGTCCATGACCGTGCAAATCTTTTGTTTTGAGCTCATACACTATGCATGAATTACGTAATCGCAATGTTTCTATTGGTTAGTTGCTTGAACACACGTAATCACCTATTGTATTTTGTCAGGTTTTTTGCACGGTCAACCCCCAAAATAGCGAACAAAAACATATAACAAAGAACTTTGCTGGGCTTCATAACCATTCCCCTCTATAACTATGGCTATGCATATGGGGACGGGGACAATAACAGGGCACAACTTAGCGAAATAAAGAGACAAATATTCAGTTGTTCACTTCCTTGTCTTTGTTCTATATTAAAACAAAACATGTATTATTTTGTTCTCCTTGTCTGTAGGTTCAGAGATCACATTTTCTCCATTCTACTTTTTTCCTGTGGCTTGTACTGCACTTCCTTAAAAGACACCTTTAACAAACCTCTTCGAAACACGCCTTCGACTTTCGTGGTGTTCTTCTCCGTTTATCTCGGCAACTACGTGTACAAATTTTGGCAGGACTTCTTGCTGAGACGCGAGCTTCCCCTATACAAGATCAATCTTCTACATCATTTTGTAACGGCAACGACGTACGCGGTGTTGATCGTGTACAAACAGAACTCGATATCTGGAGTGATAGGGTTGCTCTTCGAAGGAAGCGTACTCGCTTTCGACTTAAACTCCCTGCTTCGCGTGCTGGGCGTCAGCAAAAACGGCTGGCTCTTTTTCTGCACATCTAGTCTCCGATTTATTGTAACCATCCTTTTGAGAGCTATCTGTCCAGTTGCCTTGCTGGTAATAACTCTTTCGAGTCACAGCCCTCTGTCATTGGAGTACGTTCCTCTCGGATTTTTCTTCATGAACATTGTGTTTTTCTCCATGATTAATGGATGGCACATAAAGGTTTCCTTTGAGAGCTTGCAGAAGCGTTTGCTGGCAAGACGCCTCTCGTATTATGACTACAGTAGGCCAAGAGCAAACAGCGAAAGCAATTCGAACAGTATGGAACTGAACAATCGAACGCTAAATCGTACTGCCTTACCTGTTATTATTCCAACCGACGCGAATTTCAGACTCTCGTCCCCAGTGTCGAATGTGAACATGAACAGCGATGAAGTCTCGAACATTGCCGTGTCGCGATACGAACGAACTTTGCCTCAAATTAATATCATTATCAACGATACGCCAGTATCAGAGGACGAACCGATAAACCAGGTTTAAAGGAGCTATGTCACGATATTTTAAGCCATTTATCACCTTCAAATTGAAGAAAGCCTCAAAATAATAGTTTACTAAGGTAGAAAACACCAAAGAGGTGATAATAAACCAAACAGGCACAAGGATGGTTGAGAATGGAGAAGATTAACACGGATTGCGAATGGCGAACTTGAAAAAATTGGCCGCAATTTTTTCAAGATGCGCCATCCGTGACGTAGCTCCTTTAATAATCCTGCAGCATTTGAAGAACTTTACAGATCTTATAGGTTTAATACAAAAGGGTTAATCATGAAAAATCTCTAAAGATTATTTGTACATGCATAGCCATGAAGGAACCAAGACATGGGGATTTTAATTTTAACATAATAACTTACAAAAGAAATCGAAATATCATACAATGTATGTTTTGAAAATAAATATTTATTTCATATTTTATTTCAGATGGCATTGCTGCTTATGCTGACAATAAAAAAAAACAAGCTTTGTCTTAAAAGAATTCTTATAAATAACGGAATAAAAACATCAGCAAGGCTCTCATTCTTTGAAAGCGTTTTTTTAAGAGGCGATATAGTTAACTCTCGCCTTGCGGACACCCCGTTATTACGGACACCCGCTATCACGGACACCGCTGTTACGGACAAAATCCAGCCCTCCAACCGGCGAAAGCTTCTTTAGAGGTTTGACTGAAAATGACTCCCGCTATTACGGACTCTCGCTATTCAGGACTCGAAACTACGTCTCGAGGGTGTCCGCAAAACGAGAGTTGATTTGATAAATGTGGCTGTTCAAGCAATAAGCAGGTTCTTTTGCGAGGAAAATAACGTTTTATTTCAAAGAGCCCGCGAGTATTATTTTTAAAGGTAACACTGTTCTCTTTCCTCGCGCAAGAGAAATCTGGGAACAAACTTAGTGGTAACCTGCGATCCGACGGGCTTCTTTTTCGAGCAAAAATCGAAAAAAAGAAGAAAGAACGCCTGATCGCTACCCTGGGTGCCAGAGGCTTTTCTTGCGCGGTTTCTGGTTTCAAGTCTCTATTGCTTACGCCGCTCGAGAAATAAACCTCTAGTACCCAGGGTACCTGATCGCAGGTTAGCTTAATGGTTTGTAGGTATGCCAAATGCGTCCGCCCACAATTCGTGCATTCTGGCACGTGCCATGACGTCACAACTCTAAGTGCGTGAAACGAAGTACACCTACGTGTCGATAGAAGTGGGAACTTCTTCCTTATCATGTGGATCAAATAAAAAGAAAAATACCACATTTTTACCCAGGACGTACTTCGAGGAATCCATCTGCTCTTAGTTTTATTCGTGGACTTTTGACTGAGGAAGAAGTGAAAAACTGCTAAAAGGCCGTGCGAAAAACATGTTTTCGCAGCACGTTTTTCCGGTTTATTTTTCGCTTCTCTCACAACAATACATGACATGATACCACGAATTCCCCAACAGCTGGCAACCTGCAGTTTCCTGTTGACATATCTCGCTTTCTTCTTCCGCGTGGTCGAAAGCGAAATATAGCAGTTGTAGCCAGTACATTCTTTGATGAACACGAAAGGGCGTTGCCAAGCAACGCTTAAGGAAGACACTTACGCGAGTTTTGTTTCTAATCAACGCCTGCTGCTGAAGACAAGTCAATCAAATTTGACGCCAGAGAGAGAGAGGAAGACTTTTAAAAACAAGCTCTCAGCAATTGGACAACAAAATGTTTTATTTCAACTCAGATATCATCATATCAACCCTTTCACTCCTAAGAGTGCTAAGTTCAAAGCCGAGGGGAAAATCTTGAATTTCATTTTGCAAACTGTCAAAACAAACAGTACCACCTGAAAGTGCTACCCAGTAGTTTTTACACTAAGGTTTCATCCACAGAATCTAAAGGTACAACCACATTAATCGACTCAAGGTTTGAATCTAGGAGTTATCAAGTTATTGAGACGGTCTCTTTTTCCTGTTGTTTCACTTCGGTGAGAAAAACGTTTGAAAAAATTAGCCACTTTCCCAGACAAACATTGAGAAGCTACAAACGAACAAGTGACCTCTTCCATTCCGAGTCCTTCACACTGAGCCCGCGATTTTCTTCAGAGTGGTTGCTAAGTAACACGATACCGCCATGTTGATGCGGGAGCTTTGCGTGGGAGTGCGTGCGTGCGTGGGTCCTCGCTATTTTGACGGAATAGGAAGAATACCAAAATAGAACGTGCTGTCCCACCTGCATTGATGGCGAATGACGATAGAAGAAATGCCAAGAAAGGGAACTATGTGGGCAGAGAAACATTCTCGAATCCCTAGAACTTCCAGAGCTTCCTGAAATAAATTTTATCGGACAAGTGGTGAATTTCAAAATAAAACACTTCCAGATTGCATATAAGCTTACATAAAATATATAACCAGCTCAAACCGTGCTCTATAGAAGTTAAATGAGCTATGTCACGATATTTTAAGCCATTTTTGCGAAGTGAAAAATCACTTTCAAATTGAAGACAGCCTCAAAATAATAATTTACTAAGGTAGAAAAACACCAAAGAGGTAATAATAAACCAAACAGGAATAAGGATGGTTGAGGATGGAGAAGATTAAGACCAATTACGAACGGCGAACTTGAAAAAATTGGCCAATATTTTCAAGATGCGCCATCCGTGACGTAGCTCCTTTAAAACACATCTATACTCTCAAAAGCTGGCTAAGTTATCTTTCGTCCCACGTATCATACCGGTCGCTCACTAAGCACTTATCACGACTGGCCCGAGGGTAAGCAACACTCATTGTTTCCCTTGGGGCCAGTCATTAAGATGTTTGTTACACCCCGCAACTGAAAACTATTTGTAACTCTGCTTTCCGGTCGACGCGACGCGCGCACATCATTTCCCGCCATCTCAAGAAGTACGACCTGATTACGTAGGAGTCCAAGGTTTTGGGCAGTTTTGTTTATCTGGGGATGCTATGAGGTGTGTCACGTGATATATATGTTCTCGTCCAATCGAAAAAGGGCACTTCAGTAGAAGCTCACGCTAGTTCCAGATCCTTTTTGGGCCGCCGTGTTTCGCCCAACGAACTCACGCTAAAATACGGACTGTTCTGAAATCTACTTCAGTTGCGGGGTACAGTGAACTCTCTCTAAGACGGACACCATCGGGACCGGCACAAACTGTCCGTCTTAGAGAGATGTCCGCTTATGGAGAGTTTAGATACAGTAACATGACTGAAAAATGGCGCGCAGGGACCAACACCAAGTGTCCGTCTTATAGAGGTGTCCGTTAAGAGAGAGTTGACTGTATAACAAAACAGTTTAAGTCGTGACCACTTTTAGAATCCTGTATAGTTTTGCAAGTAAAGATGAGAGTACGAAGCGTACACACGGTATTTTGTCCTTCAAATTAGTCCTGCTGGTTTCGTTTCAAGAGGCTCTGTATCATCTGATGATATCAATATCATTACATCATTCCCGATCTTTTCATTTTTCGTTCCATTTTCTTCTGTTTCTTTGGATCCACTTCTGTCTCGTCGGGTTGTGCAAATATCCAAGGGGCTAGAAGATAAACCCACAACATGTACATAGCTCTACATGGCGCCTGAAATGAACCCCAAGGAACAAATTAGTATTTCAAATTAGTTGTCGGGAAAGATTACATGTAATGATTAAATACCTTATTGCTACTTATTTTCGCAATGGAAGAGGCAAATTTCGCGAGACTTAAATTTCGCGATTTGGCAGAAAAATCGTGTTAAAAGGAAGTAAATTTCGCTAATCAGTTCGCGATAACTTTTTTTCGCGGGACTTTAATTTCGCGATTTTTTTGAAATCGCGAAAATTAAGTACCGCGAAAATAAGTACCAATAATTATAAATCGTAAACTAACGTCAAGAAGTATAAGAATTGTGACACGAGTAGGATAGATTTCGTGACACGAAATTTCACAATATTGTAAACAAAGTTCGCTCATGGAACAGGTGTAATTGCATGCGTGTCAGTAGCTAAATATGTGAAATTATAACTAAAGTTTACAGTATTTTCCAACAAATGATGAAGAAATCAAACAAGTAGGCCAGGATCAGAGTGAATTTTGATTTTAGTTTTGTAATTTTTCAGTGAGGGTTTCTGTTTATATATTTTGGTGTTCAGTTTTGACTTTGGCTATTAAAATCTCATACTCTTCAAAACATTAGCAGTGAAAAACACTTTTAAACAAGGAAAATTAAAACCTGATATTAAACCAACTTTCGAAAAAGCAGGCCCCGATGTGCATCTGGACGCCTGGAACAGGCCAGGATTTGTGCTGATATTTTGAGGAGAAATACTGTTGGTCACTGTTGTGGTGTTTAAAAAAAGGTAAAATCTATACTCGGACCAAAGTGGCCCACACTGCCAGAAAATATTGCGGTTTCTGCAGCATGAACCTGGACCACTCGATCTGGAGTCAAACGCACTGATGATAAGGCTATACCATCCCAGGGGGGGTACTCAGGTGTAATAGTGACAGGGATGTCCGAATAAGGCCAAACTGTCAGGCTACCAAATTGTTAGACACCAAAAAAGGCTAAAGCCAAACCCAAGTCCAACGGCCCAGAACGTAACCCCCAAAAGTCTCTTTTTTTTCTCTGCATCTTTCACCCCCCAAAAGTCACCATGACATTTCTAACCCAAAAAATGTCCTCAGGTCGCACATTTCAAACCCCAAAAAGTTATTCAGACACCCCCATCACTATTATACCTGAGTACCCCCCCCCCCCCCCCCCCTGGGGCTACCACGCTTCCCTCATCTGTATGTGTGAAAGCTGATAATAACAGCAATAATATGAGTTCAAATACCAGCTGTAATGCACTTACCAGAAACAAAAGAAGCCACATGTAGTCTGTGAATATAGCTAGACCTTGAGTTATCGCTGTTAGAATTATAAGGTCCTTAACATGCCTGCAAATTAATACAAAACAACACAAGGTTAGGCATTCTGATCACACTCTCAAACCTTGCC
The DNA here is from genome assembly GCA_029204205.1 of Desmophyllum pertusum. Classification (NCBI taxonomy): domain Eukaryota; kingdom Metazoa; phylum Cnidaria; class Anthozoa; order Scleractinia; family Caryophylliidae; genus Desmophyllum; species Desmophyllum pertusum. Next base: position 2,441,251 of record MU827781.1, read on the forward strand.
TATAGGAGCATAGCTACTCCCCTGGATGGGATGCTAGTCCATCACAGGTTACCCCCCCCCCCCCCCCCCCAGCATGCTGTCAGATTGTCCAACTTGTCCTAACCTGTTCTCCCTAATATACCAATTACACGATATTTTGGTCTGAAATAGGTTAAGCACATCCCCACCAAAAATTTCAGAGAGTACCCACTTCAATTTGTACTTTTTCTATTGCAAATTATTATGCAATGTTGCCAAAAAAAATCCTATTTCTCCCTGTTCTCACCACCTTGCAAATCCTGCTTCCCGCCCTCTCTTCTCCCTCCTCCCATAGACTTCCCGTCCCCTTTACTCTCGGGTTCCTGCCCCCCTTCCCCCCTAATCTTAGAACATACTCTGCAGTTCCTGATTCAGAATTCAGATCCATTCCACCATCTATAAGAGCTCCAGATTCAGAATACGTGGGTTTTGCCATTGATTCCATAAACTTGTAACATCCGCAATACAGTGACGTGCCAAATAGTAAAAGGACCTGACAAGAAAAAGGTCAATATAAGGGGTGGCGAATGGTCTCTCACAAAATACGGGTCTCACAAAATTTTAGTTGAATCTCACGGGTCTCGCAGTCTCGTTTTTTGAGCAGTTAGACATCTCACAGTCTTGATTTTTACTCATACTCAAACAAGGTAAGGGATTTTTATATTTCTATTTTTTTCCTGTTTCTAGCTCCTAACTACCTTCATTAAATTCCCATAAAAACTCATATAATTTATGCTGTTTAGTGTTACACTACCCGTGATAAATTAAACTGGTAAGAACTTACCCATGACAACCAACTTGAGTTAAAATTGAAAAATGTGAATCTGAAGATAATGTATGTCACCTGAAATTAAATGAGGATAAAGTTTGACCAATCAGGTCACGAGTATGATTTACTGACGGAAAAACAACAACAACAAAACCTGATCCTAACAACAACTGTACCAATAACCAATAATGCCGACCAGTGCCAATACGTCTGGGTGGAGAGAGGCATTGTAAGAGTTGCCCAAGAACACACTAAGCATAATGATCCTGGCCTTTAGGCCTTCCACTTCCAGAGTCAGGAGTGTAAACTTTAAGGTGATGTTACATGAGACGATTTTTAACGACAATTTTTAACAGTGATTTTTAATCCAAATATGTTACACGAGACAACTTTTAGCGCAACATTGTTGCGGCAACGGTATGTTACAGGGGATGATTTTTAACGCAACATCAGTTTGCAACATTTCATTGCGGCAATATGTTGTACGTTTTTAAAGCTTTCAAAAACCTGCAACATGTTGCTGCAACGAAATGTTGCATTAAAAATCGTCCAGTACGTCATGTTGGGTTAATAAAATACATCATTAAACATCGTCTTTAGGACTTACAATATTATTACTTATAAGAAATGAATACAGTTGAATCTCGCTATCTCGAACTCGGTTATCTCGAACTCCCCGCTATCTCAAACTGTTTGTTGTAACCCCTTGAGTGTTCGAGATAGCGGGATTCAACTGTTAGATATCTGAAAGGAGAATTTAGACATTAATAACTGTACAGTCAGCAATTTTTGCATGTCTTACCTCAACGCTTATCATGACCTTGGCATAAAAATCCAGCGTTGATTTGTTTTCTTCTAGAATTTTGTTTCTGTCCTTTGTCCCTTGTTTCTTAGGCTGCCAGGAAAGATATTGTGCAATGTTGATGGATTCATTTATCTAATGCCCTCTCTAATTATATAATCCCATGTAACACCTCTCTAATAAATGACCTTACTAGAACAGAAAAACTCTAAAGCGGCCTTCACACGACAAACTAAAGTTGGCAAACTCAAGTTGGTGAGTGTGAACGACACAACAACAGTTGGCAAACATGTTGGCAAACTGTTGGCGATAAATAGAACTTGTCTCTATTCTCGCCAACTTTTTCACCAACTTTTTCGTGTTGGTAAACTCGTATTTGACGTGTGAACGATTGGCAAACGTGTGTTGCTAACTTTCAACCAATCAAAATTTGCGCTCTATTCACGTGATTTGCGTGACACTTCACAAAATGGCGGACGAGCGACCGGACGAGCGCCCCGACTGAGCGTAAACTTACTGAAGCGATGTTTAAATTTATTGACGAGGCTCACAATTATCTGGCTTTGTGAAACATTTCGTCCCCAGGTTACAAAGATACAAAAAAAAAGCAAAAGAAAATGGAGGAACAAATTGGCGTGTGTTGTGATTTGACACGTGTTTGACGTGTGAAAGCATGAGTTTGCCAACTTTTCGGAGTTTGCCAACACGAGTTTGCCAACTTTAGTTTGTCATGTGAAGGCCGCTTAACAGTGGGTCTAAACATTTTATCACAGGGAGTTGTAATACTGTATACAACATCCTCGTTCCCAGAGCTCCTCATTTTTTTCTTTAAGCCGGAAATGAGTAGCCTTGGTCGCAAGGAAAAAATCGAATTTTTTCAATGGCTGATAAAAAATGAATGCGCAACACAAATTATATAATGAATGGATGTCCGGAATTTTCGGACATGGGTAACGGCTGAGACCAGAGCTCCATTTCGTCAACCACGTCACCAAAAGAAACAGAGGATCTGGGAACGAGAATGAGTATACACTTGGTAATGTATTATGGCTGATTATATCAGCTGATCAGCTATAAATTAAAGAAAACAAAGTACTTTTTCTTTAAAATTAATTTAACCTATTTTTAGTAACTTGATTCACTAACTTAAGGTTCTCTCAAAGGAAATTTCTAAGGGATACGGTAGATGAAACATAAAATAGCTCCGATCAGTGACTAAGAGTACAAATTGAAGCTAAAAAGCCACAAACAACGACGAATATTGTTGTAAAACGAACACGTGAAAACCAGTCTCGAAACTCAAGCTTGAAATCAAACGCAAAATAAAAAGATTTATGAAGGCAAATACATCTTCTGAATAGAAATATTCCTTTGGCCTTGATTTTGTTTCAAATAAAAGGTAATGATCATAAATACAAGCGAAACATTCCAACGAAAAATATAAGGAATAAACTTACCGCCATCTTGAATTCAACTAGTGCCAGTCTCCTTTTGCAATAGATCCTGGGAGTGAGGGAGGGGGGAGGGGCTGGGTTCAAACATTGGTCCCGCAAAGCGTGCATACTACATTTACCTTGCCCAGTTCCTTCACAACTTTTTTCTTATATGAAATATTTGTTTTGGTGACACAATAGCAGTGGCAGATCCAGACATGTTGGGTGGCAGCCGAAACATTTTCCGCCCTTTGATCATTAAATTTAGGTGGGGGCCCAAAAAAATGTTCTCATAAGGGGGGCCCCTCCCTTAAATCCACCACTCGATAGGGATTAGGGAGTCTGGCCCCGGTTGTTTAAATGATGGATAGCATTATCCACTGGATAAATCACTATCCAGTGGATAGCGTAGTATATTTTGTTAACACTTATCCACTGGATAGTGATTTATCAGATGGATAGCGTTATCCATCCTTTGAACAACCGGGCCCTGAAGTTTTTTACCATCAATTTCACTGTTACAAGACCTTGTACAATTCCTCTGAGGGGTTTGCAAAAGATACATGTCATACCTTATATGGAAGTGTTTGATTTTACCACAAGTGAAACCACCTCCATATAAGGTACGGCATGTATGATTGACAGAAATCTTTTGCAAACTGCTAAGAGAAGTTTTGATTTAAAAGGTCACGTAACAGTGAAATCGATGGAAATGGAGTCTTATCAAAGGTTTGGACAAGCAGCCATGAAGTTCTGCAGGCTCCTCAAATTGTTTGGAAATTACACTTAAAAGACACAACAATGTTTCTGCTGTTAATTTTAACTCATATTAACTCACACAAATTTTGTGTGGTCCAGAAACATATCATTGCAAAAGCATTTTTTTTTTTCAAAAACGAGTGACCATAAAGTCCATAAATTACAGTTTTGTACATTTGTGTACATGTGTGTAATTGGTGTGAGAAAGAATAACTAAAGTGACCGGTTATAGTTTATATCATTTGTCATGTGATTGGGCTCCCTGTGAGTGGCATAACAGACTAAAGTTTCCCACAATCATGAACTCACTGAATTGACAACTCAGTTTTGTTTGACTGTATGTGTTTTTGGGTCTGTCAGTGAAGCCCCTCTAGTTTTTGACTCCAGTGAGGAATATAGCTTATTTGGTGCAACAACAATCATGTTACAAGTCATACTCTTAAAATTTCAACACATTTTAATAATAAAAGAAAAAAAAACATTAACATAAATGTAAAACGCAACTCAGAATTGAGTTGATGTTAGTTTAATTCTAGAACTATACCATTCTGGGTATCTCTATAGTGTCTAGTGAATATTTTAATCCCTTCCTTATAAAAACAGACTTAAAGAATTACAGAGAGGGATATGTCTGTAACAACATGCTTCAAAATATGCTTGCCATTGATAAAAACATTGGAAAGCCTTGACAATGTATTTTAGTTATATAACAATAATTATTTAAATGGAGCATAACATGAGGGGTGGCAAATGGTCTTTCAAAAATACGGGTCTCGCAAAATTTTAGTTGAATCTCACGGGTCTTGCAGTCTCGTTTTTTGAGCAGTTAGACATCTCACTGTCTCGATTTTTTTCGAAAGCCTTCTCAGAGTCTCAAGTCTCCTCACAATGTAAAAAGTCAAAAAGTCTCAGGCTCACAGAGAAAAACGCCCGTCTCACCATCTCGCAAAGTCTTGAATTTACCATTCACCACCCCTAGAATGCTTAAGACATGAGAGTTCATATCCATTCTCTGTCCCAACTTAAATAATGCTACATGTGTGCTCTTACTTTGGTTTCTGGGAACTCTTAATTAACCCTCCAAGCTCTGGTGTCAGCAAGCATACAAATTGTCCTTACTGGTCTCCATAAACTTCTTACAAGGCCTATTGTTCAAAGCAAGATTACTACACCTTTTAATAACAAGCAAACTCCGCTTAATCAATGGTTGCATCAATCATTGTAGCAGATAAGAATCAACTTTGATATACCGTAAAAGCTCTATATAGTGCCCCCTCTCTATTAAGCCCCCCCCCCCCCTTTGGAAGTCAGATTTTTTTAATATGCCCCCCCCCCCCAGGCTCTCTATTAACCCCCCCCCCCCCTTCCATCAGGCTGATGTAAATGACTTTTTCAGCAATATTTTTTGGCGTTTCAGTCATTTTGTTTTGAAACGTGGTCTTTAATCATTGAGTTAGGGTAAAAATGATGTTGCATTTGTAAGACGGTCATACATAACCATTTCTTGTTCTGTTTTAGTTTCTGGTATAATAGTAAAGTTTGAAAAATTAATGTGAATTTTCTCGAAAATTTATGATTTGAAATAAGCCACGCCTCTCTATTAAGCCCCCCTCTCTAATAAGCCCCCCCCTTCTTGAGGCCTAAAACTAAATAAGCCCCCAGGGGCTTAATAGAGCTTTTACAGTATACGTTCTCACTGGATGACATCATGTCTGTTCCCTAAAAGTTACGTCCTCCATTATTTTATTTGAAATAATATCAAACTGTAATAAAACGAGCTGTTAAAATTTAAGGCATAATAAAATCTGACGTAACTTTTACAAATTATCCCAGTATTGAACAAGAAGTTCCAGTATAAAAGGGCCCTAGTTGTCAATCAAGCATGGAAAAATAAACAACAAACAAACAACCAGTGCCTTTTATGATTGCAATGCTGATAAAATTATGTATGTGCCGTGAAAAGAAATGCTGATGTGATATTATGGTTTCATGCAATGTATTAGGTTTACAGGACGCTGATCTCATGTGGCATACCTGAAAGAGTTAGAAATTTGCATTTCACATCTAAAAGGTATGAAATGTAGGAAGTACATGTATCATCCCTTTTATAGCGGAACTTCTTGTCAATCAGGAACTGAAGTAGCTGTAAGAATTTTATTGTTCACTAATTTTTGTTAACTCTTTGCTTGACCTTGTTGAAAAATATGAGAAAATGTTTTTAGACTTGCTGACCACCCTTTGGCAGAAGGCCTAAACTTTCTTACATAGTGTTTTGTGGCTGCTAATTACCATGGTTTTGCCCTTGTGTAGCAATTAACATGGATATAAACCTGATCCAGAATCACATCTAGGCATGTGCCTTTAATTTACATTAATTTTCTAAAATTTTCATTTCATCTATCGACAAAAGTATAAGATGCGTATGTACATACTCTTTGAAATCTACACTTTTAATGTTAATTCTCCTGGTTCTCTATGAGTCCTTGTGTATCGTCATCATTCACATATGGGGGTGGAGGATCATCCCGTTTGACAGGATCTTCCTCTGAATAATCAGGAGGAATTTGAAAGGTAGCAGGTACATCATCAAGTCCAAACGGGTATTCAGTAAACACATAAGCAGGCTGTGGAACAGCAGGCTCCTCCTCAAACTCACGGCCCTGAGGAATCTGAAATTATTCAAACAACAGAAACAAGAAATTACACATGGCAGAGAATGGCGGAGAACGAAAGAAATTAATTAGGCTGGAAGATTTGGAATGAAGCGGTGACGCTAGCCTGGAGCAGGCCAGAGATTGGTGAACTTTGGTTTGTGCCCTATTAACAACACTGGCTGCACGTAAAGGACAGATGATGATGAACAATAAATTAATGACAGCGTCCCAAGCAGTGACCAATTTGGTCGCCATGGTGAAATTAAAAATATTGGCAACTACATTTTTAAATGAGTCGCCAAATTGGTGAAACAACAAATTTTAGCCCAGGCCCAAGGAGCACAATGGTCAGCCTCATCACTTCTATATGGGAGTCCCTCCACCCCCATCCCAGGTTCTGAAATATCTAGAGTCTCCTTAAAACTGACCTGTTGTGACTGTTGTCTCAATGCTAGTGACAGTTGCCTTCTTCGATTTCTTGCATAGAAGTAAAATATCCAAAAGATAAGCTTGAGGACTATAACAACTATTATTATTCTGTAAGAAAAGAATCGTTATCTTGAAGTTAGCAAAGATATGAAGATTCACTACCTATAAATCAGACTCATTGACCTTATCTCAGTCTGTATTTTATTCTGCTAAGAATCTAGCATTTTATAATTAGTACCTACCTTAGACGAGCACATGAATTCGCATAATCTCAAACTCACAAATTATTCATGCATGGGTATAATATAGCTAATAAACCTGTGACAGAATTTGGAATATTTGGGTAAATATGCAAACTTGATCTAAAGTTGTCAAAAGGTTGAACGTAACAAAGCCTGTGGAGTCCACAAAACAAACAATAAGCATTTTAAAATTAAGATAACTGTTGACATATTAATTGACTTGGGTTGAGTCAGCTAATTTCATAAGCTAATATAAAAGCGAGTGATTGATTGACAGAGAGTTCCACAGACGGGAGACAAAGGCTGCTATAAAATTGCCGCACTGCTACATACCTTCCCTCCCATGTGTAAGAAAGCCCAGTCACATACATCCCAAAGTCTCGAGCAACTAATAAGCTTAAAAATGTTGCACTAGAAGTAACAGACTTGCTCTCGTGTATACATCCCAAATCATTGAAATTATTACATAATTATGCAATAATTTTTTATTGTATTGTAACTACTACATGTAGCAATATTGTAATAATTATATTACAATAAAGCCCAGTTGAGAGTCCCATCCTAGAGGCTATTCCTCTACATAAGCAATATAGGTAGGGGACGTTAAAGAACCCAGTCCCCGGTGTTGTGGTCTGGCCTGTTCACATGTATTCGTGGGTTGGGGCCAGTTTACGGGTACACAGTAATTGGCGCAACCTGTTGTGGTTACCCTGCCTACTTGGTGAAGCTAAATAAATTAAATTGAATGTGAGGCAGGGTAAGGGTAGAGTATGGTTTTAGAGCATTTTAGTCTGAAACTGGGTAAATAAATCTGCCCATTGTTAGTCTGGCATATGCAGGCCAGGCAAAAGTAGCTGGCCTTAATTTCACTATCTTGGCCAGCTACTCTGCTTAGCAGGTGTTTGGAAGAGATGGTGTTTTTTGAAACCCAATATGTCATTCCATGCACTACTAACAACTCATCTTCTGATTGGGACATGATTCTGTTCACAAAAAAGTACTAATAAAAGTAATATACAATCGCTTTTTCTTTGCTTGATTTCTTTGATCAACTATTGCACCCAGATGATGACAAAATGACCAGACCTGATCTACAGCAACAAAATTTATGGTCTTAGTGCAAACCACAGTTTTCACCAATCAGTAGTGTCGTTATATTGACGTGGGTACAAAAAAAACTAGATTCAGTAATTATTAATATAGAACTGCTAGTACTAACAAAATAAATACTTTTTACAATAAGTGTCAAATTTCTCACGCACTCTTGGTCAAGAGCTGTAGTCAATAAGAGTACAGACCACGAAAATGATGCCAAAGACAACGAGTGTGCGTTTCTCAGTTTCATAAAGCCAATTCTGCTCGTATTTTTCCCTGTTGTAAGGTTGTATAGACCATAGAAATGACGCCATAAAATGTTCAAAACTGTGAAACCAGTGACTCGCATGTGGCTTGTTTTTCCACTTACTTGAGTTTTGAACATTCTATGGTCTGTAACAGTAAGATATTATATAATTTACTGTGTAAAATGCGTGCTCTGATTGGCTTAGGGCAATCCTCTATTAGAGTACAAATGGGCGAATGACGTCATGAGTCACGCAGTCCTTTCATAAAAAAATTTACGCCAGTAAAATTATATAAAACGAATAGAAAACATTTGGCCGTGTGTCTAATTTTACTCTAATAGATGTACAGAAGATGTCAAAACGTGACAAGAACAACAGTGACCCACTCGCCTGTGTCTTGTTCTTGTCACGTTTTAATGTAATCCGTAAGTAGATTTGTTAAATAGAATTCTATATACTGTACTTACACATAAAAGAGTAAATCCATCATTATTATCAGGCTCTAGATGTAGTCTCTCAATTAATTGCAACTTCTAAATGAAAGAAAAATGATACAGCTTGAAATCTTAAGCAGGTATGTACGCATATAAAGTTCAAGCTTAACATACTTCTCTAAGATCAAGTGGTTTGATGTACGAGGTGAAACTATGAAGTCTTATTAAAAGACTACGTCTTATTAAAAGACTTCGTGGTCGTGAAAATACGACTCACGGGGCGTCGACATCAAATTTATCACCTTGAATCTATGTAAATAAAACTCAATTGAGGATAATTCACAAGATGTCGAACAGTTCTTATACAACCATGACTTTTTTCTCAATATTAAGCTAATAATTGTAGAGCTTAGCCGAATTATTGTACGTACGTACGTACGTTCCATTAAAAATAAGCTTTATACAATAAACGTAACTTCGTCACAAAGGAGCTATAAAATGCACCACTATAACAAGTAAAACAAAACGTAAGAATGACAAGACAAGATAGAAAGCAAAGTTGGCAAAGACATTGCTTTAATAAGCAAGATTCAGGAAGAAGATTGAAAACAAACACACTATAAGCTTACATATGCATTCATGCGAAGCCACGGTACAAGTGCTTCGACGCGCTATAATTTTTGGCAGATTCTGTTGAAATACTTGTTTCCTTTGATGTCTAATATAATAGGAATGTACCACCTACCTCTACATATCTCATGGAACGTGAAATGCTCCCATTATAAAGTGAGATGAAGACAAAATAAACGTCAAATTCCCGAACACCTGTGTGTGTTTTCACGACTCAGCTTATCGACTGGAAGCGATGAACAACACTTACCCTACTCCCGAGGAAATTGAATGGTACTCGACGCAGTCCTCCTCGGTGAAGATCACTCGATCCAGTATTTCCCGTCTGGAAGTATTTCTCATTTGATGTAAAGGTTTATTTCACATCTGCTTGGAAAAAATATTATTTACAAACTCAGTAAACTACGTGCAACTGACAAGGAGACTCTTCATTTTTTTTTGGCCTCATTTGCACCCCCACAATATTTTAAGTCATTTATGCGAAGTGCAAAATCACATCCAAACTGAAGAAAGCCTCAAAATAATAGTTTACTAAAGTAGAAAAACGCCAAAGAGGTGATAATAAGCCAAACAGGAACAAGGATGGTTGAGGATGGGGAAGATTGAGACGGATTATGAACGACGAACTTGAAAAAATTGGCCAATTTTTTCAAGATGCGCCATCCGTGACGTAGCTCCTTTAAATACAGTGGTTCCAGGTGTTGTTTTTTCGGTAGTCCAATCCTCACTCAGCTGCACTTGTAAAATAGCCAACTGGTCTGCCTCCTGCCAGTTGGGGATCTTTAAAACCATTTATTATATGGCAAACTGGTCCACGATGAAAAGGAACATTCTGATTGGTTCCCTGAGCAGTCCGAATTTTGCAATACGGACCACTAAGATGGACCGCTCACAAAATCATTTCGCCGAATTCCTTTTATGAAACATAGAACAAAATAAAACTGTTTTCTATTAAGTAGAAACATTTTTCCTCATGTCTGGCGGAAAAATGCAAGAATATGCTTAGCTTTGCCGCGCGCGCGCGTTAGCCGAGAATGGTTACATTAATTTATCGGCAAATTTTTAAAAAAGCCATTATAATAAAAACTTTATTGAACTAGCTTGTTCGGTCCGTATTGGGAAATATTGGTCGAGTTCTTTTTTTTCAAGTTTATGGACCGAGCCGAATATTTTCCCAATACGGACCTCACGCAAGTTCAATAACATCTATATATTTGTTTCTATCAGTGTTTGTTTACATTGGCCCTGAAAAGCCCCATTGGGGAGAAGTCAATCAAGTCCTTAGTTATTATTATTAATATAACAGATATATGGTACATTATTTTTGTCACACATCAGTAGACTTCAAGCAGTCTCTTTTCCTAAGTTTTTTTTAATGGGGCGAAAAGAAAGCGAAGTGTGATACACATTGAGCATGAGAGGCAAGCAGTGAAGTATAGGGGGACATAGGGGCGTGGAACCCAGGAGCAGAAGTGGCAAGAAGTCTATGGGAAGTAGGATTCCCAGGGTGGCGGGAACCGGGAGGAATAGCAAAACAATATTATTTTTTGCAACATTGTGTAATATTTCGCAATAGAAAAAGCACAAAGAGGTGGGAACCACAACGGAAGGGGTGGGAACTGGGAGTACAAGGTATGGGAAGTGGGAGGTTCTGCCCCCCCCCCCTGCCCCCCCCCCCCCCCCACATAGTATAGGAACCAAGGAAAAGAGGGTGACTGCTCAGTCTACCAACATGATTGAATTCAAAGAACTGAGTAGTGCAAAGTTATAACTAGAAGTATTTTAATCAAAGATACAGCATCAACATTGATAAATCACTACAGAACATTCATAGCAAGTTTCCACTGACGCAGTACACTAAAGCCAGGGCCAAACAAGGATGACAGTTGGCTCTCATGAGAGTTATCTTCAACTCTCATCAACCCGGGCCAAACAGGAGAAACCTCTTGATGACTCTCAAGAAAAAATTGCGCAGGTTACAATTTGACGAGAGCACATGAGAGTCACTGAGAGCGTCAGACCAAACAAGAGAGAGTTTGAACTCTCATCAGCTCTCACCTTCGTTTGGCCCAGGCTAACACACATAATTACATTTAACATTATTATTAATAATAAAAAAAGACCATTGCAGATCAGGTCAAGCAAATAACAAGAAAAATATTCACAAGTGCAGGCATAACATTGTCAAGATGTCACAACCATCAGAGTTTAAAAAGGTGCACACTTAACCACTAAAGGACCTAACAGATTCATATGTACAGAATCAGGGGGGGCTAGCAGCGAGGCCTGGGACCTAGTATATATGATTGCACATTTTAGAAATTTGGCCGAGCGAGACTAAGTACTGGTTTGTTTAAAATAAACATGGCGGACGATGGCTGACATGACGTGCGTTTGTGTTCGTTCAGAAATATTTTGGCGATTCCACGTCCAAACATCTATGGGAACGATTCGGTCGCTGTTTAACTGAACTTTGGTCATTGTGGGACACCATGGATGAAAATTCCACAGCAAACTCCCGTAGAGGTACGTTTCTCGAATGATTGACAGATTTCTTTACTTGTGCGATCATGTATTGCGGAAAAGCGGCAAGATCAAAGGCGCTGCCTGCCCCCCCTGTACAGAATATTTCAAAGCTTCCATTACATGATAGAGTAGCCTGTTCCAGGCATTCGGTTAGTCTCGCCTTTTTTCCATGTGCTATTCTTTGTGTCACTACCCACTAGCTGAACATCTGGAACAGGCTCATGATAGAGGTATGGTTGCCACTGATCTGATCAACCCTTAAATTCCCGACAGTGATCAGCATCAAATTTCTCCTGACAATATCAATAATATTGTCAAGCAGAGAAGTGTTGAGAATGTGTGGCTCCAGAAAATATCCATACTCCCCACAAAAGGCTTTTTGGTTTGAACCCCACCCCACCCCCTGGAAATTCCAGTTTAGCTTCATACTTTCCTTTAAAAATGTTGGCTTTTGAGACCTCCCTTCCCACTCGGAACTTCCAATGACCTTCCTTGGGGTAGGTATGGATATTTTCTGGAACCACACAATGACGAAAATCATCAACGAACACATACTGTATGGATGTTCTACCAAAATCTCACAACTAACATTTAAAAGAAATGTATGGGAATTGGATAATTTTTATTTCAAGCTTGGGACCAATCTCGTGTCCAGAGTCAACGGTCTCCTCAGTCAGCGGTAGTCGTCGCCAGGTTAGACTCTGGGGGAATGGAATAAATATCAAATTTTTTGATTGGCTGTTTGTGTAACAAGAATGGCAGCAGAAGTGACCGTTATCCCAGATTTCTGGGATGAAAAATTCCATTCCCCCAGAGTTCCACCTGGCAATGACCAACCGCTGACATACATGTAGGAGACCATGGACTCTGGGTACGAGATTGGCTTGGGACCAAAATAATTAAGGGCTAACTTGACCAAAACAAACTGTTAAAACAGGAATCCTTGGCTACCAAATACATGTTTTGGTGTTTTGTTTTCGATGGCATGGTGATTTCAGCTTCTGGCAGTTTCATAGAATGATTTTCATTCCAAATGGTTCAGGAAAGATAAGCTGTTTGTCTACTTACAATACGGATGGTCTAATTTGCAGGTGCAGGTGTGCAGGCCAGGTGTGAGTGCAGGTGTAACCAGAATAGCTCAGAACACCCTTAAAAAAAGCTAACCCTAAACCTAACCACTAACCATTAACCCTAGGTTACTCACCTGTACTCACACCTGCACCTGCAAATTAGACCGTCCGCTTACAATAGGATTACGAAAACGTTCCTTCCAAATACAGAGGATAAGTGATTATCCACACAAGAAAGTATTTCAAGACAAGGGAAATACTGGTACTCATAACAACTCATCCTTGTTATCGACCTGTAGAACGAGCAGTTAGGAAAAGCACATGGAGGGCCAAGCCAGCCACTCTAATCCCACCAAAAAAACCTGTTCTACAGGTTAATCAGGACACAGCAAGAGCCAGCTAGTTGCTTAGCAACTTCACTGATCAACTGTGGGCTCAGATGTGAAGTGAAGATGAAAGGGTCTAACAAAGAGTTCTAAAGTGAAAACGTTTAATTAAAAGATTGCTACGTATCGTTTGCAACTTAAAGGAGCTATGTCATCTGGTTTACACAAGAACAAACCGTTTCCTTTTTCTTTCATTGATAGTGAAACATGTTCTACCATTATGCTAATTAGTAAAGTTTTTTATTGGTTAAATTGGCAACTTTATGTTGGTTTTTCCCTTAGCCAATCAAAACTCAAATTGTATGTGCAGTTGTTGGCTCTTTGATTGGCTGAGCAGTTTGGGAAATCAACAGCATAACATGTTTCACTGCAAGACTGAAAGAAAAAGAACGTAGTACATAACTAAGCCAAACAATGCACACAGTTTACAGAAATGTGCTGATTTTGTAGTGCAGTTTTTTTTTTCAGCTTTCTCTGGAATGATGTCCTATTATTACTTTATTTTGAGCTTTCCACTGATCAGGCATTATCTTGTAACTAGAAAATCATGCTCAAAAAAGTGATGCAGCTCCTTTAAGATACCACTCTTTAGAAAGAAACATTTTACCTACAAAGACTTTTTTTCTTTTGTTGGGAATTGGAAAAATAAAGCTATAGTTTTAGATAGAGGCAAGGAAAATCTTGCCTCACCTACCCCCCTACCTACCCCTTCTAAGTTCCTACTCATCACACTCTAAGAAATAGGATTGTTCAAGCAGAAGTGTCGTCGTCCGTTTCTTGTTTCTTTGCAGCTGGTTCACCACCATCATCATCATCATCATCTTCTTCAGCTGCCACAGCCTCATCGTGTTTTCTCTTCCTTGATTCACCCTCTGAGCTTTCTTCTGCCACTTCTGGAGCTTCTGTGGGTTCTGCTTCCATTTCTTCTGGTTTATCTTCTTCTGGTTTGTCTTCTTCTGTTTTTTCTTCTGTTGTTTCGTCTTTCTCTTGTTCGGCTTTCTCTTGTTCGGCTTTAGCTTGTTCGGCTTCCGCTTGTTCGGCTTTCTCTTGCTCAGCTTTAGCTTTTTCAGCTTTTTCCTGTTCGGCTTTAGCAGCTCTCTCTTCTCTCTCCTTCTCTCGCTCTGCTCTTTCCTTCGCTCGTCTTTCTGCCTCCTCAAGCTTCTTTCTCTCCGCTTCTGGGTCAATCTTGACAAACACAAATGCCAAGTACATTCCTAAAGCAAACAGAAAAGTTGAACATTGGTTTTAAACAACCCGAGTGAAAATCCAATGTCCACAGAAGATGACAATTTTACTTTACAATGATTTCATAAGAAAACATCTACTTTCCTCAAATTATCTAAATTTAAAAACATTTCAAATTTATTATAACACTACTGATGAACAAGGGAGACGAGTGGAAGTTCTACAAATTAAAATAACTTTTATCGATAGCAAACCATCTAGTACTCACCTACAGCTTCCCACTCAGCCTTTGACATTGTCCCCTGTAAACAAAAATGCGAATCATTTTTTTAAAATGTTGATCACAAGCTTCTCAAACTCATTAATAATTCATCAAGTTAAAACAAAGGAAGGAAATCATAACCGTGTCGGAGGTTTGGATACCGGTCTTAATTAGCATAGATTTTTACGATTTTATTTCTCCATTTACTCCTTAGTTTTTGTTTTGATTGAGAAGATATATCAAACACTCGAGGCAGTGTTTCATCGGCAATCCAAACACCTCAAATTTGGTTAAAAATACTTCGCCGAGCATCGTATTTTCAACTCTCTTCTCTGTGTTTGGATATCCTGATGAAACACTGTCTCTCGTGTTTGATATATTACATACATTATATTACAGGTTGTACAATTTAATTCCAGAGAATTTAAACAAAGTCAAAGTTTCAAAGCTTGAGCCTAGCTCTAAGAGGTAGCTATGTAGACACTTCCAGTTTCAGTGATAACCTAGTGACACTGAACATCCATGAGCCACCAGAAAAAAAATTATAAAATGCCAATTTATTATTTTTTGACAACTCGTTCCTGTTTATCTGTGGGTTACTTTGAAAACGTACCCAGACATGCTAAGAGATACCATAACATACATGTATAGCTGTGACAATTTGAGATGGAACACCCTAAGACGTCCCAAAACATGATTTTCAACCCCTGACGAGTATCCCCCCATCAGTGCCATGTAGAGAGAGCCCCCCTCCTCTGGGAGGAGATTGTACCTCCCCCCTTCAGTGCAGCACACTCCATACATAAAATCTCTGCAAAGTTACTTACAGTAACTACTTGCCACTCTGGAAACTTCAGGGCAACTGAGCTCCAATCGTTTGTACTGGGATCATTTGAGAAACCAGCACAAGCTATATGATTGGTCAATTTATATTTTTTACCATGCAGGTTATATTTAACCCTTTCACTCCCAAGAGCTGAGAACAAAAATCTTGAATAATATTTCATTTTGCAAAATTGTCAAAAACAAACAAAACCACATGAAAGTACTGCTCAATAGCTTTCATTTGAATGGTCACACACCAGGGTTTCATCCACAGACTTAAAAGGTACAACCACATTTATTGACTCAAGGTTTGATTCTGGGAGTGAAAGGGTTAACCAATAGACTGCTCACCACATGTTTGAGATTCTTTTCCCTGTGGTCTCTGTACTTGCTGGTTGAAGTTGATTTATCTTGATTTAGTTGAATTCCTTCTAGAAAGTCCTTGGCGTGTGTGTATGCATCCTCGGCACTTGACACCAAGTTTTCACCTTCTTGGCGTGGAGGATAAGTCTTTATAAAAGGAGTAAATGGCAAATTAATTTGAGCCATCACTTAAAGGGGCAGTGTCACAGGGATTTGATGTCATTTCAAAAACCAAAAAACGTTTTTGTAGTAACAGAAACCTTAATAATGGTCAAATTTTGTTATAAATTACCATCCTAGTGTACTAAAACTGCCCATAAGTGTCTCTGGCCATAGAAACTGGGTCGGAATGGATCGCAATTTGAAAACATGTTAGGCTAACAGTTTTTCAATTTCTCGCATTTTCGTTTCCAAAATGCATTAGAACAGACCATAATTTGTTCCTCTTTTAAGAATTTGGTTGATTTCTTTTTCTTGGTGTTCTAGAATTATTTTGTAAATAAAAAAGGTACCGAAGCACAGTTTTGACCAAAAAAGGTCAAAATCCCCATGACACTGCCCCTTTAAGTTACATGCTTAGTGTTGGTGCAAATCTGTAAATATTTTATTAATGTTTACGCTCTTAGTTAGGTGTCACCAATTAGCGCAATTGAAAATTGAGCTAGAAAAACTTGACATGTTACAATAAAGTTTAATATATTATTGATTAATTGATTGATTGATTGATTTGAGATTAATTTGATATGTTGAAAGGAATGAAGTCTTGTTGCATTACACATGCATATATTAAGATGTAAACAAAGCATCTTAAACTTGGAAACACCCGAGAAAAGGGCGCAGGCTATGAATCAGAAACTTTTTTTTTAATTTTTGAAAAAATTGGGTCGGTCAGGCGATGGAAAACAAAACAATTTATGGGGTTGGCCTAAATCAGAATTCGATTTACTTTAAGATTCTATTTACTTTAAGATTCTATTTACATCCTTATGTGCAAATTGCTTTGTCTTGTCTTCTCTTAGCATCAACACCACTGCAAATGAACTTGTCAAGTGCAAAGAAGGACAATAGTCGAGTATTCATATACCTCGAGTGCTTTCATCTTGTAAAGCAACGTGGTTGATTCCTTTGTCTTCTCACGGAAAAAGTCATGGAACGTCTTTGTATACAATAGCTTCATGTTATATTTTTCTGCCATTCTGTAACAAGAGACAATAAAATGTTTCAACTTGGAATTAAGCTGAAATTCTCCATTTAGCCCTGTGAGATGTAGCCTGCGTCGCAGACGGACTTGACCTCCGGTAATGTCCGTCTGCGAATTAGTGCACAAATCCTTGTTCTAGACCCCCAACGACGTAACGAAATACCGGAAGGGCCTTTCGAAATCCCCTTTATTCTGATTGGCTATGGTAAAAGGCGCGACAGGCCTGTTCGAAGTTCGTTACATTTGCCGTTCTCTATTGAATTCGGTCTTCTGACCTACTTTGCCCTTCAAGAGTGTTTCTAACGGGCAAGATATGTTGTATTATGAGGAGGATTTTGAAGTAGAATAGCTATAGAGCCTTCGACTGTGTTCACTCTAGCAAATTTTAAGAGGTCACGTTTGGTCTCCTGTCGAGCAAACAGATATTTACAACGCGTTAGTTAAGACAACAAACACTCGGCAAACCGAACAAGGTAGTTCCCATTTAAAACCTGCTGAATAGTTTCTGGGTCTTCCAAGTCCATGATAGCATGCAATCGCCAGTATACCCATATTGTTGAAATATTTAAACTTGGTCCTCCATCAGCGATCGTAAAGGTGAAATCACAACAATAACACTCGATCATATATCAGCGACTGCGACAATCGGGAGACACTGAAAGATCAACGACTTTCCAAAACCTATGGGTAAATTGATAAACACGTTTTTCCCCTGGAAGAAAGATTTGATCGCTTCTCGTTGTTCTGGGAGTAGCTCCGTTAATTCAAACTGAGCTTTCTCTAACCGCTTCGAAAGCTGCATTCCATTATATCTTCAGTGATTTTTTTAATACTGTACTATATTTAGGCTCGCTTTCCGCTAGCTTCCGGTCCTAGCTCGCGTGACATTCCCTTAGCCAATCACAACCAAATCATAGCTAATTGAACAATAGCTTTATGTAAAGGCCAATCACAGACAAGTACTCAGATCCTGGTACGTCGTTGGGGGTCTAGAACAAGGATTTGTGCACTAATTCGCAGACGGACATTACCGGAGGTCAAGTCCGTCTGCGACGCAGGCTATGTGAGATGTGACTGGTTTTCATTGTCTAAGGGCCTACATGTATTTACATGGAGAGAAGTTGTCCCTGGTAGGAGGGTTACCCTCCCCCCCGAGCCATCTTTTACCGAGCGTTTATATGAAAAAGTTGTCCCTGCTGACCAAGCCAAAACTTGGCCCTCTCGGGTTCGCCCATGCTCTATATGTCCCGGATTGTCCCTGGTAGGTGAAACAACAATAGCCAAAGTGTTTACATGGAAAAAAGTTGGCCCGCCCCCCAGGGTCACCCTACCTTCAAAGCGAGTAACCCTCACCAAGGGTTACCCTGCCCCCCGAGCCAACTTTGCGATTTCTCATGTAAACGGTTCGCTGCTATTTATAAAGAAATGTATGAAAAGTTCTCTCGCCCGGGGTGGCTCGGTGTGGAGGGTAACCCTCCTACCAGGCACAACTTTTCTCCATATAAACAGGCCCTAATTGGCCCAGTTACCAGTGATTTCACTGTTACGCAGTCTTTTATATCAAAACTCCTCTGCAGAGGAAAGGTCATTTAACAGTGAAATCGGTGGTAAAGTAGCTGCAGTGTCTGTAATAATATTGTTACTTTGACATGAAATTAGTATAGGTAATAGCATGAGTTACATGTATAGTAGTATTTGGAAATAATACCGCTCGTAATATTTCAAAATTGTCCAAAATATCACGAGCCGCTTTGGCGAGTGATATTTTGGACAATTTTGAAATATTACGAGCCGGTATTATTCCAAAATAATACTACGTACAACTCATGCTATTATTTGTTTATAATACAAGGTAAATATCCTATCCGAGTACACGACGATCGTACATTTAGCTTCACAGATGTCATTGGAGCTTTGTTTTGAAACGTTTAAGCAATGGAATGCTTGTTCAGCTTAGTTATACCACACAAAAGTGTTTTGCTTTCAATATTCGTAGGTTTTTGGACACTTTGACAGATAATCTCGTTGAAATGCCCACTTTAGTCCACACGCTAAACAATAGAAATGTTCGCCATCTTGGGTTTTTTTTAATAGAGTCAATTGTCACACTTGCCATATTTGGAAGAGAGTGGTATTTCAAGACTTGAAATACCACTCTCTTCCAAATATGGCAAGTCAAGAGTGGTATTTGAGATAAATTCAGCTCGTTTTGACCAATCAGCGTTCAGAAATTTCTCAGCCTGTATTATAAATGCATTAATTTAAGTAATTTATCTGATCACAAAAAATATTATAATAATTATAATAATAATTATTGATATAATTTATTCCTTACTGTAACAAATTCTGATATTTGATTATGTACGTACTTTTCAAGCAGAGGGAAGTAGACCAAGAACTCAGGACAATCAACCACTCCTTCGAGGTGAAAATCGTACTTGCAGCCATATAAAGGATAGTCATCTTTTTTCTCAAATGTAACTTTATAAACATCATTTCCAAAGGAGAGATCTTCAGACTTTTCTAATCGACGACTAAAACAAAAGACACAGAATGAGGTACAACTAAACAAACCCTGAACTCTACCATGTATTATAGTTCCTTTAAATGTTAGTTTTATATTCTGGGCTTTGGTCAACTAATTTGTGAGCAGGAGCAACTGGATACAGTGGAACCCTGTTAATACGACCACCGTCGGGCCATGAAAATTTGGTCGTATTAACGGGGTAGTCGTATTAACGGGGTAGAGCCGTCAAATTATGATGCTACACCCTTCTAAATAATACCATTAATTCCGCTATAAATTGAACGTGCTAATCACTAACAACTTTGCCGGACAACACTCACTAAAATGCGTTATTATTTGTCAGATTGTGTCTGTTTTCGTTCAGCAGTCTCACCAGGCATTTTGACTGGTCGTATTAAAGGGGTAATTTTATAAAGAAAATAATGACTGGGGACTCCAAAAGGTGGTCGTTGGTCGTAATAACGGGATGGTCGGATTAACGGGGTTTTCAGATAAGAAAATGAGTGGGCTTTTGTTTGGGCCACAAAAAAGTGGTCGTAATAATGGGGTGGTCGTATTAACAGGGTGGTCGTATGGCGGGGTTCCACTGCAACTGTATTCATAACTAGAAGTTCGCAAACCCCATGTATGTTTCAACAACAGTTCCAGTTCTTTTTAGATCAAAGTTATGCAATACAGCAAGGTGCATACTGATAGTAAACAAAATCATGGAAATTTTAGTTGATTTCAATATTTTTGAAAGGGAATGATCGAATGTGACTGGTCAACATGATGAGAAAGACATAAATTTGAGCGGTACAATCCTCAATCAGGCCAGACATTGTCAGATGATGACCGGCCATTATTTCCAGCCCTGGTCAATGTTGTGAGAATAAAGTTCAGGCCTGCTGCGGTCAGCTCGGTGTGCTGCTGCGGTGTGAGAACAGTACGAACAAAAATCCTGGAAAACCCTGAAGGCAGCTGGCTAAGCCAACAAAATACTTACACTAGTTCATATCCATTTGGTGTTGTTCCTATGAAAAAACCTCCAACTTTGAGTCTCTCGCATGCATTCTTCAGCATCATGTCAGCCTGCTCAGAACTCTCAAATGAATAATGAAACGAAAACTGGCAGCTTGTCAAGTCAAACTGAAGGTCCTTATCCTGGTACTGGTCTGCAAGTCGCTCCTGTCAAAATGCACAATGAAATTAAATTTGAGCACATTATTATATACATGATATACATGTACATGGTGCAGTCACTTAATGTCAGGCGGGGGATGGAGGACAGGGGACAGGGGACGGGGGACAGGGGATGGGAACCCAAAGGTAAAGGGCAGGAAGTTTATGGGAAGCGGGATTCCCAAACCGGTGAGGAGAAATAGAAAAAAATTGCCATGTTACGTAATATTTCACAATAGAAAAACCACAAAGAGGTGGGAGCCACTAAAAGGAAGGGGTGGGAACCGGGAGTAAAGTGGGAAGTTCAGACCTTGCCCCCCTCCCCCTGCCCCCCTGCCCCCTCCCCTGCCCCCCTGCCCCCCTGCCCCCCTCCCCCCACTGGTAGCATCTCTCACTTGAATTCCAGAGGTGGATAATTCTGTCTAACCTACCATCATCAGCATTGGTCCTGACCAGAAACCCTGTCCTGACGCATAAGGCATCCTGTCTAGCTTATGCATTGTCGTTATGTTGTGTTATTGGGAAGAAGACACTTCACTCTCACAGTGCTTTAGAAGGCAGGGACGTAGCCAAGAAAAAACTAAGCAGGCTCATTAATTGGCCTAGCCGGTTTTTTGGACTGTGTCGCCTTCAAAATTAACCCAATGCCTTGTTTTCTAATGAAATTTCAGCTGGTGATATGCTCTCTTTTCCAGTGAAATTCACTGGTAGCAGGCTCTTAGCTACATCCCTGAGAAGGGGTATGGCCAACTGACAAAATGATGGGAGGTAACCTGCTATGGACTAGCATCTCATCATAAACAGACTCCTATGCATATCCAGTGTTCCCACTAGTTTTGGAAAACAGGAGTCCCAAGGACCCCCAGTTCCAGTAATTGGGAGTCCTTTCTATTTTTTAAGGGTCCCCTAAGGAGAAAGGCATTTTAAGTGATATACACATCATGTAATATTACATGAAGTATGACCGCTGACCATCAATGAGCCGAGAGTTGTTCGCTCGTTCGCGTGATTATCATTGTGATTCTTGCTTCGTTTTCGAGTTTGCAGCCAAATTTTCATAGTTTCCAGCTTGGAGAGGTAATGAAAAGGTAAAGGAAACTAGTGAAACTTTAACATTGTTTCTTATGTGTGTTTTGTATCTTGAAAAATCTTATTTATCTCAAGAGTAGACCAAACTATGAAAACACTCGAAATTTTGAGCGCTGATTTATGTGCGTCCCTGGGACGTACTGTGGCTAAAAACTGTGCGTCCTTTTTATTTTTTGTGCGTCAGATACGCACAGTTGTGCGTTAATGGGAACACTGCATATCATGTATAATGAATGCTAAGTAAAATTTGTGACATATCTATTACCTTGCTACAATCAGCAGTGATAAATTCGGGTTCAAAGAGAGGGTCTCGATAACGCCGGTTCTCGTGTGTCTTTTTAAGTTCTTTAAATCGCTCCTCGCACTGTTCTACAGAAACTTGAGCAATGTCTGCAAAAAGAGACACGACACAAACATCACCATACAGTTCACCTTATTTGCATGCAGCAATTCATACATAATTTCTCCCTACCATTTTATAACAATAAGAAGTAGGCAGATCATGAGAATTAACAATTTGATCATCCCGTTACTCATTCACTTGACTCGCAACTATGTACATGTATTGGGTGACCTGTTATTACAGAAGTTTCCCAAACAATTAGGCAAGGGTCATGCTGGTTTCGAAAAGTAACTTACATGTATTCAGTCAGTGACACAAGCCAGACGACCTAACATGTATATTATGTGTATGAAGGTCCTTCCGCACAACAGTTGGATGGTCTACCACTGAGCTATAACAACTAACCTGCACACACAAGTGTCTTTATTCTGCCCCGCTGCCATTTCAGAAGGTCTCCACCCTTTCCACAGCAAAGATCAAGCACAGCTATATCCCTTGAATTCACTCTGCCAGGATTTATAACAGAACAAACATTAGTTAAAATACCAAGGATCGCATACATGTACTATTACAGAGCAGCTGATAATGTACTTATTGTGTATTTTTAGTAACAAAATGGCAGGAAATTCAAAACTCAAAGTTCCTGAACTTTTGATTGGCTCAACATACTTCAGAATTGTTTTCAGTTCTGAGATCCTCGTGACATGTTTATTCAGAAACGGTCATTGAATATACATGTACCATATCACTAAAAATAATTTTGGGCGTCAAATGAATGATGTGATTTTCCCACCAAATTTACAAAAAATGGAAAACAAAAGACATACGATTTTTTGTAATGAGGATCAGTTCTCTCATGCTGTGAAATTTGAAGTTAATTGAATTAAAAATTTAAAAAAAGTTATATTAGAGTGGCACTATTTCATTCCTTGTTTAACCGGCATGAATGAATGGAATTGGAGGGCCAAGTCCCATCATGTGAATTACCTATTCCTGTCCAATCATGTGTTCCAACCTTAACCCTATTCAGACCAGGCTTTTTTTGGTCTTTTCCGACTGGATCCCCCTCCGTTTCTCCAAGATTATTAAAGCTACGACAATGTAACTTGGGGGATATATGGTAAGTCCAAAATGACATAGAAATTACGTCATGACATGCGAACAGCCACCATCTTGGATTTCTTGATTTTTCCAAAACGTCAAAAAAACACCAAAAATGACTCAAAAGTAAACAAAACCAATAAAATAATGATCAAATGATCAAAAAAAGTAAAAGTAATTGCCAGAAAGTTATTTTCTTCCTTTTAAAACCTTGAAAATTGCAAATTTGGAAAAACATGCCTGTCAAAATATGGTTGCCATGGTAACAGCAAGTTCCATGAACAATGACATGTCATACCAAATAATTAATATTGTTCCCAGTTAAATTTTAGGAAAAGTCGATAAGTGTGGCGGCTGTTACTTCAATATTAAAAAAAGTCAGTGAGGGCAGATTCCCCCCCTCCCCCCCGGTCTGAATAGGGTTAAAGATTACAGTGTAGATTTAGATGCGACTCACCTCTTAATTTTTTCCAGACTTTCACCAATGATTATGCTCTTCACCCAGTTGTTAAAGTTTCTTAAATGAAATATGGGACTTTCTTTTCGGCTTTCCTTGCTCCCTTCTGGGTGCTCATTGTAGTGTTTTGCCACCTTGTCACCCAAACCATCTGCGCTCGCACTGTCAGCTGGCTTTTCCTCCACATCTTTACTGTCCCCATTCACACTCTGAAAGATCATTTCACATTGCAAACCATAAGCTGCGATATTATGATGTTAATAGCATGAGAGCAGTGTTGGTCTAATGTTTAGGGTAAATTGGACTAGAGAACCCAGAGAAATCATAAAGCTTTGATGAAGCTCTGACTGTACATTGTATTTTCATTGGTAACCTTGAACAACATCTAAATCAGAAAGTCTAGAATTTTCCATCCTTCCCAACTTGAGCAACCAATGAAATGAAATTTATTTCATGTTCTGGCACAATATCAGTGGCGGATCCAGGGGGAGGGTCGGGGGAGGTCCAGACCAGGGTTTTTTGCTTTCACCATTATCCATAGCAAAACCATCTCCAGGATCCACCAAAATGCACTTTTCAGAGCTTGAAATCTCAATTTTTTTTCTGGGGAAGGACCCCCAAACACCCCAAATTGAAGTGGGGCGCTCCCCATTCACCCCCCCCCCCCCTTTGGTGCCCAACCCCTCCCCCCCAAAAAATATATTTTTCTACTTTTCATTTTCGGGTAAACCCTCGGACCCCCGCTATCAAAAATTCCTGGATCCGCCCCTGAATATCACCTATCCCTTACAACATTAAAAAGAAACATAATGGGAGTCGATATCCCAAGGATATCCAGGTACATATAATATGAATTTATACCTTGTCAGGTTCTGCTATGGTTTCATCTTTAGCTTCATCTTTCGGTTCATCTTTAGCTTCATCTTTCGGTTCATCTTTCGGTTCATCTTTCGGTTCATCTTTCGGTTCATCTTTAGTAGATTCATCTTCAGGTTCATCTTTTTTCTCTAAAGAAACAAAATAATCATATAATTTTAGTCGAATCTCAAACATATCACAACCAGAGAAATAATTGAGCATACATGGGCTACCTAATAAACCAATCGGAATATTGGAAGAACACTTTAAAATCATACATAAATTGCAATAAGCGTCAGAAATAAGGGCGGTGAATGGTAAATTAGAGACTTTGCAATATGGTGAGCGAGCATTATTCTCTGCGAACCTGAGACTTTTTGAATTTTTAGATGGTGAGACCGAGATGGAGACTACAGAATGGCTTTAAGAAAAAATGAGACTGTGAGACATGCAGAACCGCTCAAAACACGAGACTGCGAGACCTGTGAAATTCAACTAAAATTTTGCAAGACCCATATTTTTTGAAAGACCATTCACCACCCCTTGAAATGCATGTTCTATCACTTAAATAACCCATGGCTAAATATCATTACTTTTATTTAATTAAAAGTACGGTAATAGTTTATGATTTTGACATTATTGTCAAATTTTAGTCATGTCAAAATAATTAATGTTGTTGTGATAAACCTTGATAAGTATAGTTTATAACAATTTATTTACATTGTTAATCATGGCAACCAGAGAACGGATTGCAAATGTTTTGTAGAGGAAAAGACATCCTCGATTGGTGCACAAGAATGTAGACATCTATTTATTTCGAGTTCATGCATTTTTAGCGGCAAAATTATCACTTGCAATCTTGATTAATAGATTTGATGTACAAACACTAATTTTATAAGCGAGATATGAGACTTTCCATAAAATCTTCCAAGAATTAACACTTTCCTTAAAACAGATCTTGCAGAGACGTCAGACAATCGCATAAGTGAAAATTTTTGGATATAAACCACGTGTTTTATAAACTGTTCACACACCGGAAAATTATATCAGATCAAGACTTGCCAACGAAAATTCGTCAATCAGAGAACGTACCTCCTTCATTGGGTTCTTCCTCGATTACTTTTTCATCTGCCGGTTTCTCTTGCGCTGAAATATCAGCGTTAGCTTCATCAACCACTAGTTCGCTTTCGGAAGCAACATCCGCCATCTTTGACTCCGAGAAGAAAGGTCGAGAGAGGTTGGGAACCGCGACACCACCTGGCGCGTTTCAAAAACGTCGTCGTGTAAGAAGTATTCAAAAGTACCCCGAATTCCTGCCAAATAAGGTTTTAAAACATCAACATTTTTAACCGTTGGAAATTACCATACAGATTTATAATTAGGAAAAGGAAAGCATTATTTTTATTTGAGTTGAAAATATTAAACAAAGTGTTCTTATTTGAAATTATTTGGAATAAAAATAATCTTTGTTTATTTGTTTATATGAGAAAGCAATTTGTCAGCGGTTTGCACCATGGTGACTGTTTTTTCCAACATGGCGGGTAAGGTTTGAAATAAAGTCGTTTTCCTTTTATTGCTCTTCTTGCAATTGTTAAATGCTTTTTTCATACCTTGCAGGTTTTAAAGATCTTAATTTAGATGAGGATTTGGCTGTTGGAAGGTAATCATTTCTGATTTGCTTTTTACCATTTGCAAAGCTATTGATTGATGTCCAGTCGTTTGGGTTAAAGCTTATAAACTGTTTAAATTGACGTTAAATTTATTTGAGAACTTTAGGTTAAATTATTCCCAATTAACCTTTTTGGGGCATTAAAAACTTTTAGTTCAAAGGTAAAGGATATAAATTTCCAATCATAAGCTATTAAAAGATTAAAAATGCTTGTAATGTTTATAAGCTTACATTAACTTCCGTCCAACTGATCCAATTAATAACATAATGTTATTTGTTAATAACATTCAGTAGGTTCATGCTACAGAAATCAGAATTTAAAAATATAAACCTGATGGACCACTTATCAGAAACATCATAACTCTATTGTTATTAATTATATGGCAAACTGGTCCACGATGAAAAGGAGCATTCTGATTGGTTCCCTGAGCGGTCCACTAAGATGGACCGCTCACAAACTCATTTCACCTAATTCCTTTTATGAAACATTGAACAAAATAATTTAAACTGTTTTAGAACTATTATTAATAGGAACATTTTTTCTTATGTCTGGCAGACAATTTTGGTTAAACTTGTCACAAAGTGGCCTGAAAAATGCAAGAATATGCTTAACTTTGGCGCGTGTTAACCGAGAATGGCTGCATTAATTTATCAGCAAAGTTTTAGAAAAGCCATTATAATAAAAACTTAATTGAACTAGCTTCAGTTCGGTCCGTATTGGGGAAATATTGGTCAAGTTCTTTTTTTTGCAAGTTTATGGACCTCGCCTTCAGCTCGGTCCATAAACTTGCAAAAAAAGAACTTGACCAATATTTCCCCAATGCGGACCTCGCGCTAGTTCAATAACATCTATATACTGTATCTTATTGATACTGTATTTTAGATCTCCCAGTATTAGCTTGCACTTGTTGGGATTAAATAAATCCATGTATCCAAGTATGTATGAATATTTCTAACATCGTTTTGTTGATGATCATTAGGTCCAGTAGGGCCGATACAAGGTTTGACACAACTGTGGGTCACATAGAGGACATCATTATGGGTAAGCTCTTCATAATACACAAGCAATAGGTCAACTATAAATTCCAAATCACACCAGAGTACCTAATTCTCAAATCGTACATAACAAAGGATCCATTCAATGCCCATTCCGAAGTTCAAATGGAGACTGGAAACGAGTTTTAAAATATATATATGTTGCTTGTGTTTATGCTTATACCACTAGTGAAAACCAGCCTTTATCCTGCTAAAGAGTACAACCCCAGAACAACCCCCAACAGGTCCTTAAATGAGCCCCAAATGAAAGTATTCCTTAACATTTTGTCAAACCTACTAACTCCCTTATTTTATGTTCTTTTTCCTAGAGGAAAGATTTCAAACCTTACAGCATGACTTCAAAGAAAAGTACTACCATCACTTTACAGATGACGAGGAAAATAAGCTAATATATACAGATATATTCAAGGAATATGTAAGTTGTTCCTACTAGTAAATTCAAAAATTTCAAAAGATCGATTATATAAAAAATTAATATATACGCAGAGAGGACTTTGTGAGGCGAGTTTGAGAGTGATATAGAATTATTATATAACAACCTTTGAGTTGAAAACTACTTCACGTCTTGACAGTAAAGTTCCTAGTTTAACCTATTATATTAGCCAAAATAATATTGAATATATATGTTAAAGATTTTCTAACCAGGGGGGCAGGCAGCGCCCTTTGATCTTGCCGCTTTTCCGCTATACATGATCGCACAAGTAAAGAAATCTGTCAATCATTCGAGAAACGTACCTCTACGGGAGTTTGCTGTGGAATTTTCATCCATGGTGTCCCACAATGACCAAAGTTCAGTTAAACAGCGACCGAATCGTTCCCATAGATGTTTGAACGTGGAATCGCCAAAATATTTCTGAACGAACACAAACGCACGTCATGTCTGCCATCGTCCGCCATGTTTATTTTAAACAAACCAGTACTTAGTCTCGCTCGGCCAAATTTCTAAAATGTGCAATCATGTATACTAGGTCCCAGGCCTCGCTGCTAGCCCCCCCTGTTTCTAACTATATGGCAATTTGTTTGTTAGGTTGGCTTAGTGGAAAATTACATTCAGGGGGAGCTTAAGAACAGAATTTCTGGCTTCTCAATGGAAGACTTTTCAAAGACGTTAGAGTAAGTAAAAAATAAATACATATTAGACAACTGTCAGTAACCAGGCATTTAGGAATAAACACAGTTTTGGTAGAGTCAGTCTTAGAGTAGAATCAAAATAATGGAAAGTTCAAATGTTTATTGCTCTGTTTACAGAAATCGTCACGACCAAATTGGAGGAGACATTCTAGACATGCTACTAAGTTTTACGGACTTCGTGGCCTTCAAACAAATGTTCTTAGAGTATAAATCTGTGAGTATATTTTCTGTAGTTTATTACTTGAGAAAAGTCACTTAGCGAAGTATCACCACCATGAACAGAAGCGCACCAGTGAGGTTATCTTGTGTCCACACATCTAAAACATGATGCCACAGCACTGATTAGCCAAGACTGTACAAGATTCCTGGCTTTCACATTCATCACTTCCTGCATATCCCACATCTACATGTACTTGTAAGCAATTAGGCATCTCAGTGCCCTGGTTTCAAGAATAAATCAAGGCTCTCTCAGCTCTTCTTGGGTGCATGGGAATCCCCAAAACCTTTGGGACCCCAAATAAGTCCCTACCCAGACTGCCAGAGGCTTTTCTTTCTCGGTTTCTGGTTCCAGTTGGCTGATCCTACTCCACGTGCACAAGAAAAAGTCCTCTGGCTGACTGGTACCCAAGGGTAGGAAGTCCCAGGACCCAGAGCAAAATAATCTGCATGTGACTCCAGATCCAGTGATCTGGGATAATTGAAGCCCTTGCCATTGTCCATGTGTTAACCGTTATGCCAAAGCCAAGGCTGCCACATGCCAATGAATTGCATGAGCACCATCTAAACACCAATAAACTCGCTCAATGAGCGATCACAGGTTACACGCTGTTTGACAACGTTGACATATTTTTATTTCTTGGCCAATCCAAAGACATGTTAAAGTAGCCATGTGCTGTGCACATAGTCTTGGCTCTTTGATTGGCTGAGAAGTTTGGAAAACAAAAAGTATTAGTGACAGTCGTGATATGATGTAATGTTGATCTTTTTTAGGCAAAGGAAGGTACGGGTATGGACTTCAGTGACCTGATAACCATCAGATCAACCACATCACTGAGAGATGAACACCAAGGAATGCAGATTGACCCAGATTCGCCGAGAGAAGGACCATCTTCAAACAGATAGTCTTTACAGAAACAAACTTTAGATTACTAAAGATGCTTTGGACATTTTGTGAACTTTGTATGCCTGGGATGCCACCAGGCTGATCTTTGTAAATATGACTCACATCCTAAAAGCACCAAGAGTTGTTTCTCACACTGGTTAAGAAAATTGGTATCAACACTGTGATCAGCAGCTATTTTCTCCTTAAAATGTCAACACAAAGTCAACATGTAGGTGATGAGAATTTGGAAACTGATCACCAAGTGGAAATTGTCTTGATATGTATTCAAATTCTCCCAGGACCAGAAAGGAGAATTTGGCCTGAAGTGACATACAAGGCAAGGATAGAAATACTTGTTCTCCTGGCCCAGTTGTTCGAAAGCCGATTAACGCTAATCCTGGATTAAAAGTCAATCAAGGTTTTAATTTATCTTGCATAAAAGTATTTTTCACTGCTAATGTTTTGTAGAGTTTGGGATTACTCAAAGTCAAAACTGAATGACAAAAAATATAAACAGAAAACCTTGATCACTGAAATGACAGAACTTAATATTCATGCTAATCCTGGATTAGCTTAAATCGTCCTTTGAACGACCGGGCCCTGCTCTGTTTGTCTTGCACCAATTTAGGTGTCCACGCATTTTTTTATTAAATAAAAGAGATATTACGCGCTTTGCGATAATATTTGGTTAAAAAAACGTTAATCAAAACTCTATGACAACAGAGAAAATTATTTTATAAAAGTGTTTATTTCATAAAAGAAATAGAAAACGTTCTTCATTAGTTTCCAAAGAGTACTATAAACACTGAACAAGATGTCGTTTTTCGTCGTTTCGTGCTCCTCTCACCGGTCGCCTCTGTTAACTCAGGCTTTAGGGCAGTTTTCAATTGAGTGTTGTAAAACCAAAACCAAAGCAATAATACAATAGCCAATCACAACAAACGTAAACAACACAATGAACCAATGAGAACTCAAAGCAAATACATGTAACCGGTGCCAAGCGCGGGAAAACGCGTGCGACCAAGTCGTAATAATTGGTTTTGGTTTTGCATCTGATTGGTTGAGTAGGTGACGCGAGTTTTTTAAACCAATCATAGAGCGTAGTGAAACCAAAGCAATTCAGCGATTACTTTCGACACTCAATTGAAAACCGCTCTAACTCTCAGAACACTTTGCTCCGACGAAGGGCTAAAGCTCGAAACATCAGCTTTCCAAATTCGCTAAGGCGGTTAATTTTCTTTTATCAACTTCAAGTTGATAATCAACTTCTGAGTGCCCATCGAGCACAACAGTTTCTTTAGAAACTAATCATTTTGTACCCTCAGTTTTGGAGAACTGTCAGAACTTGACAAAATTATTGGAAACTCACAGTCAACAGCTTCTCTCGTTCCAAATCCACTAGTCATGGAACACGAAAAACGTTTTCTTCATCAGTTGCAGTAGAAAAAGCAACACCATGTTTTCGTGCTACAATATGTTGCAAAAATGTAAGATGAATATAAACAGTGCTAAGAAAGGAACCGTATTTAATATCGTAATGATAGAGTGTTGTGATAGAGTGTCACTTATGTTGTAATAATTGTTGTTTTAAGTTTTTTTTTTACACATGTATAAATTAAACGTGTTTTTATGACGGTTCTCTTCAATCTCTTGTTGACGAACAGTTATTGTTTTTTACTGAAAACAGGACGTGCTTTCACATCTTGTTTTGTGAACTGAACTAGGAAGTGGTTGATTGAAATGGGAAAACATTTGCCATCTTTAGCAACTAACTTAGCACCGACCGAACTCGCTCAATGGGAGAACACAGAGGATACATGCTGTTTGACAATATGTGCCGTGCAAGTGCGGTCGGTGTGTCTTATGTAGTATGATAGGTCCAAGCAAGTTTTAGAACACACTAAGCAACAACAACTCCGCTGATCAGGAAGGGTTCCTCTGGTTCCTGCGCTAATCCAATTTTAACTGATCATGCTCCTTTGCCATGTCAACTCCGCTCCATTTGATTAGTTAAAACAAAACGGTTACCCCATTGATTTCACTGTTACTAGTATGCGACCGTTTAACTCCTCTGAGGGGTTTGCAAAAGATTTCCGTCAATCAGACATGTCATACCTTATATGGAAGTGTTTGATTTTACCGCGAGTGAAACCACTGACAGTGACTTCCATTTCATGTTTATCGTTTATCAAACAAGAAAATGCTTTATGACATGATTTTGTTTCATGTAAATGTGTATCGCGACTATAAATATTATTAACACAGAAGTCAGAAAGCAATTTTCACCTTTATTACATTAAAATACTCCTAGTCAGCTTCACACAACGTTATCCGGGATAACTGAGCTGGACTGCGGCAGTATGGACCTAGTTTGGCACAAGCGGCTTTACCTTTTATCTTACACTCTATAAATTTATATCTAAATCTGATTCCAAATAAAATGCTGTTTAAAAAAGCAATGTTTTAAAAACAATAATATATTTAATATATAGTTAAGACTATACCATGTGTTACAGCCAGGCGAATGGCGTTGCTATATTGCTTCTATTGTCATAATCGCACAAAATCTACGTTTAAAAGAAATCCCAAACAATCAACCGCCTGATTCTGTCACAATTTCTGTAAATACTGTTTTGAATTCCAATTCTTTTGTCAGTTTACCATCTTCTTTTCTGGGCTGCAATGTACAGTTAGCTAATGTTTATTTACCCTGACAAAGGGTTGACAATAGCGTAGCGGCGACATTATGAGCCACTGTGCTAGGATCGTTAAATTTCATATTACTGTCACTGTCTGATTCAGAATTAGAATCAGAATCAAAATGCATTGTGAAGCTTGCGCCGTCCGCAACAGCTTTCGGTGATGGCCCTGGTTCTTTTCGCAACAGTCGTGCCACTTTCCGAAGAGTTGTCTTTATAGATGCTGCCACTAACTTGCCAAAGTGTCTGTCTGCCTCACGAATGATGTTGTGGCCTGGCAGAAAGTACGATTCTACTTGGGAAGGTCGTTTCTTGCTTAAAAGATTTGCCGTAGATTCCAATACGGAACAAATCCGGTCTGTCAACTTGTCTTCCTGCCACAACTCTGCATCACAACACCGTTCAAGTTCCTCAAAGAATTTCATCTTGAGGACATACGTGTGGAGATACCCAAGGTGGGAAAAACGCTGTGTGGTACTTCGCAACATCGTCTGCCCCTTGATTATTTTAAGAGCTGCGTAACAAGCTCCCTGAACTGGACTAACACTCTGCAATATCTTCAGTTCGGCGACAGAAAATGACAATCTCCACAAGAGGGAGTCTCCTCCTTCTGACGACTTGGGAACAACGTGATATCCAACGTCTGCACTGTCTCTCAGAACATGGGTCGGGGGCACTTTGGCGGACTTTGGCCAATTGTGGAAATGTATTGCAGGTGTGATGTCAATGTCAATGGGAATGAATTTGTAAACATTGCCTCTCCAAAACAAAGTCATCTTGACACCTGCCTTGCTTGTGTTGACCACTGGGTGACATGACACACATGAATCATAGCTTGTTGTGTTGAAGCTCAGATTCCAGGCTTTTTGCCTGACAAAGGCGAACGTGCAAGATTTTCTGTACAACGTTTTTGCCAAAAAACATTTGAATTTCGTTGCGTCGACAAATCCTTCTTCCGACAAAAACATCTTCCACTCTTCCCTGTAGTCTTCCTTTATTCGAACACGAACAAACCCTGGTTCTTCCGTTTCAAGAATTTCACATTTTTCATCTGATAATGATTTCAATTCACACATATAGTCGAATTCATCTGGCTTGCCAATCCTGTAGCCTTCAAAGGCGCTTCCGGTACGTAAAACCTCACAGCTGAATCTTTTGTCGTCCTCCGCAACAAGTTTCAAAAGTTCTTCGACAAAGTTCACAGTCTGGTTAGCAACAGTGCATCTCTCGTGACATTTCCCATCGTCATCCATGTGAAAACTTCTTACACGGTACTCACGACATAGTTTCAATAAATACTCGTTCACATCTGTGTCGCCCTCTATTAATAATTCTGGAATTTCATTGTTGTCACGACAATCGTCAAGATCACTTTCATCGCCTGATTTGAAATCCCCGCCATGTTCCTTGCTGAAGCCCCTTGCATCAGTGTCACTCCTTATGTTGTCTTCATCACGAATGGCAGCACAGTCGCTCTTGTCACTCACACCTCTGTCATGTTGGACTACATTCCCAGTTGTACCACCAAAAGCAGAATCAGAACCGGTTTGACAAGAGAGTAGGCGAGAAAGTCTTTCCAACTTAAACTTAACAGCCAGGTCATTCTCTGTTTCTCCATAAACGTTTGTCCACACCTTATATGCACCGTGCTCACTTTTCAATGCTTGAGCGATTTTCACCAGTGCATCTTCTTGGAAGCTCTTCGCCATTATCGCCACATGCAACACGGTATCTCCGTGACGGTTTACGAACTCTGCATAGGAAGCACAATCCAACAAGCGCTGTAGCACGTCAAAATTACCATGGTAAGCCGCGACATGAGCTGGTGTGTTACCGTCATTGTCCAGACTTGTAACGCCAGCACCATGGTCTAAGAGTACCTGCATTGTCTCGACATCGCCAAAGGCAGCAGCTTGGTGTACTAAGGTCCTTCCGTTGAAGTCAACCACGTTCAAACCAGCGCCATAATCTTGCAGAAGGCGGATTGTCTCAGGAACAATCTTGGAATACCTTTTCACAACAACTTTGGCTAAATTTACATGGTCGAAGAAAAGATGAAGTGCCGTTTTTCCCATGTGATCTGGAATATTAGGATTGAGACCTGCGTTCAGTAAGATTTTAATAGTTTCATGTCGTTTTTTGGACGTTAATTTCTTCGTTGAGATTCAAATTTTCTGGTAGATTCACAGCTTCGTGCAGAGCAGTTCTACCGGAAGGACTCTGGCAATCTAGGTCTTCGTGAAAATACTCTTGAATTAGCTTGGTCACTAATTGCGGCTGATGGCAATTGGCAGCAAGGGAAAGACAATTCCACTCAAACGACGAGGGCGTGGTCGGGTCCAGCTTATAAGGATTGGTAGAAAACATGAGGGATGCTCTTCCAATGACATCAAGATTTTTCACATCTGGTGAAGATATGGAAAGGCTTTTTCTGGGATCTGCTCCATTTTCAAGAAGTTTAAAAACAATATCAGTGTTATCTTGACAAATTGCACGGTGAATGGGCGTCCAGCCTCTTGTGTCGGACATGTTTACGTTGCATCCATGTGTTCGAAGATAGTCGACAACTTGAAGATGTCCCGATTTACATGCTTCGTGAAGAGCAGTCCGCCCAGTTGATATACCTTCGCAATGGGAACATAAGTTTGGATCTGCACCCTTTTGAAGAAAGGTGGCTACCATACTTGTACGACCCAATTTCGCAGCCAGGGTGAGTGGGGTATTCCATTCACTGCCACCAAGTACAATGGATTTTGAAAAAGCACTCCAGTTAAGGCCAATGTTGAGTTCTTCCAATGCTTCAAGAGCCATAGTAAAACCCTCAGTGTTGTTGAGTGCTATGGCATGAATCAACATGGTCCGGACTGTTCTAATTATTTCCTCGGTATCAAAAGTCTCACTGGTACAATTTCCCTCAGCAGAGTCCATTCTGCTAGCAGACCACTTAATCGAAAATACTCCTGAAAAAAATACATTTGCAATCAAGGAGTTAAAGGGTTATAGTCTGTCTACAACCCTAGGGGGCTTATCAGGCCGGTGCCGTTTAACTCCGGTTTCCATAGCATGCAGCAACTAGGAGTATGCTACTCCCCTGGATGGGATGCTTGTCCATTACAGGTAACCCCCAGCATTTTTTGTCAGGTTGTCCTGACAACAATTCCCCAGTATCCATTTACTCCTGGGTGGAGAGAGGCAATGTGCAAGTTAAGTATCTTGCCCAAGAACATTACACAATGACCCCAACCACTCAATTTGGAGTCTAACGCACTAACCATTAGGCCACCGAGGGGTTTGGAATCACTTTGGTTGTCTAAACATAATTTTGATTCTCCGGGAGATTCTCTGGGACAAATAATACCTCTGAATTCCATGATATAATCATCTGTTCCCTTACTCTCTGGGGCATGCAAGTATGGGCAAACTTTA
This sequence comes from Desmophyllum pertusum, assembly GCA_029204205.1. NCBI lineage: Eukaryota > Metazoa > Cnidaria > Anthozoa > Scleractinia > Caryophylliidae > Desmophyllum > Desmophyllum pertusum. The sequence goes on from MU827781.1 coordinate 2,477,201, forward strand.
GCACCCAAGAAGACTTCCATTCATGGGAAACCTCTGATAATGTTAGCGTAGCTAAGCATCAATGGGGAGGGTTGACAGTGTTAACTCCTCCCTCTCCCCACACCACCCATGAGAAGTTGAATATGCCTTATTTTCCAATCTAAATTATCAAAATGTCCAGACCCCCTATCAGACCTGAGGGTTTTCACCATTATCCATAGCAAAACCATCTCCAGGATCCACCAAAATGTACTTTTCAGAGCATGAAATCTCAAAATGTGCCCCCAAACACCTCAAATTGTAGGGGAGTATCCCCCCATCAACCCCCTCCTCCCTCTCATGCCTACCCCGAACACGTCTACACCGTGTGAAAGGTGCACCTTTTAGCATTAACTACTGCTGTCTACTTCCAAAAACTCTCCTTCTCACATTTTGGGGAAAACTGTGGGACCCCCCTATCAAAAATTATTGGATCCGCCCCTGTAGCTCGGCTCTCTAAAATGGCCACCTCTCTACAACGGCCAGGATTTTTCATCCCAAACCTGTGCCGATCTAAATACTTTATTCTTATTGGTGGCAAATGAGACTTATTATCTTTCCAGTACATAAAGCTACTAAAATAGATGGAATAGATTGGAAATTCTGTTTAAGATGTTTCATCATACCTCGGCATCAGAACAATACTGTCGAACAATTATGTCAGCTATTGCTCTGGTGCTGAGTCAAAACAAAACATCTTAAAGTAAGATTTTAGTTTTTAAGGAGTGCATTTTAAGCCTGAGTGCTGTGTGTTGTCTCTGCTCCTTGGCCTGAATGGGGGAGAGTGTGGATGTAAAATGTAAGTCATGTAATGAAATGTACACTCCATTATTGACTACAGTGCAGATAATACAATGCTACAAATGCAGATAGAACGCTACAATGGGGCCTTTGGAAACTGCTCCAACAAACCTCACTTAACTTTCCATGTTTGCTGATATACCCTGCAAGCAGAGTCCCCTTCGATCTTCCTCTCCCCGAGGAAGATTGAAGGGGAATACTCTGCTCGTAGCTGATATATAAGCTTTTATAATATACTCACCACAGGATATCGTAATTTTGGACAATCTGATTGGTTCCCTACTCAAGGCATATGAGGCAATGTACCATTACTACCTTATTTGGGAATCCCGCTAATTACGATAAATATCCCATTTTTCCTCTGTTTTTTTTTCCTTCCGTTCTTTCCCCAGTAATTTTTAATTGCAATATCCTGTGGTGAGTATATTATAAAACAATTATTCCACTCAATCTCGTCGTGCATAAACTCATAGCCAACTCGGCTACGCCTCGTTGGCTATGAGTACGACTCGATTTCGTGGAATAATTGTTAAATAGCTGATATATATAAAAGCACCCGCTAAATCGATTGTTTTTTTGTTTGTTTTTCGCACCAAAAGACATTGAAGACATGTTGAAACGTAAAGCCGTCTTAAACTTACCAATACTCTTAGGAAAAACTACATTTTCAACATCATGAAGACAAGCACTGAGCTTTCCGATCACTTCCGCATACTACATCCACGATCCCAGGCTCTCTCTCTTTTCTCGACTTGCACGTCGTGTTACACTACAGTAAGGTATCCCCTGTACCGTTTCTCTTCGTCTTTACGTGGTAGGAGCGCGAAAAATTGGCCTGATCGCAGGTTATTCCAAAGAAAGGAAACCCTCCAATCACCCCCCCCCCCCCCCCCACAGAATTAGAGTCTCTCCATATCCCCAAGGGTGGGATTAGCACAGTGCAACATGTCAGCTTCGCTCCCCGCGCGCATTTCGTAGAGTTCGATTGGTCAAAACAAATTAAACCTATCAGAAAGCTGTCAAAAAACATATCGCGGGCTCAACCTCATGAATAATTTAATTCATAATTTAATATGCATTTAATGCATAAATTAATGGACACAGCCCATCGAGCGAGTGCTAATTTGCATATCCATGTCGCTCACTATACTCATTTCATTCCATTCATGAGCAAAAACCAAATGGAACCCATCAAAAAGATGTCACGGTACGGCGCCCATTACTGTGACCACACGTGACACAGTGACTTTTCTTTCATGTTTATCATTATCCAACAAAATAAATTACGCTTTACGAAATAATTTTCTGTAATATAATTATGTAAAAACGCATAGTACTCACAGGAGTCAAAAAGCAATTTTCATTTTTATCATATAAAAATAATACCTCGTTTTATAAATTTATATCTGAATCTGATTCTCAATAAATACATTTCATCTATTTGTACTGGTGTAAAAGCCTTGTTACTGACAGTTACAAAAATATTCTCCACGCGGCTTGTTGAACCAAATTACTGATTCTACAGCAAACGTGATTCAGTCGGGGGAAACAAGTGCCGTTTCTGGCAAATCTTCATTGATTCTTATGAGGATACGTCATGTTGCTTAGCAACTTCGGGACGAAAATTGCGACTTCAGTCCCGTCTCGGAGGCGGGATTTCTCCATCAACTGGTACTTGTTCCCCCGACTGTATTTGGCTTAGTCAACTTTTCCCGCCCTTTCTGTCGTATTGGCCAGAAAACCCAATCAAAACTCCGGACTTGTGTTATTTCTCTAGCTCTTGATTGGTTAACATATTTCCCACGATAGTCTCTTACTGCGTCTAGAGTGTGAGTGTGAGTGTCTAGAGTGTGCGTCATGTCTTGTTTTCGTTTGATCCCGGCTTAACCGGGAAACCCAAACAAACTTGCTTGTGTCATTTTCTCTAGCTCCTGATTGGTTAATGAAAAAAATAATTCCCATGATAGTCTCTAATCTAACTACATCTAGATTTTACAAAATAAATATCGTGATTATTTATCTGTCCATTCAAATGGTGCATTAATCCAGTTGTTTGCGATCCATTTGGAGCCTTCTAGAACATCACATCCTCCGTGTAAAGAACGCACGTCTTGCGCTCCCAGCAAACCGGTCACGTTACTGATCACGTGATTGTACCACATGACAGCTGTGCCTCTCTTAGGGCGAACCACTACATTAGCGTCATGGCAGTGTATGCTCAAATTTGACAGGTTTTTCTCATCATAATCCTGCAAATAATTATACATCAAACTCAAGAAAATGTAAATGTGATGTGGACAGTTGTTGTAGCAGTGATCAGAAAGGGTAAGGCTACTCTGATTTATTCCACTTAGCTCTGTCTCCAGGGGTATACTATAGAAGTAGTAGAAGTATTCCCCCATACATGGTTCTCTTTTAGTGATAATTTTTTGAAATCTATTTTTGGTCATTTCGAGTAACGTGATATCGGAGCCTCGATCAGAAGGGAATAAAAATAACTTCAGTTCACAGAATGACTATTAAAAGCAACTAAAATATTTCAAAAAATTATCATGGGGCACGTGGAATCTTTCTCTTAGATCATCCTCTTTTGACTATTTATATAGCACAGAGCTCACGAAAATTATGTTTCGCCTTGTGAAGTGCTGACCAGAAAAACTGCGCGAGCAACGTCAGCAAGCCTTGGTTTTTTTCTCTGATATCATGAGCTGGCTGGCAGGGAGCGCCTGGGTACTAGGCTAGTTCCATGCGGTGCAAACCGCGAAGTTAAGAGCGAGCATTACCGTTTGGTTGAAATATTCTTCATCAGCGACAGGAAAAGCCGTCTCTCCTCCACGAGTAACGTCATTGAGATAATACAACACTGTCATGAACCTGAAACAAACAAATAGGTACTCAAGAATGTACATGTGGCTACTGCCACTCTATTCCACTGCATGTGATGTGTAATTGCTTACTTTTATAAAGGCCCGTTTACACATGCGATTTTTGATGCGATTTGTCGCGCGATTCAAAATCGCCCGTGTAAACCAGCTGCGATTTCATTGCGATTTGACTGCGATTTGTCGCCGATGTTTCGAACTTGCTCCAATTTTGATGCGATTTATCGGCGATTTGATACATCTCCTACAACTCCGCCATACAACTCGCAATACAAATCGCCATACAAATCGCCATACAAATCGCCGTGAAATCGCAGGTACGCTTGCGCGATAAATCGCATCAAAAATCGCATGTGTAAACGGGCCTTTACAAGGTTGCTTCAATGTATTTTTGTCTTCGATCTCGTCTCGCGGAAGAACGGCTGGAGGGGCGCACAGCCACTTCCGTTGTCACGCTTTGAAACATTCCGCGTGAAACGAAAATTAAAAAAATGAACAGGACGTGTAAGATATAAATACTCCCTAACCGGCACAAGCTACAGTTTTCAGCGTAATTTCCGTCCCTGCAGCATCTGGAGACCTGACGTTTCCATTCATCTGTTGAATCATAATGTGCGTGATAATGACCATGAACCCCATACTGAACAACCTGGGGAAAATATGAATTAACTAAGCTGTTATTTGGCTTGCCACGCAACAAAAAAGTGTGTACAGAGTTGCATGGCAACGCAGACAATGGCTGCGAAAGCGAGTGAGACCAGGAATCAGAATAGAGGTGAAAACAAAATAATTTTATTATTGTAAAGTGTGACCATGGTCAGGCGTTCTTTTTTCTTTTTTTTTCCTTTCTGGCGGAGAGAGCCGGATCGCAGGTTAAGGTAGCTCGGATGGCAAGTTACTCATTCATTTCTCCTTTTCATAATGTGTCCTCCATACCATTTCCAGATAAAGGAAACTAGTACTGGTACCCATTGCTGCAAGATGACTATACGCTTTTTTAATTGAACAGGATGTTTAACATGTGCGCTAGCTTGGTTTGAAATATCAATACGCCATTTTTGACAAAAAGTCACTATTTTTAAAATGCCCGGTGTCGTGGGCACTTTTGTTCCAAAACGTGCGGTGGTGAAAGGGTTAACCTCAACTGCAGCACGTTACAAAACCCAACTTTGTTTTTGATTTTTTATACATGTAGACTATCACGAGTCAGCACATGCGGCCTTTGATTTCACCAAGAACAAGGTTGTCTTTTTCCCACCCTCCAAGCCCTTGACATACAGTGTAGCAGAAAGGGGTGTTACCTGCAAATCTTCACTCTGCTCGATGAAAACTCTTGGTAGTTTCGTCAACATCGTGATTCTAAACAGAAATGCACAAATGTTGTAACATCATATTACTCACTTACATATAAGTGTCTTGCCTGAGAGCACAACACAATGACCCGGCCAGCGCTTGAACCCGGACCGCTCGATCTGAAGTCCAACACGCTAACCATTAGGCCACTGGCCACCACGTCTCTCACAAAACGGAGGAAAATCAATATTTAATAAAACTTTTTTTTCCATTTTTCCATGCCTCTTTTGCAGATCTTGTAACACTGGATCAGTACTCCCAGTCACTTTCAACCAAGCCTGCTGACTTAGTCTTGTTCGTTGCAGTGGATTGTTGTCCTCTATGCTTTTCATGTGCTGGTCAAATGCCAAATGATCACCCTCAAGGCATTCAGTTTGGCTGATTAAACCTTACAGCAGAAATTATAAAATACAATTTCAATATACAACTTCAAAACAACAAATTAAAGGGGGGGGGGGGGGGGGCCCTTCCGTTGTGGTTCCCACCTCTTTGCGCTTTTTCTATTGAAAAATATTACGCAACTATGAAAAAAAAATTTCCCATCTCCCCCAGTCCCCCAGTTCCCACCACCTTGGGAATCCAGCTTCCAGCCCTCTCTTCTCCCATCTCCCATAGACTTCCCACGCCACTGTCCCCACCTCGCCCACCTCCCCCTCCCCCATAAACACTAAATATGTATCTTTCCATGAGTTAGTAGTTCATGTTCAGAAAACAGTTTGAGTTTGTTTCACTGCAGCAGTTTGACATTAGTGGAGGCAAATGGGCAAAGTAACGCAGCATGTGAACCTCAGGAATTTCTGCAATAATTTATTTGTCAATGAATGTGGGCGGGGCAGTGATGTGAAAATTCAGGCTCATTTCACAGATCAGTGAGTGTAATCGTAGTAGCTATGAGGATTACAAAGACCAATTATTTTTAAATCACTCACTACAGACCCATAATAAAATGTTTACAAATATTTTGAAATAAAAAGAGAAAGAGAATATTACTACACTAAAATTAAAAAATAAAATTATAATTTGTCTTACCATCTCTGTCTTTATCAAAGTTAATTTTCTGTAACCTGATAAAACCAAATCAAATGATTAATAATCAATCTATGCAGCGCTATCTAAATTATATATTCTCATAAAAAAAAATTAAGTCACAATAAAGATAAGACTGAATTAAGTACTGTAAATGGCCACCAAGTTTTCTTAACACTGTACTGATATTTAAACAAATTCTCACAAACAGTACTATAGGAAGTACATGGAAATCAGTGAAGATAATTTATATGTTGACACTGGGGTTACGTTTGAATTTGATTTCTAGTGTAATGCACAGATATAAGCCAATCTTTTTTGTCCCTCCAAGTTGCTTCAAATTTCCCACTCATTAAACATTATACCTATGTTTTGCCTTTTAGTTGTTTTTGTCCTAAACAGGGTCAGGGTTTCAAACCCTCAGTGGCACCCCTATACTCAAACATGGGTCAAGTACCCCCCCCCCCCCCCCCGTCCCCCTGGGCTTTTACCCAGTACTGTCAAAAGGTCTGCAGTTTCTTTAATAGGCGATGACATCAAATTGGAACAGCAGTGATTCATTTAGAATTTATTACAAACAGGAAAGGTATCAAAGTCAAAAGGGCGTGGTTGACACAGGATCTATGGAACCCAATAATATTTTAACTGGTCAAAAAGTGTCAGTATAGACATTATGGAGATATTAAATCTATCTAAAACAGTGCTGTTTGTCAAAAGGAGACTTTGAACAGAAATCAGTACTTACATTACGTCAGCGTCAGTATCATTAATTGAGATGTTGAAAGCCTGCTTTATGAACATGGCAAACTGAAAAGTTTAAAGACCTATTAATAATAATCTGTGATCATTTCACTTGGTTGGCTTGATTACAGTTTGTTTAGTTTATTTGAATTAATAATTTTAAAACATTAATTGGTATAGCCAAGTCAAAATTCATTCATAACATAAAATTCCAATAAAAAGGCCCAACCCCTGAGAATATAAAGTTCCCCAGACGCGACAAAAAAATTTTCCTAATAATACCTGACCCCCCCCCCCCCACCACCACCCCCCCGTGAAAATATGCTCAGTGATTTATGCTGTTGACTTGTAGAACTTGTTTTTCCCATGGCAAACATAATTTTTTGAAACGTAAAATCCCTTGTGACAGTAAGCCCCCCCCCAGAAATAAAAAACAGAAATAAGCCAACTATAAGAGGACTTTTTCCTTTGAAGAAAAAAATAAGCCTATTATTATATAAAATTTTACTACATACCAGTACTTCAGTTTGGAAATGTTTTTCAAAACCTTCAGTCTTTGACATACCTCCAATGTTGAGATTTTTTTGTCACTGTTTCCATCACTAGCAAATAAATGCTGGCAGTTTTCATTCTTTTCCTCATCACTCACAGCTACATATTCAATAAAACCAAATGATTAGATCTTCTGATAATTTCATTACATGTACGTAGCCGAATCCCGCTTAAGGACAGATGTCATTATTTAGGGCAGTTTCTGTGGTCTCTTTAATGGTGTACGTATTAATTATTGATGGGTTTGACTGTAACTCTCAGTAACATTTATCTCTCCAGAGACTATTCCTTCCATATATACAGACACTTGGCTTAATTGAGCAATATTATTGTTGTACGCTCAGGTTAAACATTCTCACCTGTATCATCTTCAGGATCAGGCAGTGTAGTGCTTTCATACAGACCCTGTTCACCAGCAAGTTTGATTATATGTTCACATTCCTCGCTACTCAAAAAGTCAGGTATTTCTAGAAAGGTAAAGAAACCAATATGGATAATAATGAAGATCAAGGTATATATAAGAGGTAGTATAGAAGAGCTGATTCATAATTTATCAAGAACTTCCAAAGACACTTTTAGGTAAAGTCTTCACGAGCCTGGTGGGTCACAACTGCTGGAGCATATCCCAGTTTCTGTAGCAGTTCATTGCAGCTTTCCCCCCAGCATCCCCAGTACCTGTTTAATACCCCTGGGTGGAGAGAGAGACACAGTGAGAGTAAAGTGTCTTGTCCAAAAACGCAGCACATTATGATCATGACCCAACTAGGGCTTGAACCTGCACCATTCAATCCAGAGTCCAAGACACTTTCAGGTTGGTACATACAAAATGGTGATGGCTTGTTGCTTACCAAACAGAAGTGGCCTCAAGCTTTTGGTAATTAAGTGGTGAACTCTGCCTTCTATAAATTTGATGTCCTGAACATACCCAACCTTATTCGAGACGAAAATCATTTACTAGTTTAAATAACATGAAAATGATAAATTAAGAAGTGTGTAAGCTAGATTAACACTACAGTCGGGAGAACAAGTGCCGGTTTTGGCAAATCTTCGTGGAAGCACTCAAATAGTTCCGAATCTAATTTTTATACAATCAGAAATAGTGCGAGTACTCTGAACGCATCAGCAAATATGTCATGTTGCTTAGCAACCTCAGGGATGAAGACCGCAAGTTCAGTCCCATTTTGGAGGTGGGATTTCGACATCAACTGATACTTATTCCCGCGACTGACTACTATACTTGTACAGCACTGAAATTTGTTACTTAGAACCCTTTATATCAATACAAATTGATGTCTTTATTGATACAGAGAAAGCCTCTGGTGGCCTCTCTCCTTTTGCAGACTGGCTCCTAAGGGTCTCTCAACAGGAGAAGGGAGAACGAAAAGAGGACACATTGGGGTCCAACTGCACGCTTTATATTTTCCTCTCCCCAATCTGCCAGCATACTAAAGAGGCCCCCAGGGGTGGGGGGGGGGGGGACTTCCATGTGAAAGGGGTGGGGATGGTCCTTGGAAAATTTGAATTAAGCCCCTAAAGGAGACCAATCTGGGTGTGGCTCAAGCTGTATTTGACCATAAAAGATACCAGATTTCATGAATGTAGGTGACGTCGCCCCCTTGCACCGTCGCCCCAAGTTACGTCGCCCCAACTGTAGTTACGTCGCCCCAAAGTGTAGTTATGTCGCCCCAAAGTGTAGTTACGTCGCCCCCAAAGTGTAGTTACGTCGCCCCCAAGTGTAGAAGTGTAAAGTTTTAGAGATATTGACTTAACTTATTACTCGAGAGATGGCGCATATGAAAATCGCCCTATAATGCATTGCAAACCTTGCGTACGTCATGTATGCCGATGGTAAGATTGACCACCTTATCGTTCGTAATTCGCTAATACAGAGACAAGTAAAAACAAATGATAAAAACAGAAGTTTCGGTTATTTATAATTATTTCATGACACCGAAACTTCGGTTTTATCATTTGTTTTTAATATAAATGTTATTTATCTTTAAATTAATATCATTGAATTGAGTTTATACATAGCGTCGGATCGAACTCTCAAATCTTGGTAAATCAGAAGTTTTCATTGGTTAACTTTAAAAAGACGTGTGAGTAATTAAATTACAATTAGAAAGACAAAAGACCCAAGTGCTTAACGGCGCATAATGGTTTACTGAACAATGAAACTTAATTGTCAAAAGATCACACGTTATTATTGGTCCACTTTTTTCACAAGTTTTGTTTGCGTGGTCGGGGCGGCGTGAGTCGCATAACAAGTAAAGAATGATAAACTTAGTTTTTTTGTGTGTGTGTTTAACTTGCGACAACAAGTATATATATAGCACAAGTTAAACAACGCACGCCTTTTCACAAGTTTTGTTTGCGTGGTTGGGGCGGCGCGAGTCGCATAACAAGTAAAGAATGATAAACTTAGTTTTTTGTGTGTGTGTGTTTAACTTGCGACAACAAGTATATATATAGCACAAGTTAAACAATAAACGCACGCCTTTTTCACACGGCGTGAGTTTTATAACACGTCACGGTAAGTAATAATCGAAGTATTTTTATTGTTGTGATCAACGCACGATAAGTAATAATCGAAGTAAGTTTGATGTTGGGAGCGTGGTGGAGCGTGTGCGACGTAAGCTTGGTTTATTGTTATGATCACCGCGCAATAAGTTTACAAGTATAGTTACTGTAATAATCGAAGTTTAGTAATAATCGAAGTTTGATGTTGTTGCGACGAAAGTTTAGTAATAATCGAAGTTTGATGTTGTTGCGACGAAAGCTTTTTTTCCATTTCACTTGACTCTTTTCTTTTCTTTCATTCACGATTGATACGAACTAGTGATACTCCTGGTTTGTTACCATTTAATGTGATAGAATAAATCTTATTTGCTTTATGGGGCGACGTAACTACACTTTGGGGGCGACGTAACTACACTTTGGGGCGACGTAACTACAGTTGGGGCGACGTAACTTGGGGCGACGGTGCAAGGGGGCGACGTCACCTGCTTCCGATTTCATACCTGATTGGTGTAGACCTGACCAACACAGTATGACAACGTTTTTTATTTCTTTGCATGCAACCCTAAACAATATCTTAATGGCTAAAATTATTGGTGTTCTGTCCTGGACACCCTACGTGATACCAAAATCCATAATTTACACCCCTAAAAGAGACTACGAGCATCCCCGCCCTGTTTACATGGGAGTACAATCGATGATTAGAATTTATTAAAAGTATATTACTGTGCAAATCATATCATAAAAGCATAAACACTTTGAATTAACTTTGACATAATTAAACCGCAAGAATAATAGTCAGGAAACTCAAATTAACAATTTGTTTTTGCAGCTTTGCGAAAATAGCAATAAAATAAATACAGGACAAAAATAGACCAAGTTTTGGCAAAGGACAATCCAAGCGCTAAATCAGTGTTCACGCTTTTCTGATTCGCACGATAAATATCAACTCAAGGTAATTGTAACAAACAAGTTCCATGTTTATATTTTATCTTACCCGAACACCGTCTAACCTGACAAGTTTCGGATGTCCTACTTCCGTGTTGCTGCTGCAATCTTGATTTCTCGCGGAGCAAGTTTCATCATGGCCAAGAGAAGCCACCATGAAAGAATCACGAGAGATGTGTTCAGTAAACAAAGCCAACACTACCAGCAATGGTCGAAACATCTTTGCAGATGAAATAAATAACAACAGTGCTCATCAATAATAAACCGCTTGTCAGTTTTGTTATTTTTGGCCAACAAGTTTTTGCAGGATTCGACAGGCGTTCCACTCGTTTCCGAAGGAGACTGGAGCCAAACGATTTTCTTCCCTGATGGGCTGGGGCTGGCTACCCGTGGGGGAGGGGGTACCCCCTATATATTTACTGCCTCAAAGGGTATGATTTTTTAGCCTTTTTGGTCTGAAAACGGGTATGGATTTAATTTTGAGCATTCTGCAGGTCTCTCATTAGCCTGAGATCAGGCTCCTAAGGAAAAAGCGCGGCCTGTGGCGGGAACGAAGACGTCCAACCGTCGTCCAACCTCGTCCCCGGGGCGCTTTTCCCGCCCTTTCCACCTTTAGGGAAAAGCGCCCTGGGGACGAGGTTGGAAGATCTCAGGCTAGTCTCTCATGGACCAATCAGGTCTCTCATGGGCCAATCTTGGTCAAATTTCCTTGAAACCAAGATTATCCTCTCTTGTTTGAAACACATTCAAAATGAACTTGAAAGTTTGATATCGTAACTGTGTTCACATCCCTTTTTCCCCCCGTCTCAATCGTTTGGCAACATGCAAAACGCACTCATATACCAGCTCTAGAGGAACATAAACACCACAATGAACCAATGAGAACCCAAAGCAAATACACGTAACCGGCGCCAAGCGTGGGAAAACACGTGCGACCAAACCGCAATTGGTTTTTGGTTTTGCATCTGATTAGTTGAGAAGGTAGCGCGAGTTCTTTAAACCAATCACAGAGCGTAGTAAGGCAAAACCGGGGGGGGGCAAGACCAAAGCAATTTTAAAGCGATTACTATCGACACTCAATTGAAAACCACTCTATATGACAAATATTGTTTGAAAAAAAAAACGTGAATGTCATCTTGTTTGCTCTACATAATGTTCGTCTTTTTATCGCCAGTCATTCGGTGTTTTGAGATAATGATTGTGGCTGCGATTACAGGGAGCACGCGATGCGAAAAACGTGATTTGTAGTACAATTCACATGGAAACCCGGATGACGGGTCTTAATAGAGGGATGGGGCTTATTAATATTTTTTTTTTCTCGAATGAGGGGCTTATTAGAATGGGGCTTAATAGAGGAGGGGGAAAATTAGAGGAAATATGGTATTCATATACTTGAACTTAGTCGAGTCCTTCGTAACCTGCGATCAGGCCCTCCTCGAAGAGAGGAGGGCCTGATACAATTACTTGCCGGATCTCATGTACAACATTCAGATTCTGAATGTTTTCCTGATTGGTCGAAAAACAATACTTCCGTCAATCATGCGTACCTAATATGGCTTTTGTCAATCCGGCGTGCACGCTCGATTAAAGTACAAGAAAGGCCTTCTACTTTCCCACTCCGCTACCGCCTTTTGCGAAGGGAAGGACTCTTCTGAATCATTACTAAGCCAATATAAAGATCTTACATTTAAAACGGCTGAAGCTTTCCGCTTAAAAAAAATGGTTATTTGATTCAAATTTCTAAACGGAATCATGGAATCACTCGACCATAACGACTGACTAGACATGTCTAGGACGTTATTATGCAAATTTGTGTCGTGTAACGCAATCGTAGTCAGTGCTGTTTTCGGAATGAAATTGATGGCAAAAAACACAGTCGGAGGCTCTATTCTACTTCAAAATCCTCCTCATAATACAACATATCTTGCCCGTTAGAAATGCACTTGAAGCAAAGAAGGTCAGAAGACCGAATTCAAGAGAACGGCAAGTGTACAAATGTCACGAACTGTAACGTAGATTTTGAAAATTGACAGCTTGACAGATCATTGACAAGTGGGCATTCTCGTCCCCAGAGGCCACGATCCTTTTGGTCAGCACCAAGAATCGAGACCTCTGGCCGGAACCAATTTGTTGAGCATGCGCAGAGTAACCGGAAGTCCGCGAATCGCGGACTACCGTCAAATCTGACAAATCTGATTGGCTGAGAATATAGAACGAGTACTCTGCGCATGTTCAACAAATTGGTTCCGGCCAGAGGTCTCGATTCTTGGTGCTGACCAAAAGGATCGTGGCCTCTGGGGACGAGAATGACAAGTGGGTGGAAAGCGAATCGGCAAATAATTGTATCAGGCGTTCCTTTTCCTCTCTCTCTCTCCGCGCTCTCGTTCTCTCGCGAAAGAAAGAAAAGGAAAAGAACGCCTGATCGCAGGTTAAGTCCTTCGCATCTATAATATTATGCGCGATAGTAACCGTCTTTGAGCGTAATAGAATGTTTACATCAGCCTAAGGGAGGCTTATCTGCAATAAAAGATTTGTAATACCATTGTAATGCGGCTGAGGGGGTAAATCCGAGGTTTTATTTAAATCACTTGTTATCAATATCCATATATACTGTTCCGTCGTCTCAGTGTTCTTCCGCGTAGGCTTCCATTCATCAACACTCTTATTAAGATATCGCTCAGTAAAAAAATGTTTCTCGCAGAAATATGCGAATACCTTTTAGCCGGAATCAGTTTTAAGTCAGTCGCTTTATTCTGAAACGAAAGTTTTATTCTGATTGGAAAGGAGAAATATTTTCTTAAGGTCCGTACAATGATAAATGGAATTTAAAACTTGGCGGCCTTTAAACTCCTAATCTCGTAGATTGTGTTACCGATATATTAAGGTCGTGTCAAACGAGGAAACATTGTTGCGGAAACATTTGTTAATTTCAATGTTTCCAAAATGTTTCCCTGTTTCCCGCGCGCGCAACATCTGTTGCGTCCGAGACGCAAAAAAAAATGTTTCTGAATTTTTTCAGAAACATTTTGCGTCCGCGACAAATGTTTTTGAAATGTTTCTTGGTTTGCGCAGCAAGGAAGCAAAATATTTGTTTTGCTTTCGGCTCGTTTGATTACCCAAGAAAACATTATGAGCAACAATGTTTCCGCGCTACAATTAATGTTTCCTCGTTTGTCACCGCCTTTAAACTCCTAACCTCGTAGATGGTTGCCGATATATTCTGACGCTCAACAGCTGGTAACCGATGTGCGCTTTGCCTCATTGTCAGTTAAACTGAATAAAGCATAAAAGTGTCAAACTGATTCGTGATACGATTTGCTGTTGAAAGGTTTCTCTACTCATTTTTAAAAGGAAAACGTCAAGCCTTCGTTAATGTTCGAATACAATTAAGGAAGGCCTTCTGGTAAATTTCCGGTCGCGGTTAAATATCACATAAAAGCGCAGTACTTTACGACCTGTGATCTGTTTATGACACGAATGTACCTTGCAATTAATTAATCCGCCGTGAAGGCGATTGAGTTTGAAGTGATCGCATCTCACCGACACATCACTGAGTCGATCGCTGCCGTTTATCGTCTTCAAAGATGTTATGAGGTCAAAGTGACAGTGTTCCGCGTTTTACAAGAAAAACAATGAGCGCGACCCGAGTCATCAGCCTGTCCGTATTGAATGGCTTTCTTAGCGTGTTCGGAAGTATCATGAACTTTATGGTAGCCTTTGTGATCTACGGAAGGGGCTGAATCTGTTGATTTTGAGTCTATCCTTGGCGGATCTCCTAACGAACTGCCTGGCTCAACCAATCTACATTTACTTGCTTATCAACGAAACGGAAAACAATCTTCACACGCTGAAAAGGACCTTTCAGTTTTTTGCCTTCGTAAGCCTGCACGCTTCAACCAACAATCTGGCGGCAATAACGCTTTACCGTTTAAGGGCTCTCTCTCGCCTCTTCAGACACATCATTCTTATATCAAGAAAACAAGCATGGTTTGTTATAGTAATCGTTTGGATAGCGGCTGCGATGTTGGCGGTTATTTTCAATATCGAGCCTGGTAAATCGGCCGCGCCATATGTCCACCTAATTATTATTCTAGCTTGGGTTGGAAGCTACGCGGGGATTTTCTGGCTTGTGCGCCAACACAAGCGAAGAATTATGTCCAAAGAGGGAATTCCATCAAGTCCTTTCATGATGGCAAGTTTGAAATACGAAAGCGAGGCAGCCAAAACGTCAGCCATTTTAGTGAGCACTTCGTTGGTCTGTTTCTTCCCCGATTTAGTGTTTGACTTTCTCGGAAGCGCCGATAAAAACAGATTATTGTGGTCTTATACTCTGCTTTTTGCTGGTGCTGTTATAAATCCGTGTGTTTTTGTCTGCCGGAGTCAGCAATATAGAACTGCATTTCGCAAAACTTTTAGGTGTTTATAAGGGCGAAGATGAAAATACATTTTACTCTAAAGGATTAACAAATAAAAAGCTGTTAAAAAGATGGAACCATATATTCGGTTAACTAATCACGCATAAATTAAAACACTGACCGGTAGTAAAATAGGTCACGAACGTTTGCTTGCAAAGAAATAATAGTGTTTTAAAAAATTTTATATTTTAAATGTAATCCTTTTTTCTAGAAAAAATGTTCAAAACTTGATTACGCTTTGTAAGATCACGAGTAAATAATGTCAATATAAAACGGAAACATATCGAGTTTAATATCTACAACATATCTACGAAAGTCTGGATGAATAAATATCATAAGATTATCTTGTCTTCTCTGCTGGTCTTATATTATTCAAAATGTTTGTTTTTTTCGTTTTTGCTAAAATTCAATTTCCATCCAGTGACAGATGGAAAACGACTGTGGATTACACCGTATTTACTCGAAAAAGTAATACGGCGCTTATTCGAGGGCGGCGCATAATCGGGGGAGACATTTTTTCGAGTAAGAGCCATTTTGGTTTTAGACTACTTCCGACAGTTCAACTGAAACTGGCAAGCTGCTAAAATCGTGTGTATAAATATTCCACTGCTTACGTCCCTCAAAATTGAAAAAGTCCAATGTTAATTTATTATGTATATTTCCAAGGATCGAGTTTTGCTATTTTTCGATGATAAAAGCGAGGTTGAACGCAAGGCTCGATGTGATTCTTCTACTTATGAACCGCGCAAAGTTGTCTGTTTGCGCCCTGGTTTGCGCTGACCCCCTCGCGATTAAGCCCTGACCTCGATTTTTTAACCTGCTATTTAGAGCTAATTTTCTTTTCGAGTAATCATGTCAGTAATCAAGTGAGATACAATTTAAATATTATTCGTGGATATGCGACGCACTCGAAGAGTGTCCGAATCTTTTTATCCATTCAGAAACTAGCTAGCGCGAGCACTCACGAGTACTCCGATTAACAATCGCGCCAGCAAATAAGTCATATTGCCTAGCAACTTCGGGGACGAACACCGCGTGCGTGCTCAGTTCCCTCTCGGAGGCGGGATTTCGCCATCAACCGGTATTTGTTTCGTGCGAAAAATAAAATTAGAGAAAGTCAATGTGTGGACAGCTTGCATCTGCGAGAAAAGTTGAACCGGCCATGTTCAACTGTTTCCGCAGATGTAAGCCGTCCCACACATTTTCTCTAATTTTATTTTGCGCACGGTTACAGTTTAGTGGAAGTCCAACAATTAAAATGTCATTAATTTCCTTCATTGCCTTGCCTATGACATAAATAAAAAATAATTCCCATGGCTGCGACTGAGTCAAGAGAGAATCAACATCAGAATGAAATTGCTTGTAAACTATGTATTGTAAATAAAATGCTACGAGAGAGTGAATTTTACTATTTCGTTTTCTTCTTCAGCTTTCTAGTCGCCATTAGGCAAATGTTTTAATCATTTTAGGTAACTAAACGATTACCATGACGGCCTAGAGCCTAGAAAAGTGGCACTGGAGAGGGCAAACAGGACTATACTCTGTATACTATATTCCTCCAAATAAACACGCAACGTATTGAATGTGTGCATGGTGTGCTAGTGAAAATTTGAATCAGAAACGAAGATGGGACCATACTGTATACATTTGACAAAGAGGGAACAACGCCATTATGTTTTAATTATTGAGCAGCTGCCAATGCAGCTTGCTTAACAAACTGAACGATTAGCTTGTTTTAACAGCCAACTGTTGTTTAATAGGCGTGATCTTTTTAAAAATTCAACAATTGAAAATCCCCAAAATTTACTCAGAAAAATTGCGAGTTATAAAATAACTCAGTTCTGAGTCCTCGTGGAATTAGGATATTAAAATTTCGGCTCAATTTAAGACAACTACAGTGTATGCTTAACGCGAAGTAGAGAGCTTGTATTGTCTGATAAAGACTGAATGATTAGCGACAAATTTCTACTATGGATCACAGATGCAGTGCTAACCACTATGACTATATAACAACAACAACAAAACAATCACCTTTTTGCTCATTTGATCGGAAATTTCGCCGGATAAAATACCATTATTCGCTTAATAATTTTTCCAGACATTGACCGCTCACATTTATTAATATCAGTTAAAGTGGAGCTCGTTCAGTTGTTCGCGTAAAACAATGACGCACGCCGAAAATCATCGAGCTGTACTCGCGCGACTCACATTAAAACCTAACCGCAGTTCTAACTACAATTCGCGTGTCTTATCGAAGTTCATTTTAAACGAAAATTAACGAAAGTTAAAGTCAGAGCAGTTCATGCAGTGGCTCAATCTTCCATCTATTGATGTGAGTGGGGATCGGTATAGAATGTACAATCTCTACATCTGAGTGAGATAGACGCCCGGAGATAGACGCCAGGGAGGTTTATGGGACAATATCTCAGTTTTATTCCACTGGACATTGCTTCAGGATAATGTTAGCTCAACGTCAGACTTTCTCTCACCAAAACGTGACTTTTAGGGAAGACGCCTTGAGCTCATATGTTCGACACCATTGCACACTAAACAGTCACTGCAATGAGCTTTTTCTGTCGTTGGTTAATGTTCCTCGGGCTGATCGTAACTTCCATGCATACTGTCAACAATTAAGAATAAATCGATCATGGGCTACTACGGCGTTAAGTAAAAAACAACAACTTGTAATTAACACTTAACACCGCGAAACCCTAGATTTATCGTTTCGTGAGTTATTTTTTCCACTGCCGAACATTTCGCAGGGTTTTTGTAAGCACTGCTCTGAACTGGTGACTGCGCCAGACGATCAGGCAAGGATTTAAAGAAGAACTCAAAAACAGAATCGTAAATCCCCAAGCCATTCTGCTTTCATCTGCCTGACCCATAAAATCCAGCACTATATCCGGGAAGAAACACAGCAACGAGGAAGCCACTAAAATGGCCGACGTTTTAGCGGCTTCGCTTTCATACTCAAGACTTGCCGTTTGCAGCTGAATCGTGGGCGAGCCTTCCAAGGACATGATTTTTGTCTTGTGCTTTTTCACCAACCAGAAGAGTCCGATGTACCCTCCGACCCAGGCCAGTGACATCCCAAGATGGACATAAGCCGCGACGCGTTTTTCCCGCTTCAGTGGCGAAAAAACACACCTACAGTTATGGAGGCGACCCAAACTATCGCGACTGCGATTGACACTTGTTTCTTGGAAACAAGAAGAAGGTGTGTGAAAGGGCGAGAAAGGGCTTTCATTCGATGGAGTGTCATAGCGACTAGATTCGTTGTGGAAGCGTGCAGTGTGATGAATGCGATTATAGTGAACACTTTCATGAACGTTGCGGTGTAGTCGTCGGGATTTAGAACTGCATGTACGTACATCGGCTGAGAAATCGCACAATTCATGAAGTCCGCTACGCAAAGGCTTAAAATCAGAAGATTGAGCCCTTTTGCAAGTTCGGGTTCTTAACGATGACAAAAGCCACCATTGCATTCATCGAGCTTCCAAACACGCTAAGCAGAGAATTGACAGCGGCGAGAATAATCAGTTTTGGTTCCGTCATCTTCTGAACTGGTGAAACTCTAGCAAAAGGGTAGCCAGTACAACTTCCTCCCTACGTGCAAACGGTTAGCGGTAATATGGCGCGTTCAGGTTGAATCATGAGCTGCTCTATTAATCAAGCCGTTGACAATTCGGGCAATTTATAATTATGGTTCTTGTAAATATTTCATCAGTCCCGACCGCAGGATGAAAGGGATATTCAAATTCAGATTTATTATTCACACTGAAATGCATCAATTCAAGTGGATTTTCTTGGCTTTGCGCGTGATGTTTGCTCGTTGTCAAACCTGACCCTTGAAAGGCGGTCACAACAGATCAAGATTTAAAGATGTTTAAATTCTACTTGAATGCTTAGTAAATTCAAGAAAAAGCGCATTTTAGCGAAGCACTTTTGACTTTTTTCGCATGCTTTTCGTGTACACAGGTCAGTAGAATAAGGTGGTAATCTGCGCCGAGTTTGACATATACCTGACACATATTGACACCAGCCGAACAAACATAAATCATTGATGCCTACTGATCGGGTAAATTTGAATTAGTTCGCGAAATTTCGCAGCTGCTTTAAATTTCTACCACACGAATAACAAACTTTTACTGAGACTCTCGAGGAATTCATGCACACTGTTATCACATAACAATATATTCCATCTTTTATATAGATCTATGAACACACGTTTACTGATATAAAAAAATGATTGTCAGATGTATTTCTTCGCTGGTTTCCGACTTCTACTGATATTCCTGCAAGTAGCCGGACGTGAAAATTTACATTTTCCAAGAAACTTGAAACTGTGTTGACGGCAAGTGAAGTGTTTATTATCAACTTTGAAAGGGTTCAGTAGGCACGATAATTAATTACCTTCGGAGGAACAACCATTACTCTTCGTAAAATTCCCACAACAAATTAAAAAGCTCAAAAGATGCACGGGTTGTTCTCCTTATCGTAACACTAGGCCAAAGGAGAAGTTTATACTTTTAAAACACAAAGTTCAGTATATTTCCAGCATTATGTTGCCGTAAGATTTACCATTTTTTTTGGACGTTTACCAAAAAAGTTAGACTATTTAAAACACGGTTTGTCGGCGTAGTTTATTTTTGTTCGCATGCTCAGACGTTTGACCACGCCCGCCGCAATCTCGTACCCAGAGTCCACGGTCTCCTCGGTCAGCGGGTCGTCGCCAGGTGAAACTCTGGGGGAATGGAATTTTTACACCAGAAATCTGGTATTCCGGTTGTTGTGCGCATGCTTAGCTCTAAAACGGAAGTCAACATTCTCGACCCCAAAGCCTTCGCTTTCTTGACTTCGAGTCAGAACTTCACTCGTTTGGTGTGGAGGCACATTGGATTCAATTCGTCTTTTTAAACGAAATTTGGATTAATCAAATGATTCTTCGAAGAAGACAGCTCGACGACGAAATGTTTATTGTGACAGGGCGATAGGGAAAGCAAAAAATGGCGGCTGATTCCGGTAAAGTTGACTGTCCTTTATGGGCATGATAGGTCAAGGGGAAGGAGAGCGATTTTATCAAATCAGCTAAAATCTTTAGAATTATAATTTATCGCATTGTATTTCTGTGTATTTTTTTGTAACTATGAGAACTTGTCAGACTTGTGAGTGAGCTCACTGAAATGAGACATATGACCTCCGTTTTTTGCTTTCTTGTGGACCATTTAATTAAGCTTAAGTCTACTCTTTGACATTGAGCTACATTGTACATCAGTTCATATTTTAACTGCTGAGGAATGCCTTGCCTGATAAATTGATAGTTCAATCAGGCTAGGATCGCTACTGTATATTATTATACCGGTATATGAGGGCAAATAAATGCATTTGTTATCCTGGTGCATGAGCCATGTTAATTTGCTTATTTGTTGTTTCTATTTTAGAGATGTAAACAGAAAAATTCCCATCATGGAGGCTAACTTGGGAGACCCAGTTGAATCAAACCATTATGTAAGAACAATACAAAGAAAAGCAGTCCTGGCCATGTGTGGCAAGAAACTTCCATGAAAAAATGTGAACATGAGGTTACATAATTTGTTTTGAAATAAATGATATATGAACAGAAATTTGTGTTGCAGTTTGTCATGTACAGTCTATCGTCAAATCCAATTTTATTAATATCTTGTGAGAAGTGCTGTTTTAGAACAAACCACAGCACAGGTATAACTGGCAAAATACAACTCATATGTTCACCAGGAACCCCGAACGGGAGTGGTGGGAGTACTTCCTTATCTGGCCTTGAGGGGGATGTGTGGCTCAACCGGGTATGCCAATGGTTTTCAGGGGTTTTTGTCTTGAACAGGCGATTTCATCACTTTTTGTCTTAAACAGGGTTTCTTTATGGTAGCACTTTACAAGACCATCAATGAAAAGGTCTTCAGTGCTTGATGCATACTAAGAATTAATGTAAACATCTTAGTGACTGCATAATAATTAAAATATCAGTAAATCGGATGTACAGATTACGTCCTGATTTTCATCAACTTTTCCTTCTATTTACTTGCCTAAAATGCCTTGCTAAGCCAAGGTTGTCGACGAACATAAACTTTAAGATGCATGTGTCATAAGCTTGATACAATATTTGCATCAGATCTGTATGGGATTTACAATGGCTCGCCTTCGGCTCGTGATTGTAAATGCCCATATACGGATCTGCCGCTCATATTGTATCTATCACTAATTGCCAATGCTGCATTAAAATAAGAAGCAGTTTATCACTATTCTATTCTTGTCTTTAAACTAATATTAAGAGTATGATTAGACAGGTCTCAAAAATCGGAATTCTGTCTTTAACAAAGGTCAGGATTTAAGTGGCCGCACCTCCCTACCCGAGCATCTGTTGAGTACCTCCCCCAGGCACTTTTCATGCTTGCAGTCTAAATTAACTGTTAACAGTTAGGTTAAAGTTTGTATATAAACCAACTGGCTTATCAGGCCAGTGCTAAACTCTGGTTTCCATATATATACACATGTAGCATGCAGCGACTAGGAGTATCACTACTCCTCTGGATGGGATGTTAGTCCTTTGCAGGTACCCACCACCCACCCATTATGTTTCTCAGGGTGCCCATTAATACACTGATCGTGGGTGGAGAGAGAGAGAGCACTGTGACAGTCAAGTGTCTTGTCCAAGAACACAACGGACATTTTATTAAGAACATAATTTCTCATTACTATGATTTCCATAAATTTTTATTCTTTGTTCACTCCTGGGAATCACAACAGGGAGTTGAGTAATTCTTTCCATTTTTTGTTATGAATTTCTAACGTTTTATTCTCCTTGGCTATTAAAAACTCTAATTAGTAAGTAAATTTAATCCTGGCTTTAAGCAACGAAAGGGATGGTTTTATGTTGAGACATCGGCATTGATAGATCACTTGCTTACAAAGGATGATAATATGATTTTATTAATAGTAGGAAATCCTTCCGAAAAAACCCAAATGTTATATTAGAAGCATTTAAATTATGAAGGTTAATAAAATAATCTTTCAGCCACTTCGTTACTGAAAGCCAAAAGCTGCAAGTAGTTTCGCAGTAAATAAATAGATGCTCGAGGGATTCGTCAGACTTTCCACAAAATAATACCCATTTTGTAAAGTGCTTTATTAGTGTAAACAATTATATTTAAAAATTTATACTGGAATTCTCTGGTTTTAGAGTCAATGGTTACGCTTCTCGGAAGTAGATAAATTACTCCATGTTGTTCAAAACTAGATTTTAATCATATATAATATGTAGTAAATAACTTATACAGTTACTTCCTTTTTTTTGTAGATACGCTGTATGTGTACTGTTTAGTATATTTTTCTTGTATCGTATTGTTTTTTTCCTATATATTTTTTCATTGTTCTGTACGTAGTATTACTGTATTAAGTAGTTTTTTTATGTGAAATGTAACTATGTTTGTATATTTTGTGAATAAAGTGTGAAATCATTAAAAAAAAAAAATAATAAAATAAAATAAACAACAACAACAACAACAGGGAGTTGAGGGAGTAAATGCTTTGAGGTGTTTTTTACAAAGGATCCACCTCTTAAAATCCATTTCAGTGCGTTGTTTTGTATTTATATTTGGTATTTGCACGTTGAATAAATAAATATATATGCATGTAATGAGTTGACTTCAAGGACTGAAAGGCAGGAAGCCTTCAAACTATTTAATTTCTAAAACTTCCATTCATCCACTATGGCCATCCCCATAAAAACATTTTATGGGGATGGCCTATGGAAGATTTTAAATATGGAAATTTAGATTAGCTCTGTATATATGTCACACAATAAATCACCATAGCACAAAAAGTTATAAATATTTATTTAGTGAAATTCCACCCAAGTACGTTTCCTTTGCTATGTCTCCTGATACGATTAGTAAACGAGTAAGTGCCACGCGTATTTGACACCGAACTTTGAGCACAAAATTCGGCAAGAAGACAAGTGGCGCTTAGGGCGCGCTTTCTGTCTAGCAGATTCATGCACATTCGACGAGCAATTGGCCGAAATTTCAGGCAAATTCCACTACACAATTTCCTACAAACTTGCCATTTCTGATGTACACTTTGCAGACTGTATGGCAATGGCGTCAATATAGCGATTGATTTCTTTATAAAAATACAACTTGAGAACTAAAAACAATTTACCTCCCAGAATATAGAATATCACTTTCAGGTTGATTTCCTTTATGTTGACCGGCAAATATGTTTTAAAATGGCTAAGGCGAACACATAATTGGCGTTGAAATACGCGCATCTTGCCACCAAACAGCCGCCAACTTGAAAACATGACAAAATAATGCTTTGCGATCACTTCCATTCTCTTTCATTGTAATTTCATTCCCCCAGAGTTTTCACCTGGCGACGACCCGCTGACCGAGGAGACCGTGGACTCTGGGTACGAGATTGCGCCCGCCGGTGATAGAACGTCAACCTCTTTTCCTTCCCAGGGTCTTTCATGCATATTTCCAACGCCTGAAAGCGGAGGCCCTGGGGACTGAAGAGAGCCCGTGATTCTTTTGGTCAGCACCAGCACCAAGTACGGTAGGTACTTTATGTATGGGACGATGGGGACATGTATTGTACCGTAAACCGATCGAGATTGTGCGTGTTGTCGAAGGTTGTCGCTGTTTTATAAAGGTAAGGGTGTATTATAATGACTTTTTAATATCCAGCTACGCTATGGAATATAGGGCTACTATACCTATGCCTCCCACTATTCTTTGTATAAACTTCAAACGCATTGTGAAGCAGATTAAGCTGGGAACTCCGTAAAAACTAAAATCTTAATTTAAGACGTTTCGTCTTACCTCAGAATCAGAACAATAGCTGAAGAATTGACGTCCGCTATTGTATTCTGTTTCTGGGATAAGACGAAACGTCTTAAATTAAGATTTTAGTTTTTACGGAGAAGACCCAAGATACCGGATCCCTTGATAGATAACAGCAAAAATCTCTGTCAGGCAAACTTCAGGGCCGTAGAACAAGGATTTGAATGGGGGGTGCGTTAGAGATGGGAAAAGTTGAGGTCGTACGAGCGCCGAAGGTGCGAGTTCCTAGGGGGGTACGGGGGCATTGCCCCCCCGGGAAATTTTTAAAGAAATTAGGTTGTCTGAGATCTGCATTTCGTGGCGTTTTGAAGGCAGTATGATATGAAACGCGGCAGCCAAAAGCGAAACGTAAAAAAACATGAATTTTTGGAACTGTTCAGTTCAGTTAAAGAAAATAACACGATGAAAGAATACTAAAAATGCATAATGCGGGCCCTTCGATTAAATACATTTTGTTTTAAGCCAAAGGAAAAATGTACTCGCTTGATGTTGTCTTTGTGTGATTGAAGACGATGAGTAAAACACATGTTCAAAGCTGCGATTGTTTTGATTCAGACATTTTCCAAACTACACCTGTCCACTATTTCACTTTCTTTTGAACCCATCGGTGGACCCCACATCCCGTGGGGGGTGCTGGATTGTCACACCATTCGCACCCCCCCCTCCCTACGGGGCCTGCAAACTATAGGAGTTGTGTAGGCCTGTCTCCTCTCTATCTCTGCTCTTGTCTTTTCTACCCTACACTTGCAGAGCAAAACAAAATTAACTGCTATAAATGGTAGAAGGGGCCCCACGCCCTTTCTTAAAAATTAATTTGCCCTGATCCACACCTACATCAATGTACTCTCTCTATCTATAAGCGGACACCCACTGTACAGGCGGACACCTCACTAAAGCGGACATGAATGGCTTGTCCCGGCCCGAATTTCACTTGTGTTTAGTCTGTCCACTCAACTCTCTTTACAGGCGGACACCTCTAAGGCGGACAGCAGACCACTTCAGCAAAATTCTGGTGAAAAATACATCTCAAGGCGGACACTAGAAGTGCATATTTTTGAACAATCAGTGCCGTCGTTATTTCAAATGACGCTACCACTAGCCAATAATAATCTCCAACACTGAATCTGATTACAAGAAACGGGTGTCTGTTTATGTGTATAATCCTGCCGAATATCTTGTGAGCGGAAGCCAGAGAAAGGGCTGACGTCATCCATGGGTTTCCTATAGTGTCAATTACATTTAAACTCTTCATAAGGCGGACTCCTCTCTAAGGTGGACAGCTAGAGCTGGTTCCGAGGGTGTACCGCTTTTAAAGGGCTTTATGCTCGAAATTTCAGCTTTCAAAATTTCACTAATACGGTGGTTAATTTACCTTTACTCAACTTCACTTACTCCCTAGCGGTATGAGTTTTACAACACAGCAAATTATTGCGTTCTATGAAGTAGAGGTATACTAATCTCGTTTATATTGGTAAGTCTGTTGTGATCTCATGCGTTTCCGTGCATATGGCCGGAATCTTTTCATATTTTTTTGTTCGTCTTCCATTCTGGGCGGGGCTTTCGTCAAAATATGGAATGACATCATCCCTTTCGTTTGCGCAACAATGGTGCAAACAAAATGGCCGACATTTCATCAAGGATGTCAGATTTGTGTCTCAAGAATTGATGAAACCAGAGGTCTAATTACTGATGAAAAACTTTGGTTTTTTAATGGAGGAAAGGTAAAAAAAAAAAATTTAATGAGTAAAATGGGGCCTGGACAAACTGTTGATGAGTTGATCAATTAAAAAAGATTGGTACATGCAAGCTTATTCAAAGGCATAAGCTTTAAGGCTTATATTTTCCTTTTGGAACACACCCAAAGTGATTTTGATTGTATTTTGCCTTGTACTGAAAGTCAATGTCAAAGTAAATCTATAATTGTTACATGTATCATCCCCTTCTGGAACACAAGACGAAATTGGGCAGGAAGTTACTTTATATTTTAGACTGTCCTCCTTGCTTAAGCTATATATGCTTGTAGCTGAGTTTATTGAACAGTCAAACCGTTGAGTTTGCAGCGTGTAAAGAAAGTCCTGTCCGATAGCCCGGGGCTAGTGAATGTTCTTGTAGGCTAGTGGATTCTATCCTTCGCTTGGCACCCCCGGGCAAGTTAAGTTTTTAGGTGCATTTAGTTTGTGGAAAAATAAATTTCAATTATGGAAAATCTGTAAAGGAAATAATGTGTCCAACTGTTGTACCCACAATGAAGGGGAAAAGAGGAGGAAAGAAAGAAATATAAGAACAGTCTACATAAGGAGGTGGTGGGGTGGTTGGTGGAAAGGAGCCATTGGTGGGTCCACTTGTTGTGGGTCCACTTTTGTGGGTCCACTTTTTGTGGGTCCACTTTTGTGGGTCCACTTTTTTGTGGGTCCCACTTTTGTGGGGTCCACTTTTGTGGGTCCACTTTTTGTGGGTCCACTTTTGTGGGTCCACTTTTGTGGGTCCACTTTTGTGGGTCCACTTTTTTGTGGGTCCACTTTTGTGGGTCCACTTTTTGTGGGTCCTTTTTGTGGGTCCACTTTTGTGGGTCCACTTTTGTGGGTCCACTTTTGTGGGTCCACTTTTGTGGGTCCACTTTTGTGGGTCCACTTTTTTGTGGGTCCACTTTTTTGTGGGTCCACTTTTGTGGGTCCACTTTTTTGTGGGTCCACTTTTTGTGGGTCCACTTTTGTGGGTCCACTTTTTGTGGGTCCACTTTTTTGTGGGTCCACTTTTTGTGGGTCCACTTTTGTGGGTCCTTTTTGTGGGTCCACTTTTTGTGGGTCCACTTTTTGTGGGTCCACTTTTTGTGGGTCCACTTTTTGTGGGTCCACTTTTTTGTGGGGTCCACTTTTTTGTGGGTCCACTTTTTTGTGGGTCCACTTTTTGGGGTCCACTTTTTGTGGGTCCACTTTTTTGTGGGTCCACTTTTTGTGGGTCCACTTTTTTGTGGGTCCACTTTTTTGTGGGTCCACTTTTTGTGGGTCCACTTTTTGTGGGTCCACTTTTTTGTGGGTCCACTTTTTTGGTCCTTTTTTGTGGGTCCACTTTTTTGTGGGTCCACTTTTTGTGGGTCCACTTTTTTGTGGGTCCACTTTTTGTGGGTCCACTTTTTTGTGGGTCCACTTTTTGTGGGTCCACTTTTTTGTGGGTCCACTTTTTTGTGGGTCCACTTTTTGTGGGTCCACTTTTTTGTGGGTCCACTTTTTTGTGGGTCCACTTTTTTGTGGGTCCACTTTTTTGTGGGGTCCACTTTTTTGTGGGTCCACTTTTTGTGGGTCCACTTTTTTTGTGGGTCCACTTTTTGTGGGTCCACTTTTTTGTGGGTCCACTTTTTGTGGGTCCACTTTTTGTGGGTCCACTTTTGTGGGTCCACTTTTTTGTGGGTCCACTTTTGTGACCTTTTTGTGGGTCCACTTTTTTGTGGGTCCACTTTTTGGGGTCCACTTTTTTGTGGGTCCACTTTTTTGCGGGTCCACTTTTTGTGGGTCCACTTTTTTGTGGGTCCACTTTTTTGTGGGTCCACTTTTGTGGGTCCACTTTTTTGTGGGTCTACTTTTTGTGGGTCCACTTTTTTGTGGGTCCACTTTTTTGTGGGTCCACTTTTTTGTGGGTCCACTTTTTGTGGGTCCACTTTTTTGTGGGTCCACTTTTTGTGGGTCCACTTTTTTGTGGCGTCCACTTTTTGTGGGTCCACTTTTGTGGGTCCACTTTTTTGTGGGTCCACTTTTTTGTGGTCCCTTTTTGTGGGTCCACTTTTTTGTGGGTCCACTTTTGTGGGTCCACTTTTTGGGTCCACTTTTGTGGGTCCACTTTTGTGGGTCCACTTTTGTGGGTCCACTTTTGTGGGTCCACTTTTGTGGGTCCACTTTTGTGGGTCCACTTTTGTGGGTCCACTTTTGTGGGTCCACTTTTGTGGGTCCACTTTTGTGGGTCCACTTTTGGGTCCACTTTTTTTGTGGGTCCACTTTTGTGGGTCCACTTTTTGTGGGTCCACTTTTGTGGGTCCACTTTTGTGGGTCCACTTTTTGTGGGTCCACTTTTGTGGGTCCACTTTTGTGGGTCCACTTTTGTGGGTCCACTTTTGTGGGTCCACTTTTGTGGGTCCACTTTTGTGGAGTCCACTTTTGTGGGTCCACTTTTGTGGGTCCACTTTTTTGTGGGTCCACTTTTTGTGGGTCCACTTTTTTGTGGGTCCACTTTTTGTGGGTCCACTTTTGTGGGTCCACTTTTTTGTGGGTCCACTTTTTTGTGGATCCACTTTTTTGTGGTCCACTTTGTGGGTCCACTTTTTGTGGGTCCACTTTTTTGTGGGTCCACTTTTTTGTGGGTCCACTTTTTTGTGGGTCCACTTTTTTGTGGGTCCACTTTTTTGTGGGTCCACTTTTTTGTGGGTCCACTTCTTTGTGGGTCCCACTTTTGTGGGTCCACTTTTTTGTGGGTCCACTTTTTGTGGGTCCACTTTTTTGTGGGTCCACTTTTTGTGGGTCCACTTTTTTGTGGGTCCACTTTTTTGTGGGTCCACTTTTTGTGGGTCCACTTTTTTGTGGGTCCACTTTTTTGTGGGTCCACTTTTTTGTGGGTCCACTTTTTTGTGGGTCCACTTTTTGTGGGTCCACTTTTTTGTGGGTCCACTTTTTTGTGGGTCCACTTTTTTGTGGGTCCACTTTTTTGTGGGTCCACTTTTTTGTGGGTCCACTTTTTTGTGGTCCACTTTTTTGTGGGTCCACTTTTTTGTGGGTCCACTTTTTTGTGGGTCCACTTTTTTGTGGGTCCACTTTTTGTGGGTCCACTTTTTGTGGGTCACTTTTTTGTGGGTCCACTTTTTTGTGGGTCCACTTTTTTGTGGGTCCACTTTTTTGTGGGTCCACTTTTTTTGTGGGTCCACTTTTTTGTGGGTCCACTTTTTTGTGGGTCCACTTTTTTGTGGGTCCACTTTTTTGTGGGTCCACTTTTTTGTGGGTCCACTTTTTGTGGGTCCACTTTTTGTGGGTCCACTTTTTGTGGGTCCACTTTTTTGTGGGTCCACTTTTTGTGGGTCCACTTTTTTGTGGGTTCACTTTTTTGTGGGTCCACTTTTTTGTGGGTCCACTTTTTGTGGGTCCACTTTTTGTGGGTCCACTTTTTGTGGGTCCACTTTTTTGTGGGTCCACTTTTTTGTGGGTCCACTTTTTTGTGGGTCCACTTTTTTGTGGGTCCACTTTTTTGTGGGTCCACTTTTTTGTGGGTCCACTTTTTTGTGGGTCCACTTTTTGTGGGTCCACTTTTTTGTGGGTCCACTTTTTTGTGGGTCCACTTTTTTGTGGGTCCACTTTTTTGTGGGTCCACTTTTTTGTGGGTCCACTTTTTTGTGGGTCCACTTTTGTGGGTCCACTTTTGTGGGTCCACTTTTTTGTGGGTCCACTTTTTTGTGGGTCCACTTTTTGTGGGTCCACTTTTTTGTGGGTCCACTTTTTTGTGGGTCCACTTTTTTGTGGGTCCACTTTTTTGTGGGTCCACTTTTTTGTGGGTCCACTTTTTGTGGGTCCACTTTTTTGTGGGTCCACCTTTTTGTGGGTCCACTTTTTGTGGGTCCACTTTTTTGTGGGTCCACTTTTTTGTGGGTCCACTTTTGTGGGTCCACTTTTGTGGGTCCACTTTTGTGGGTCCACTTTTGTGGGTCCACTTTTGTGGGTCCACTTTTGTGGGTCCACTTTTGTGGGTCCACTTTTGTGGGTCCACTTTTGTGGGTCCACTTTTGTGGGTCCACTTTTGTGGGTCCACTTTTGTGGGTCCACTTTTGTGGGTCCACTTTTGTGGGTCCACTTTTGTGGGTCCACTTTTGTGGGTCCCACTTTTGTGGGTCCACTTTTGTGGGTCCACTTTTGTGGGTCCCACTTTTGTGGGTCCACTTTTGTGGGTCCACTTTTGTGGGTCCACTTTTGTGGGTCCACTTTTGTGGGTCCACTTTTGTGGGTCCACTTTTGTGGGTCCACTTTTGTGGGTCCACTTTTGTGGGTCCACTTTTGTGGGTCCACTTTTGTGGGTCCACTTTTGTGGGTCCACTTTTGTGGGTCCACTTTTGTCGGGTCCAACTTTTGTGGGTCCACTTTTGTGGGTCCACTTTTTGTGGGTCCACTTTTGTGGGTCCACTTTTGTGGGTCCACTTTTGTGGGTCCACTTTTGTGGGTCCACTTTTGTGGGTCCACTTTTGTGGGTCCACTTTTGTGGGTCCACTTTTGTGGGTTCCACTTTTGTGGGTCCACTTTTGTGGGTCCACTTTTGTGGGTCCACTTTTGTGGGTCCACTTTTGTGGGTCCTTTCCACCAACCACCCCACCCACCTCCTTAGGTAGGACTGTTCTTATATTTCTTTCTTTCCTCCTCTTTCTTCATTGTGGTACAACATTGCACAACATTCTTACAGATCTTCCATAATTGAAATTTCTTTACTTTTTCCACAAACTAAATGCCCCCTAAAAACTTAACTTGCGCTGTTAAAATATCCCCAGTCCAGTTTGTCTCTTGAAGTCGGACAGAAATATGGAAATTTTCCGTCGTGGTTTCACCTTCTCCATAAAAAGCAGAATTTGATCATTTCACGTTGTTTTTTTGTAGTGGACGGCTAAGAAATGTACCAAAATGAATTACGCACGTGCAAAACTGCTAATTAACGTTGTGGTTAATTAGCAGCTCTGCACGTGCATTTTAATTCTTGGTACATTTTTTTTTAGCCGTCCGCTACAAAACATTATATTTTGTCGTGAAAAAGGCAAAGAGAAGAAGTTAAAAATTGCGAGAAAAAATACCGAATATTTTTGTTAGTAAATAGAGTCGTATCAAGGATCAGTAAAATACAGTCGAAGGCCTCTGAGCGGACACTCTCGTAAGCGGACAGCTCTACTTACGGCCGACTTGACAAAACCCCGTTTGAAACTCTAGCTCATACAAACTCTGTATTTACACATTCCCGTAAGCGGCCAGCTCCAGTTGCGGACACTTTTTCTGCTTCCAGAGGGTGTTCGCCTACTGGAGCTTCGATTGTATTTTGTTGCAATATTTTCTAAGCGTTTCAACTTCTTTCTAGGTATTCCTGTTATTTAATCATGTTAAAACACAAAGTTCCCAACGAGAAACAGATGGACATTCCAATGTTTTTTGGTAAGTGACGATTTTTTTTCATATTTATGTTGGACTTCTTTTCGGACACAGGCTGCATCATTTCGCCCAATAGTTTCACTCGACGTGGCCACACGCTGCAATATGTTTCGCAACATTGCTAACGCGGCAAGTAAGCTCTATTCACCATTGTTCAAAAGCCCGGTTGTTCGAAAGCCGATTAACGCAACCAAGGTTTTAATTTATCGTGTAATATAAAAGTGTTTGTCACTGCTAATGTTTGAGATTACTCAAAGACTAAAAATATCAACAGAAAATCTCACTGAAAAGTTACAAAACTTACCCCGAAGAAGGCAGTAATAATGAAACATCGGTCGTCTATTATGACTTCATATAGCGCTTTACATTTCTCAACATAGCTGTTTAGTACCTTTGCTCTCAGACGAGAGAAAAAAACAGGAAGCAGATCGTCGTGTTTGGAGATTGGATAGGCAGAAGGCAGAAGATATATCATAACTGTGCCACTGACTCGTCCCCAGTCGTCTCTCCTGTCTCCTATTAATATTTAACGAGAGAAGCGCGGCCGAGTGGAGCGCAAGGGGTGATGGGAAGGAGGAAAGGTCAGCATCCCCCAGTCCCCAAGACGCTCGCATATAATAATTAATAGGAGACTTAGAGACGGCTGGGGACGAGTCAGACTGTGCCACCGACGTCATTGCGCGCAATGTTACAGATAGTGGACACGTTTAAATTGTTTCGCGTAATGTTGCACAAATAGTAAGTAATTATTGATTTACAACCCTGTCTTTTACCATTGCAGGTCTCGTCGGAGCGTTTAATGCTGTGCTACTATGGCCAGGATTTTTCGCGCTTAACTACTTCAGATGGGAAAAGTTTGAACTTCCCCCCGATTCAACTGTTTGGGGCTACATCGCCTTAAAACGCCATCATTGGAACAGTGCTGTCAGAGGCCTTATGGCTGTGGTAATGTTTTATTATTATTTTTGTATTAACTGTTTTTGTTGCCTTAATTTTCCTAAACTCTTGTAATCTGTGTTTCGTGACATTTCAGGGGTTGTTACTTGACGTCATCGTTAACTGCCACGCTAGCTTTGAGTCTGATCATACCGCTGACCATGGTTGTTGATGTGTTTATGAAGAGAGTAAGTGTTCTATTACTTTAGTTGCGCTAATTTTGACGCTTCTTGTCTGTCTCCTTTATTTACGAGCTCCACACTTGATGTAGGCTCGATTTTCCAGCCGTTTTGTGAGCCCGCGTTCCACGCCCCACACCAGTTGTGAGGAGGATGCAAACCGGACTCCCAAAACGGCTGGAAATAGAGCCTACACTTGATGATGAAATCATTAAATGTCACCTACATAGTGCGGTACGGCGTTATGCGCCATCTGGCGCGGAGAGATTTAGTCGGCTTCATACTACAGAAACCGGGATAAGCTCCGGCTGTTGTGGACGACTAGGCTTGTGAAGACTTTACCTTACCTTGCACAACAAACGTTGGAGGCGCGGATGTGACGTCACGATTAGTACGTTAGATTCACTGTCCATGTTCAATTTCTGGCGCAGGAGTCACTGTGCTGTGTTCTTGGGCACGACACTTTACTCTCACAGTGCCTCTCTCTGCCCAGGAGTATAAATGGATATAGGCGAACTGTTAGGGAAACCTAACAAAATCTTGGGTGGTTGCCTGCAACGGGCTAGCATCCCATCCAGGGGGAGTAGCAATATTCCTAGGCACATCATGTTTAGCCAATAGGAGGGGGGGGGGGGGGGGGGAAGGAATTTTTTTAATGAAGTATTTACTTTGTTTGTGTTTTTCTATCATGTAAACTATTATCTGGTTTGTATCATTGGCCATCTGATCAGGTCCATTCAAACTTCATCTCAAATAATTTTAAAGGAACTACGTGTAATAAACATATATAACAAGGTTAATTTTTGTCCACCATTTTCCAGGTTCATTTTTCATGATGTTCCTGGTTGGTGCAATACCAGCGTTTGCGTCATTTTTTGCCGTGAGCTTGTTGACGCATTACGGAGACTGGGACCCAATCTTGATCGGATTAAAGAAACTCGTTAACAGCAAACGGCAGCTTATTGTAGGGTACGGTATGTTAAATAACGAACTTATTACATAGGGTATGTTGAATAACGAGCTTATTACATAGCGTATGTTGAATAACGAGGTTATTACATGCCGTATGTTGAATAACGAGCTAGCGTATGCTGAATAACGAGGTTATTGCATAGCGTATGCTGAATAACGAGGTTATTACATGCCGTGTGTTGAATAACGAGCTTATTGCATAGCGTATGCTGAATAACGAGGTTATTACATGCCGTATGTTGAATAACGAGCTAGCGTATGCTGAATAACGAGGTTATTGCATAGCGTATGCTGAATAACGAGGTTATTACATGCCGTATGTTGAATAACGAGGTTATTGCATAGCGTATGCTGAATAACGAGGTTATTACATGCCGTATGTTGAATAACGAGGTTATTGTAAGGTATGCTTGAACATAGTTAATAGAGGGAAATGGTTATGAAGCCCGGCAAACTTCAAAGGAGCAAACAAAGAAGCCAAGATTTATGTTGGAAGGTCCATGACCGTGCACATCTTTTGTTTGCGCTCATACACTATGTATGAATTACCTAATCGCAACGTTTCTATTGGTTAGTTGCTTGAAACACACGTAACCACCTATTGTATTTTGTTTTTGTGCACGGTCAACCCCCGAAATAGCGAACAAAAACATATAACAAAGAACTTTGCCGGGCTTCATAACCATTTCCCTCTATTAACTATGGCTTGAATAAGAAATTATAAACTTAGCACACTACACCAACTCCGTTGTAGTGTGCCTATGTGCAGTTTATAGTTTCCTATGTTGAATAACGAGGTCATTACATAGTGTGAGACAAAATTACCTTCAAATCTAAGGAAACCTCTAAATGATAGACTACTGGAGTAGAAAATACCAAGGAGGTAATAATAAACCAAAAAGAAACGAGGATGGTTAAGATTGGAGAAGATTGAGACGGATTATACGAACAACAAACTTTGATAATTTACGGAAAAAAATTTCAAGATGGACATTCCTTTAACTGTTTTGAGAGACACGTCTTTTACAACTCGCAGTAAAAAAATGTTTTTGTCAACGTAGAACAACGTATCTTCTATTTTCATTTCATTGGAGAATAACAAGAGGAAATTCAGTCGTCGATGGCTTCTACGATGATTTGCTGAAAAAACGTTGTTTTGTCCAACCTACCCTGGGGTGGGGAGATGAGAGACCCTGGGAACGAGGTTACCTTACAGGCCGTCGCGTCTGCTACAAAAAAAGAACTTATTTACTATTTCTCACTTCACTAGCTTAGACCACGCCCATCAACAACCTCGTTCCCAGGGTCTCTCTTCTTCCCGCCAAAAGCATCAGACCCTGGGAAGGAGGTTGGCCCATCAAGTGTTAACACGTGTTTTGTGATTACAATCTTCAGGAGGTTGGACGAGGAGCAAACAGAGAGTTTGATAAACTCTGTTATTGAGGAGGAAACTGACCTGAGAAACACAGGAGATGAAATAGAAACGTGATGCTTTGGGATGACTGGGAATGAGGCTTCTTTGATGCAAGTCCAGCCATCTTTTTATATCATGATCAAGGTTGTTTTTGCGATGTCGCATAACATCCAGCTTAGTCAGAAGAATTTTAGTTTTTATTTCAGTTTTTCCTCGACGATAGGAAGTAAGGCCTTTATCCCTATCTGCTAGGGTCGGGGAGATTACCTGCGTAAACCACCTATTGTAGGTTTGTAGACGCCTTGACGTTTTTTAATTGTATTATATATGGAGAATGAAATACTCTGACTAATTAACATATAAAGAGAAGACATGTATAATACTCTGATAAAACATGGTGTTTTAACCAATCATAGCGCGCGCAGCTTTCAGTCTATTATTTTAATTGATTGATTGATGTAAAAGGAAGATAGTCTATAATCTTGCCTAGTTCCCAGGCCTCTATATTTCTCCGCGGTCAATCCGTTTCGGGTCACGTGGTCTCGTCTCGGATACGTCACCGAAACGAATTGACCGTGAAGGCCTGGGAAAAAGCCGTACAGGAACTAGGCAATCTATAATCTCTCTCTATAGAATTTAAAGTATATTATTATTTATTTAAACCTCCTTTTCAAGATTTTAATATTGAGTATCACAGTGGAAGAGAATTTAATATGAAATAATAAGTTGCAAAAGACAGAGTTGCTTCATCTTAGAGATCAGAAATATATTTACAATAAATTGTTCTTTAAAACCAGGGCTGCCTAATGTGTCTTTACTTTTTACCAAACTACAATGAAAGGCTCCTATGAGTCCACACGTAAATGCATAAATTAATTGCATAAATTAATAGCGCGATTAAAGTTTACACCCATCGACGGACCGAAGCGTTCGTTGCTTCGTATTCACGAGTTAAAAATGAATCGTTCTCACAGTAACAAGCTTGTAGTGTCGTGAAATCAAACGACACATCTGACCGATCACAACAAACGCAAATAATGCAATCAACCAATCACAGCTCAAAGCAAACAGTTTGGGGTGGCCCAGGGTTTTGCGGTGTAACGGTGTACAACGGGCGTATACGGTATTGCAGCGAAATATGGGTATTTCGGTAGTACTGCATCCCCCCCCCCCCCCCCCCCTTTCCCTACCGAACCTAAAAGACCGTCTTTGACCGTCTTGTAACTGGTGCCATTTTATAATGTGGGAAAATACGCGTAAGCTAAGACACGCCAAAATCAGGCACGACTTAGCGTACATAGAGGCTAGTTGAAAACTGCAATTGCTCTGATTCAAGCAAGTGCACTGACGATATTTTTGTAGCCAATCATATTACATGTAAAACTCTGCAACGCTCAAATACAGAGCGGCATCCTCGGGAATACAACAAAGAAAGGCTGACTGTACGGTTGGATAAATGCTATAATATACCTTCCAATATTTCGTCAGAAAAAGTGGCCGCAACTGGAGCTGACCGCTTACAGGAATGTGTAAATACAGAGTTTGTATGGTGGCCGGAAGTAAAAGAGTTTCAGCTCCCGTTGTTCATATCGTCAGCGGTATCTCGCTGTAAAATACCAGACTCCTTTGCGAGCTGACGTGTCCAGCTGTCACATCCGGAAAGAAAGTACTGGAAATGTCTTCCCGACATTTTTGCGCATTATTTTTGGTATCATGACTTTTGGACGTTTCCCCGTTTTGATTTTATTTATATTTCTACCCAATCGTGAAGCGTTTGCGCCAGTGACCAAGAACATCAAGCTAACACAACCGACTGTAATCTTGATTTCTTTTGATGGCTTCCGGTGGGACTATATGGATAAAGTTGACACTCCGAACTTCGATTCTATCGTAGGAAATGGAGTGAAAGCTAAGCATATTATCAATACTTTTGTCACCAAGACATTTCCAAATCATTACACAATTGTTACAGGACTTTATGAGGAAAGTCATGGAATTCTGGGGAACACCATGTATGATCCAGTCTTCAACGAAACGTTTTTCATCGGATCGAGTGACTACTTGAAAGCAAAATGGTGGACGGGCGAGCCCATTTGGATTACGAACCAAAATGCTTGAAGACCAGTGCTGTGGTTTTCTGGCCTGGATCGGAGGTGGAAGGGCAGTATCCTACTCATTATTTAAAGTACGATAATTCACTTCCTTTTGAGAAAAGAGTCGACTATCTGTTAAAACAACTTGAACAAGACGACCCACCAAGTTTCCTGGCTGCCTATTTCAACGAGCCTGATCATAGTGGCCATATATTTGGTCCAAATTCACCGGAGATTGACGCTGTTATTCGTAGAGTGGACAATGTAACTGGATATCTTCTGAAAAGCTTACGGAATAGAGGATTGCTGGACCAAGTAAGCTTGAACTCTTCCATGTTTATATTTAATTTTGTTTACATAGTTCTGTGGTTACTAATTGAATTAGAATCATAGAGGTCACACGTTTTATTGAAAAGATCAGTGTGCTGAAATTACAGTGTAACCCCGTTAATATGGACACCTACAGGCCAAAAAATATTAAATAAGAAAATGACTGACTGAGCTTTCAATCAGGCCAAAATAAAGTGGCTGTAATAACAAGGTGGCCGTATTAACAGGGTGGCCGTAAGGCGGGGTTCCACTGTACAGTGTTTCGAAGTTATCACTGACAGTTTGATTTTGATGAAAGTATTCCACTTATAAACTAGTGATAAAGTGTTTTAGTGTCTGTGCATTCATTTGTCATTTTCATTTGTGTCCACTTCGATAGGGTTCGGCAATCGAACATAACCAAACATTGAATTTTGTGTGAGTTCGATTATCGAACCAATTGAACTAAATCGAACGCAATCAATTCACTGGGCAAATCCAGTTCGATTTTTTTCAGATTCGCAGGAATAATCAACCTTTTCATTTTATTATAACGGAATAAACCACAAAATACCCCCAAAATATAAAAGCTGTCACTGTAAGCAGGTAATTGAATGTTCAATTATGGTTTAATTGAGTTCGATTGGCAACCGTTCTGCAATCGAACGTTCGATTGACAAGTTTTTCTTGTGAGTTTGATTATGTTCGATTGCCGATCCCAATTCAACGATTGGTGTTCGATTGAGTTTGATTACTGAGCATTTGATTAGACACACCGGGAAGATTGAGACACATACAGATTTTTCTGGGAGGTATAAATTATATGGTAAGGTAAAGTGAGTCTTCACGAGCCTAGTGGCCAACAACTGCCAGGACCTGGTTTCTGTAGCATGCAGCAACTAGAAGCTACTAGATGTATTGCTACTGCTTGCACAAGATTAGCAGACTAACATGAAACATTACTTTTATTCTTCAAAGGTGGACTTGGTTATCACAAGTGATCATGGGATGGCAGAAATAAACAGCTCTCGCCTTATTATCTTGGATGAGTTTGTTTCGTCTGACTGGTACACACTTATCTCTCACTCTGGATCACATTCAAACCAGATACAAGATGTATACTTTCATGTTTTGCCCAAGGATGGCAAGTTAGACAAGACCTACCAACAGCTCAAACGTGCTCCGCATCTTCATGTTTACCTAAAAGAGGAAATTCCTGAAGAATTCCACTACAAGCATAACAGACGTGTGATGCCAATTTTCATTGTGGCCGATGATGGCTGGACTATCACTAAAAATGCGTCGCAAATTTATGGGCATGGTAACCATGGTTACAGTAATAAGTATCCTGATATGCACCCTTTTTTCGTCGCTCAAGGACCAGCGTTCAAGAATAACTTCATCTCAGAGCCGTTTGAAAATGTGCATATCTATACTCTTCTGTGCCATGTACTTGGGGTTGACCCTTCACCAAACAACGGTTCATTACAAGCTGTTCAACAACTGCTCAAAATAGCTCCTGTGAAATTTACGCAGGATTTCACTGTGCTAGTGGTGATTTGCGTGATTTCATTTTTAGTGTTTATGTTAATGAGCTACGGTATTGTCTCATTCTGCGTCAAAAATCACTGCCGCATGAGACAGTATGGACATATTTATGATTTAGGAACAACAGACTTTGATCTATAGCTCTTTAAAATTTATTCATATACGTGTTGCATATTAGTTATTTTTTTTAATGTTTTTTTACATAGTTTCAGGGTGTAGTTTTTCAACAATTAAACACAATTTCTTGAGGGGTGGCAAATGGTCTTTCAAAATAAATTTTAGTCCAATGTCATGGGTCTCGTTTTTTGAGCGGTTCTCTACGTCTCGCAGTCTTGATTTTTTTCGCACAGTCTCGGGCTTACAGAGAAAAACACTAGTCTCACCATCAGGCCTTGCAAAGTCTCAAATGTACCATTCGCCACCCCTTTGTCGGGATCTGATATAATTTCAGATTTAAACTGAACATGTGAACTCCCAAAAAATAGTGTTCACAATCTCCACTGATAAGATCACAATAAATTTAGGATTATTGTTAAGTCAGAAACACAAGCCACACTTGACCATGAGTGTTGCTATGGGAAACTGCTCCATTTGTAAGCATAATTTTGCCTTAATTACCTTTTCATGGTCATTTTTTTACTTTTCCTATGCAACCAAAAAATCAATTCATGTGGCACAAAAATTTACACATTATATTGTACATTTGAACTTGTGATCTGATTGTATAACTGAGATTTAGTTATTTTTTATATATCTTGTAAGTGTCACAGAATTGTCTTTGTGTGGGCTTATATACAAAGTATATTAATAAGTCCTACCAGAAGCTTATCACCCTAGGTGATAAGCTTCTGGTCCTACATTATGCCGGCATCTCAGCTCTTGAATTCTGTTTCCTAGACTACCAGGTATTAGGTTGAAAACCTTTTTATTCATACATATTCTGTACATAATATATCCACTCTTAAATTATCATCTAATTTATGCTAATTTATTGTTACAATAATCTGCAATTAAAATACAATGCATAGACAGATGATGAAAAACTTTAGGATACTGTTTTGATGTACCACCGAATTCTCAATAGAAACATTAAAAGTAAGTAATGTATGACAGTCAGTTAGGAGAATTTACTACTTGAGCTTGGGAGAAAACATTGCCTTTGGTTAATAAATTTTACTGTTACTAAGAAGATATACATTACTTACGGGAGTGGTCATGTGAAAAGGGGGCAGGAAATATATGGGAGGCCAGAGGCGGATCCAGGATTTTTTGATGGGGGGGGGGCGGGGGGGGGTACCCAGGGTTTTTCCCGAAAATGTGAAGTAGATTGAAGGAAAATTTTGGGAAGTAGAGTAATTGAGATTTGAGGCTCTGAAAAGTGGATTTTGGAGATGGTTTTGCTATGGATAATGGAGAAAGCCAAAAAAATTCTAAGGTCTGATAGGGGGTCCGGATCCCCGACCCTCCCCCTGGATCCGCCACTGGAGGCAGGAAAAGAGAGGGCGGAAAGCGGGAATCTCAAGGTGGCAGGAATCGGGGAAAATGGGAAAAAATGCAACATTGTGTAATATTTTGCAATAGAAAAAAAAGCACAAATGGTTCGAAAACCAGGAGTACAAGGTATGGGAAGGTTTCGTTGATCTCAAAGGAAAAAGCACAGCAGACTTTTCGTCCAGTGATGGCATTAATGACGGTGGGTGGACACAATTATACAGGGATTATATGGAATGAAAAAAAAAATCGTCAGGTTGAAAGATCACTGGACTGCAAAATAGTCGTTTTTTTCTCTAAATCGCTGGTCGCAAGGCGCTAAAGTGTGGACGCGTTCGAGCCTCACACGCCCGTTCCACTCTCCGTTTTCACACTCGCTCCAGACCTTTCGTTCAAAGACCGCGCGCATTCGTTTGACAGACCAACGCAAAAAATACGACTGTTTTGCAGTCTAAAAGATCACTGGCAATGAACACGGTCGCCAAAAAAATTCGTTTACTATGTAGTGCATCTTAGCAGTGATTCAGTGTGTTACTGGACTCCACTTCACCACTATGTCAATTTCACCTAGGGGACTAGAAACTAGATTGAGAATATGTTTATTGACCAATCAGCGCGAAGAACTGTAAGTAGTGATAAATGACTACTTATGCCCTTTAGCTCTTCTTTATAGTGCATACACCATCAACAGAAGAATTTCCATCAGAACTGTACTGGGGTTTGGACCAGTGCTGACATGCAACCCCCAGTTACAGCCTTCGGTCTTCATTTCGTCTTCAACAGTTCTTGTGCGCGTCCCACTCGGCCTTCCTCTTGGTGTTTTACCTTGTGGATTCCACCGCAAACATTGCCTTGTGATAGAGCTTTTTTTCAATTGAGTGTCGAAAGCAGTAATCCGGAATTATACTTTGGTTTTGATTTACTACGCTCTGTGATTAAAAAAAAATCTCGCGCCACCAACTCGACCAATCAGATGCAAAACCAAACAATCGCGACTTGGTCAGATGCGTTTCCGCGCTTAGCGCAGGTTACCTGTATTTGCTTCAAGTTCTCATTGGTTCATTGTGTTATGTTTGTTGTGATTGGCCACTGTAATTGCTTTGCTTTGGTTTTGGTTTTATGATACTCAATTGAAAACCACTCCATGCAACTGTGATAAACTGGGTAATCTAAATTGTTCATCTAAATGAGCTTTTCTTCTGTTATTAAACCAATTATGTGACCATATGAACATAGGATACCCTGAAAATACTAATTTTATTTATATTTTAGTACATTTTTTTCATTTTTTCTTGGTAGCGTGTTTCAAAATTACCTACAGTAGTCAGTAGACTGGCTACACCACTGTTGCAAAGA
Source organism: Desmophyllum pertusum (assembly GCA_029204205.1). Classification (NCBI taxonomy): domain Eukaryota; kingdom Metazoa; phylum Cnidaria; class Anthozoa; order Scleractinia; family Caryophylliidae; genus Desmophyllum; species Desmophyllum pertusum. The sequence goes on from MU827781.1 coordinate 2,518,788, forward strand.
AGATTTGAGTGCATCCTCAAAAAATGAGATGCAATTTAACAGAAAATACCCTCAAAATACAAAAGCTTAGCTATGCAAATACTTTTTAAAAAGTTTTAAAAAGTAACTATGAATTTATATTTATAAAATAACTAAGATGATACTCGCGTTATGATTGGTTGATAGCTATTCGGTAAACCTTAATAGTTATGACAACAGGCCAGTTCGCGTTTTTGCTTCATGCACCGCAAGCTACAGGATTATCATATAACCGCGTACTAAATTAAACTGCTCGAAAACAGCGTAATTTCTGTAATTTTATACTTAAAATCTAGAATACTATTCGTTCGTCAGGACCGCGATCCCTTAAGTCAGCTCTACTGACCATAAACGAGCAGGCTCTGGTAACGAGAGTGCTTGCTTTGACGTCCGCATTTCGCACATGCACATTCACGGTTCACATGTACAAGTGTTTGGGGCTTGGTATCTTGGTCTTATTTGACTAGCCGCTGAGAGCTTGATCGTCGTCTCTCCTCTCGGTAGAGCTCGCGAACTTGGCTTGCTTCAGATTGTATTCCAACTATTTCATCTGTAAAGTGAAAGAGGCTGAATGTAACTCTTACGGATGGTATAGGATTAAGGGTGCGGGGTCGGAAAGAAAAATTGCGGTCATTGAGTGCATTGCATGGTAAAGGTAAAGCCGCACTCGAGCCAGACTGGCCCACACTGCTGCAGCTTATCCCGGTTTCCTTAGCATGAAGCCCACTTAAGGAGTATTGCTACTCCCCTGGATGGAATGCTAGTCCATCGCAGGTTACCCCCCAGCATTTTGTCACTGGTAGCCATTTATACTCCTGCATGGGTGGAGGGGAGGCACTGTGAGAGTAGAGTGTCTTGTCCAAGAACACAACACTATGACCCCGGCCAGGGCTTGAACCCGGACCGCTCGATCCGGAGTCCAGCGCGCTAACCATTAGGCCACCGCGTCTTGCATTGTATGGTAAGATGAGAGTTATTTACCAAGGGTAGTGCCAGGCCTGGACACTAGTGTACACGTGACGTAATACACAAACATGGTCAGCAGGTGCCAGAATGCATCACGGTATTTCCTTCTTGTCAAGGGATATAGCCAAGGGTTAACAACAGTATGCAGGGAAGCAAGACGTACTGCAGTGAAGTCTATCAACTCATCAAATGGCCAGCCACTTTGAATAAGCGTCACTCTTAGCTGTAAAATACAAACTATAATTAATTCTCAAAATTTCATTGAAAAAATTAAACAACAATGCACGAAAAAGTATCAAGAATTCGAGACAAGAAAGTCAGAGCGATAACCTAAACGCGGATGTATTTGGATAATAGCAAGTTATTGGTCCATTCTGCAGTTGTATCATAGTCGCATCGTGGTCGTATCGTAATCGTACTACAGTCGTATCGCAGTCGTGTTGTGGTCGTATCGTAATCGTAATCGTACTACAGTCGTGGCCGTACTCGTGTCGTAGTCGTATCGTAATCGTACTACAGTCGTGCCGTACTCGTGTCGTAGTCGTATCGTAATCGTACTACGGTCGTGCCGTACTCGTGTCGTAGTCGTATCGTAATCGTACTACGGTCGTACCGTACTCGTGTCGTAGTCGTATCGTAATCGTGTACTACAGTCGTACCGTACTCGTGTCGTAGTCGTATCGTAATCGTACTATAGTCGTACCGCAGTCGTGTCGTAGTCGTATCGTAATCGTACTACAGTCGTACCGCAGTCGTGTCGCAGTCGTGTCGCAGTCGTATCCGAATCTACAGTCGTACTGCAGTCGTACCCCACTTATACTCGTCAATCGTACTACAACAGTAACAAAGGCTCCTAAGAACTTGGGCGACTTGACTTCAAAGCAGTTGATTTGTTGTACTCACCAAAAACAAACCCCAGCAACCAACAAACGATACTGCAACAGCACCGCTTAACTTAGCAAACTGGAGCTCCATTTTTCCTGCCGAGCCGCAGTGATGTTCAACAGGCTTTGTGTTCGGCGCCGGCGCCTCCTCATCAGGACGGGGCTTACTAATACTGTCTTGTCTCCGATGTGAAAGTCTTAACGCCATTACAGCTGTGACTAAACTGCAGGACACAACTAGAACCATAGCACACGCTAACGAAGACATAAAAATATAAACCAACGCCTGACCTTCGACTGAATCGGAACCCCATTCAAACAGACAAAATGTCCCAGGAAAGTGCAGTACATTTCTACTGACACCAAACGCCGGCAGTAAACTTACAGTGAGTACAGAGCAACCGAAACCAATAGATGCGATCTTGACTTTTTCCTTGTCGTAAATCATATGTTTGTCATAATAAAAAGGTTTATACAATGCTAGCAGACGATCCACGCTCATTAATACCACCAGTAGTATAGACAACATGAATAAAAATGTTATAGTTGTAGCTTGGAAGTCACAAGCCATGTAGTCTCCAATGTAAATCCCGAAAAAATATTTTATCAGTGACTGTGGATACGCTAAAGGAAATACTAGCAGGTCTACCCATGCTAAAAATAATATCAATATATTTGGAATGTTCCGTCTGTGTTGAAGAATTCTGTATGTAACAATCAAAACAAGCAGGTTGCCAACAAAACCGATAAGTCCAGTGAGCAGGAGAGTTACACCGCCGGCAAGAAACTGGTCATTGCTGAACTCCTCTTGTCCAAATTCTCGCCTGTTCATAGCCGAGTGTGTGAAGAACCTCCTTTTATAAACGCCCTATTTTATGAACAGGTTAATTGCCAGCTTACGCTACAAACAATTATTTGTTGTAAATAATTCGCGTCAATTCCTTCTCCAGCGTTGTAGATGATAGATCCAGAAGCAGCAGTGTGTAAAATACTGTAATAAATCGACACAAATGAGGATTGCTTTTTCCACGGCCGCCTGTATAAATTTTCACGACAGCTCATCGAGACATCCTGCAGAACCCATTGCAGTGCGGAACCCAATACAGTGCGGAACCCAATGCAGTGCCCAGTATGTGCTTTTCAATGGCTTCCTCTCGACAATTGTACGCTTGAATGGCTTTCCACCGTATTTCCAAACTTTTCGAAGAGTGGAAAACACGCGAACAGAAAAAACGCTCGTTAAATCCTCAGAGCTACGGCAGTCGCCCTGCTAAGGGTGTTGCTTGTGAATTTATTTATTTTTGTTTTGAATGCTCTAAAGCGGAGATGACTCCATTTCGCGCGGCGCGTAAATATAAACTCCAGGTCACTGTTAGCCTTCTTGTCAGCCAATCAGCTGTCAGCGTTTAAGAGCACAGACGCACGATAATCATGAGTCACTTGTGGCAACAGGTGGCGCAACCTCGTTTCCCAGGTGGGCGGGAAGAAGAGAGACCCTGGGAACGAGGTTACAGGTGGCGCGGACTGTTCACCTGATAAATATATGGCCTCGCCGTTTTTAAAATTCAAACCAGCAAAGTAACAAATTCGGAACATTAAACAGTTTAAGGAAAATTGTATTCCGTATTGACTGCGAGCATTCCGCTCGTTCTCTCCTTCAAGGATCGTGTAGCGAGCAGCGTACTGAAGCGAGGAAGAAATTGATAGTCGTGCGAAAACATAGTCGCACGTACTTTATAGTCTGTAATGTACATATCTTCTTTAAAACCATTTAACAACCGTTTTAATACCTATTCTTCCCTTGGTACCGTGGTTGGTGGCATTTTAGCGAAATACTGAAATAAAAGTTCAATTAAATCGTCTTTTGGTGACTTGAAGAAAAACCCGGACACTGCGAGTTTTGTACTAAGGCCCAATTTATACGTCGCATTTCAGTCGCGTCGAATAATGTAATTCAAGTCAAGAAAACTCGCTGAAATCGTACAATAATCACACAAATAGCAAAGTGGAACAAGCTGCTTCCATGGTGTATTTCAACGTAGTCAAATCAAGTAATACCAGCGAGATTTCTGCGGCTTGTATTACATCGACGCGGCTGAAAATGCGACTTAATGCGATGTATATATAAATCGGGCCTAAACTGCACTGGGTCTCTGGCAGGGTATCTATGTAGGTCCCTCATGGACCCTCAGCTCCTGGGTCCCTTAGTTCTGGGTAATTTTCCGCGTGGCCTTGTTTTTCTTTGCCTCGCGCTTCTCGCATCTAATATTTCAGAACACTTTACCATTCAAATAGATACCAACGTAACTTTATTGGTCTACTCTGGTATTATAAACATTGCTGCCATTTTTTAATGATTAAGAAGTTCTACAATTTACACACTATTATTACTGACATTTCATAAAATTTATATCTTGTCGATATGAAGAAAAAAAAAACCCTTAGCCCTTATGCAATAAAAAGGTGATCATATAAATCCGGGAAAGCAGCAGGGCTTTTTTTTCTTCAGTTTTTTTTTCTTCAAATTTATTTTTATTTTTTCTGATGATCAATGATGAATCAACTTCAAAACTTAAAATTATTCGATGATAAACTGTTTAAATTATGCCTTCTCTAAATCGCACTGTTTTATACTGCAATTATTTAAAATGATGATAAAAATGATTAAACTTCCGCATTCATATGGCGTGAATAAGAAACTCGTCTAGGTTGTAAATAAAAATAACTAAAAACAAGTCAAACAAAGAAATTACTGGATAGGCCGGTTTTCAATTGAGTGTCGAAGTGTCGAAAGTCATTGAGAATTGCTTTGGTGTTGCTTCACTACGCTCTGTGATTTATTTAAAAAAACTTGCGCCACCTACTCAACCAATCAGATGTAAAACCAAAACCAATCGTGACCTGGTCGCACGCGTTTTCCCGCGCTTGGCGCCGGTTACGTGTATTTGCTTCGAGTTCTCATTGGTTTCAATGCGTTGCTTTCGTTGTGATTGGCCAATGTAATTGCTTCGGTTTTGGTTTTACGCCACTCAATTGAAAACCGCTCTACTACTTTACGAGTCTAACTATATTACAGTTTTACTAACTACAACGCGAACGCCCTAACCTAAAGAATCCATCTTATACTGGGATGCAGCACATGAGCACCTGTTATTAAAACACGATTTTTCGTGGAAAAAATATCAAATTATCAACTGTTAACTAATATAAAGAGAGTCTAAAGCACCTTACAATAAAAAAAAAAAAAATACGTTAAAAATCCCAATAAAAACACTTTGTGCTGCAACTACTAGGTTTGAATGAAAAGGAATACAAAAAGATAAATTGGCGGGAAATCGCTGGAGAGACCGCGACCTGCAATTCTAATTTCCCGCCTTTTTAACACCCTAGAAAGAAACATTCTGTTCAAAGCTTCATCTTATAGAGAGCACTTACCGCCCGACAGAAATGCTCCAATAATAAACACGGCTTATTGCCAAATCTTCGGAAATCCCGAAGAATTTCCGAATTCGTTTTTGTCCAATCAGAGATAGCACGAGCACTCCGAAAGTTGTTACGTTAACTTGTCGTCATAAGACTACGTCATGTTGCTTAGCAACCGATCTAAGCGACGGCTCAGTCACTTCTTAGAAATGGATATGTTTAGTCCACCCTTGTCTACTGACCTAATCACAGTGGAACCCCGATATCATGAGCCCCTTTATAACGAACTCCCCGCTATAAACGAACGATATTCTTAAGCCCGGTCACTTACACTAAAATGTATGGAACAGAATCCCGATATAATGAACCCCCGTTATAACGAATCCCCGTTATAACGAATCCCCGTTATAACGAACCCCCGTTATAACGAACCCCCGTTATAACGAACCCCCGTTATAACGAACCCTCGATATAACGAACTCCCGTTATAACGAACTCCCGTTATAACGAACACATATTCCCGGTCACTTGGCACTTCGTTAAATCGGGCGCAGAGTTCCACTGTACACGAAGGTTCTACCTACGGGCAAAACAAGTCTACGCTATGCAAGATAAATGAGTTGATGTTCTATGTCCTTACACTTGGTTCATCGTCATACTGTTCATCCAGCTCGTCTTCAGCGATAAAATTATTGTCCTCGTCCTCTTGTTCCAAGCGGCTCATGGGTTTGTTTCTTGCCATCAGCGTGTAGTAACGATACTTCATCACTCGGTGTTTATACACAAAGTACCCAGCTACAGCCAACAGTGCGAGAATTATAACAACTCCCACGCCGATCAACGCCATATTGACTTTGTTTTTCTCCTTCACCTTGTAAGCCACTGGCACTGTTTCATTCACGAGCACCGTGACAGTTGGCGTGACACAACTTTGTGGCTCTGGAGTCGTTGGAATAGCTGTCTCTTCTCCAGTCCCCCAGCATTTCACAGAGCGCAGATAGGTTATGTTACGAGTGCCGTTGATGCATTCGCCGTAAATCTTCGTGACGTCATTCTTCCGACACTTCGGGCATGCGTACAAGGACCTCCATACGAAGTGATATTGACAGTTTGCTCGCAAGATGTTCGTGTAGTTGTTTTCGGGGCCTGGGTTTCCCAACTCCCGCTTTGACGTCACACCTGAGATCGAGGAGCATGTTGTATCGCATGTATTTTCCTTTAAAATAAACGATACAAGCAGGAAAATTAAACAAGAAATTCCGGTATTATCCGGGGTATTATAGAGCCTGCAGCCATCCACCGCACCATAGTTCACTCTAGTTACCAAAACGATCCCAGAAATCATAGTGCCGAGAGCTTGTTTCCAGTCTGCTCAAAGTTTCTGAGTGGTGAATAGTAACTACAGTCGAAGCTCTCGTTGCGACCAAGCTCTTGTTACGACCACCATTGTGAAACCCCGTTTGAATTGTCACTCAAACTCTGTAATTAAAAGCTCTCATAAGCGACCGTTCCCGGCATCCGTAAGCGACCGCGACCACTTTTGGGAATTACCAACTGGTCGTTTCCTTTGTTTTTTAAGCTCTCATAAGCGACCACTTGTTGTGGCTACACATATATGAGACATTGTATTATTTGCAATCAACTGAATAAGAGACGTTTTCAATCTCTGTGGATGCGTGACCTGTACATTCGTTTTTCGTACATTTCGTAAGTGGCCAGCCTCTATTGTTTTAGCACGTGGTCGCTTACGACAGCCCATTCTCATAAGCGACCAGCTCTAGTTACGACCATTTTTACGAATTCCCAAGGTGGCCGCTTAAGAGAGCTTCGATTGTATCGCACTATATTTCAAATTTACAGACTTTTGAACATTTCATAGATTAATAATAATTATTATTATTACTATATTAATAGTTATTTAACATGGGATTAATTCACTTACCACTGCTATAACATTTGTCCCCGTGAAGTAATTCCACAAACAAACCAGATCTGACGTCATCTTTTGCCTTGTAGCCAATCACAGAACCCACATCTACGTCACGTACAAACCACGATGACCTGCAGGCCATGACGCGCCGGGGAAGTCTGGTAACCGAGTCCCGATCACGATATGTGCACGAGCTGTTATCGTGATCAAAGGTACAAAGGTTGACATACATCGAACGCTGGTACGGCCAGATGGTGTAACTGGAAATCAAAGAAATAAAAATAAATTAGTAAAATAGAGTAGTTAAGAATGAATTAAGAACTTTAAAATCTGTGCACATTTTGCAGTGACTGTCCAATAATTGTTAATAATTATATTGCTAGTGTAAAATCCTATTAAAACAAACTATCCAATTATTTCCCTAATCATTGTGGCAGCAAAAAGTACCGTTAACCAATCAGAACAGCGAAGCGAAGGCGTTACTGCGCGGGAAAAACATGTAACCAGTGAAAAGCGCGGGGGAAAATGTGACTGTGTCAAACGCGGGAAAAGCGCGGGAAAACATGTCACAGTGACAAGCGCGGGAAAAAACATGTTTGCTGGAAGCAAGGGCGGGGAAACGACGGGGATACATGTAAGGCAGGTAAGGGGTGTCAAAAACAGGAAAAGCGCGGGAAAACATGTAAGTGGTGGTAACCGCGATAAAATTATGTGATCCCTGCTTTGGCATCTGATTGGCCGAAAACGTAACAACGTCATTGTGATTGGTAATTAGGCACGTTGCATGATTTTTCGGGGGGAGGGGGAGAGGGGTATGAAGGACAGTTACTTTACCGTGCTCCAGGTCCTGGCCGTGAATACCTTCCGCTGATGAAATAAGATTTCGATCATTGGCCCACCAGGACGAGAGAGTTTGTTGAGGTCATATACCACACCGGGGGCGGCGGTGAAGTTACACCCATGAGTATCGCAGCCATCTTTATTTGGCAAAGCTTTTGTGTTGTTACCGCACTTTAAGACATGTCGCGCTTCCCTCCTGAAAATTGAAACAAATCGTTATTTATTTATCCATAGATCTCACACACTACTTAGCAGTGGCGGATACAGGAAGAGGGCGGGGGGGGGGGGGGGGGGGGAGGGTCTGGACCCCCCTATCAGACCTTAGGGGTTTTTTGCTTTCTCTATTATCCATGGCAAAACCATCTTCAGACTGAAAGTGTAAACAACATGCAGCAGACTTTGTATGGGATGCTTGTTCATTGATAGCCTACCAGCAGGCTCTCCGCTCGGGGATTAGATAGAGGGAGGGGGAAAAGGGAACGAGAGCCCCCCCCCACCCCCCACTCTTCACCCACACCTAATCTGATCTCTCAGCAGAGAGGCTCTTGTGGGTTTATAGTTCAACACAGATTGCCCCAACAATTTGCAACAATACACACACAGGTTGGGAGTAAACTGAGGCGCTGTTGAGCTGTTGAATGTATGCGATGCAGTTTGATTTACATGGCAAATAGCAGAGCTAGAAAAAGGAACATGTGTCAACATGTGTTTTCTACTGCTGTCCAGTAATTGGAGGTTCTACGTACTTTAAACGGTTTTCTGAACACTTTCACTCTCAAGAGTGCTAAGTTCAAAACCGAGGGGAAAATGTTGAGTTTCATTTTGCAACAAACAGTATCACATGAAAGTACTGCTCAATAGCTTTCATTTGAATGGTAACACACTTGGGTTACATCCACAGACTTAAAAGTTAGAACCACCTTGTACAGCATAATAAACAGTACCACATGCACGTACTGCTCAGTAGCTTTCATTTGAATGGTCACACACTAGGGTTTCATCCACAGACTTAAAAGTTTAGAACCACATTTATTGACTCAAGGTTTGACTCTGGGAGTGAAAGCGTTAAAGAAATGTCTGTGTAAACTAAAGATTGGGGATTGTCTATATCCAGCAGAAGCTATACCTTAGCTGCGAAGTAACCGTCATCGCATGTCTTGCACTTCTCAGCTCCAGATGGACTTGCTGTCCCATTTGGACATATTGTACAGTCAGTATTGCCTAAGATACTGTGGTACCCGGCTGGGCATGCTGTGCAGTTCTGCGCCTGCTCCTGTTGGAACCCCAAGAACACTGATGTTGGAGACCTTTCCCTCAAAAGCAGTTGAAAGCGTTCGTGACTCATCCTCTTGGTGGAACACCCATCTGTGAAAAAAACTGTGATCAGAATCTACTTTCTCCTCACAATATTAATACAAAGTCAAGCACAGAGGTCATAAGAATAACAGAACCGATCATAAAGGAATGTTGCCTATCCACCCAACTAGTACTTGGAGAGGGATTTGTAGTCTATAGAGCGGTTTTTCAATAAATATTGACTGTCGAAAGTGATCGCTGAATTGCTTTGGTTTTGCTTTACTACGCTCTGTGATTGGTTTAAAAAACTTGCGCCACCTTCTCAACCAATCAGATGCAAATCCAAAACCAATCACGACTTGTTCACGACGCTGTTTTCCTGCACTCGAGAAAAAAACTAGGCCAAAACCAATCAGAACTTGAAGCTGAAAATCAAGAACGGGAAAAGGCGTGGAAGCCAAGTCACCTATTATTACAATGCTCAGTAAATGGCAAACAAGCAACAACGTTGCTATTTTCGACAGTGAATCACAAACTGCTCTCATTAGTTTTCCATATTATTGGCTTGTGTATCCTTCGATACATCAGACAGACATCTTTTCATTGAGTTAAAATTTATACTGAGCTGCCTTTTTCATGTGAGTAATGTCATACATGCCATGCACTTCTTTGTACTTGCAGTTTTCTGATGGCCTCTCGTGAGAAATGATACGAGTCTCAAGAGAAACAAGACGCGTCTCTCAAGAAAGGTGGTAACTAACTTTTAAACGGTACTGTTCATCTAGCCTGCGTAGCAGTCGTTTCCTTTCCGAGAGCGTGGGAGGCGCTTGAAAGCGCGAAGGCGAAAGAGCGAAAAAAAGCGGGAGGGGGGAGGGGTGAGACAGGAAACTGGCTACGCAGGCTACTGTTCATCACAAATAGCATGTTGAACAGCTCTCGCAATTTACAATTTTAAAATGACATTCTGTACCTGAAAGAATACTTTCCCTTCGGCAGTGAATAAACGTGTTTTATGACTTGACTCATCACGTTTAGTTTTCATGTCGGAAACACATATCTTCCTTTAGGACGTGTACAGTTCATTTGATCCTTATTTGTGTTGTTTGCATCAAACACTTGAAATATCAAGTTGCAGTCCTGGATCTTAGCTAAGTGTTCTCCTCGCGCCACCTTTGGCGTGACTCCTGTCAAGTTACAAGTGATGGAGCAGTTGAACAAGATCATTGCCAGTTCAGACTCAACCTCAAACACGGGTGACTGTAAGTAGGAGTGGACATTCCCAATGACACGCGCTGTGCGTATTACATCACCAGACGGTAATCCAGCCTCCCTAAACAAGAACATGAAATATTGCCAACTTCAAAAAAATTAACTCTGGGCTTTACTAAAGGCTGGGAGTTGCCTAATGGTTTTATAGTGTGTTGGACTCCGGAATCGAGGGGTCTGGGTTTGAGCCCTGACCTGGATACAATATTCAAGGAACCACCCCTCATCTCATACAGAAGGGGGCGTTCCCTTGCAGTGCCTTTCAATAACACGCAAACTCTGAAGTTCAAAACCCAACTTACAATATTATTGCGTTTTTTCGCTGCCATCAATCATAAAATTACGACGACAACCAACTTGAACCAACGGACTCATGAAAGAAATCTACCAATCACAATCCATGGACGTGAACTTTTTGAATGGATTACTAAATGATTGACGGCAGCGAAAAATGAAACCATTGATTGAGCAGAGTTCCCGAGAGTTCGCCATGTTATTGAAAAGCGCTGTAAAGATATACTCATAACAGCAAAATTTATGAGAAGGCTAAAACACGCACTTTGGAGTTATGCAGGCCTGTCAACCCCATTTTTACACATTTTTAATGAAAAACTTCTGTCAATTTAATAAAGTCCATATCTATTGACCCATTGCAATTCCTCATTGACACCTTGCCTTAAAAACTTATCTGGAAACCTGCCTAAGGTGATACCAACCCCAGGGGGGTACTCCGAATTAAAAGTGACGGGGAGGTGCGAATGGAGATATAAATCACAACCTAAAAAAATCCCTAGGGCTTGAAGCGAAACCCCCAAAAATCCCCTGAACCAAAATTAAACCCCCAAAAATCCCATGCTGAATTTTTTGAACCTTTACACATTTACTGCTTGACTACAAGTATGAGTGTACATGTAACTACATATCCGTAGCATTAAATATGGTAACAATTTTTTTACTGTGAATCTTTCGACCCCCCAAAAATCCCTTCCTAAAATTCAAACTACCAAAAAAATACTTGCCAAAACTTTTCTAACCCCCCAAAATCCCGAAATCATGAATTTCAAACCCCAAAAAATCCTTTGCACCTCCCCGTCACTTTAAATCCAGAGTACCTCCCCCCCCCCCCCCCCCCCCGCCCTGGGATACTAACCTTAATACTACAATCTCCAGCACAGTTAGTAGTAAAACCTTCAGGTAAAGTATTGTTCCTCCATATGTAGTTAATGTTTGCCTGGTAAAGCAACCTGGCCAGCAGGGCATTTCTCGCATGTCACGCCAGATGATTTTAGACCTTTTCCACATGCTTGACATTGTAGTTTTCCATCGACACTATTAATCTCAAAACCAGGCTGGCATTTACACTTATAATGAAGTTTCGGTGAGAGAGTCTCAGTGTCTACCAGTTTGCATAGACGTCTGGCCCCATTTAAGCCTGAAAATTAAATTGAGGAACAAAATATCAATGTGACCAACATTCAGAGCTTAGCGAGGCATATATTCCATTTCATTTTTAAGGGAGTAACACAGCACTCATTTAGGGGGGGAAGGGGACTTGAACTACTTTCCACTTCCTGTACCTTGTACACCAGATTCCTCCCCCTTTTGCTTTGGTTCCGGACGTCCCACTTCTTTGGGCTATTTTTTTTTTAATTTTTTCATATTTTTCCCAGCTCCCGCCACCTTCAAGTTGGTAATCCCACTTCCCCCCTCTGGCTTCTCACCTCCTTCACTCCTGGGTCCAGCCCCCCCCCCCCCCCCCCCACCACCCCCCACCATCATTTAACTTACCTTGAACGGTGATGTAGTTACGATGCAGTGTGGTCGTACACTGTTGGACATTTTGTGTTGTTTTACATGAACATGTATTGATCTCTCCTGGAGCAGCAATGATGTCATCGTCTGTGCAGTTCGGTAAAGGGAGACACATTGATGCACCTAACATGGCATACGTATCTGGTGGGCAAGTGTCACATCGGTCCTGGCCTGAAATCAGTGATAAGGGAGAATTAAAAAAATATTGCATGTGACAAGTGTTTAGTATATAGAGGATATTACATGGCGGAGCGAAGATATGAATTTTATTTTCGAGTGGTAAAAACAATATTTTACGAACGAGTGCAGCGAACGATTTCATGTCGGCTTCAGTAAATTTATAAGTGTCTATATAATAAAAATAATTATTACAGAACAAAGTAAACTAGCCATACTTGGGCCAAACTGACCCACACTGCCAGATCTTATCTTGGTTTCTGTAGCATGAAGCCAACTAGGAGTACAAATATTGCTACTCCCCCTGGATGGATGCTAGTCCATCACAGATTACCCCCAGCATTTTTGGCTGGTACCCATGTATATTTCTGGGTGGAGGGAGGCATTGTGAGAGTAAAGTGTCTTGCCCAAGAACACAGCACAATGACCCCGCCAGCGCTCGAACCTGGACCGCTCAATCCGGAGCCCAACGCGCATAACCCGCATTAGGTTAGCATATCCCATAAATTTCAGAGACAAGTACATACCTGCCAACTTTTCCTAAGTCGACTGCGTGTGATTTTTGTACCATATTACCCGAATTTCCGAAAAATTTCCGACGACTTCCGGACATTGCCGAAGATTTTCAGACGACTTCCGAACATTGCCGAAGATTCCCGAAGATGTTCCGATGATTTCCGAAGGCTGCCGAATGTCGCGGTGCGAAGCTAAAAATCTCGGCGCCATCTTGCCAAGATCACGCTTATCTCAAACGCGACATTTAGCGCCGTTCATTGGACTATTTTGGGTGGAAATTGAATCCAATTTTTCACGTTAATGGTTAATGAACAAGTAGTCCGGAATTGTGAGTCAGGCGTGTGAAATTGTCATGTATGCGTGTGATCGATGTTATCGATCCGGAGGCGTGTGACACACGCATAATGCGTGTGAGTTGGCAGGTATACAAGTATCAAATAAACTTGATGAAAACTAAGTTAAACAAGCGATAATGAATAATAAAATAATGTACTGTAAACACTCGTAATAACCTTCCTTGGCTTGATACTGGAAATATGAGCATGGAGTACAACTTGAAGAACCTTTGATGGCATTGAAAAAGCCAGGTGGGCATTTCTTACAAGTCACATTTGGTTCAACGGCGCCAACCTGAAATGAAAAGAGATATTATACTAAGGGGTGATTACATGGTGAATTTCAGCCCAGGCTGAAATTCCAGCCCGGTTAGGGGGGCTGAGATTTCAGCCCGACTTCCGAACAAATCCTCTTGAAATGAAGTTAGCGATTACATAAGACAAGGTTTCAGCCCGGGCTGAAATTCATCCCGGGCTGATAATTCCAGCCCAGTTTGAGAAACCGGGTTGGAATTTTCAGCCCGGGCTGAAAAGTGAACTTGGGCATGTGCAGTGATTGTGTTTTGGCTAAATTGTAGAATGCCCGCCAACGTATTTGCATGTCATTGAATAAGAATGGTCGTTTTGTTTTTATATACACGTACAGCCGGTATGTAAATAAGTTGCCGGGTATTGTAAAATCGCTCCTGTGTTTTTAAACAAGATGGAAAAAGGTTCCAGTGGAACAAGGGAGATAAAATCGAAAATCTTATTCGATGTGTCGCGAATTTCAAATCGAAATGGAATATAACAACAGCTTCGTTCTTCAAACGTTCAGCCGATATGTAAATAAGTTGCCGGTTATTCAAATCGCCCCTCATTCTCTGATGACTCTTCCCGCGCAATTTGAAATTTCCCGGGCTGAAACTCGTCATGTAATCGCAACAAAATTCCAGCCCCCTAACCGGGCTGAAATTTCAGCCCGGGCTGAAATTCGCCATGTAATCACCCCCTAAGATTGCATTATATACATCTAGAAACATGTTCTCAATGATCCTGTGTTTTGCTTCAATTATTGTTCAAATCTAAAATAAATAAGTAAATTAGTATTGTTATATGCATCAAATGAAGGGCCCAGTTGTTCAAAGGATGGATAACGCTATCCACTTGATATATCATAGCAGAGTGCTAGCAGGCTCACAAAATTAATGTGCGAGCGGCGACAGCTGTGAAAACGAGCCAGCTTGCTGGCTTGGAGTTTGGGCGATAGCGACAGAGAGTTAGCCTGCTCTGATTACTGTCTGTGTATTTTTTTCATTTCTGCTTTCCACTCTTTGAACAGCCCGAACCGGGGCCAGTTAACTATTATATTTTATATATTATATTATAAATTATTTAATCCTCTTCATCCCCTGCGGAACATAAAGCAACAACAAGCTCTCTCCATCTAGCCCTGTCTTGTGCAACATGTTGAGCCTTGCCCCAGGTGAGATAATTAATTATAATAGTAACTCACTTTATTACTTACTTACTTAGTAAGTAAGTAAGTAGTGTAGCCACTCATCATCAAAGTTACATCATGTTTACTTACCAAAGTGATGGATCGAATGAAAGCCTTGTCCATGTAGGACACTGAACCAAAACTGAAGCACCTTTTGCGAAAAATCCACTTCAATGTATGGGTGCCCTGGAAATTGAAGGAACATGCACAATAAATCCTTTTGCTACATGTATGCTATCCTCATCATGTTGTGGATAATATATACACGGTACATCATTTTGTAAATCAATACAAGAAATGCTGGAAAATACTCTAAGTCATGCTGTTGATCTGAACATGTTAGAGTGTAAAATTAATATTGTATAAGTTAGAAAAGAGAGAAATAGACTGAAGCAACCAGAAATGGAAAAGCAGAAGTAGCCGGAAATGGAAGTTTTGAAATGCGTGACAGAGGCTACATCCCAGACAGAGCTATCTGAATGTAACACTCCTTGATTTTCACTGACTAGACCAGAAATTTAAAATTTCCCTGTATATTTGGTTCAAAATTCAATAGTTTTCTCAAGACCTTTGAACAGATCAAATTATCTTCCCTGACTTTTCCACAACTGTGGGAACCCCATTTATGAAATACAGTATCATCATTTTTTGTGCATTTTTTTATAGTAAGATAGCCACGGTATTACAGCAAGGCGCCCAAAAGTGTAACCACTTTTAATTCATTCACATTCTTTTGTGCGTACACTATCCAATCGGCTTCTGATTGGGTAGTTTTCACGCATGAAAGAATGTGAATTAATTAAAAGTGGTCACACTTTTGGGCGCCTTGCTGTAATATTTAATTATTATTATTATTGTAAATAAATTTGTTTACCGCTGCCAAGTTGTACGTCTTATTGGTCCACAGAAACTGGTTTCCCATGTAATTCAACACTTGCTGATTGTCGATGAAAAAGCCGAGGCCATCACATCCTAAATATCCTGGATTCCTACAATCTCTGCTATCCACACGATACTCAAAACTAACTCGGCTACCAGGCATGACAAACTTCTTGGTCATTAGCAATGCAGACGTCAAGCCATCTCGACAAGGTATTATCCCCAGAGTCGATTGTAAAGTTATCGGCTGTAAAAAAACATAAATTGAGCTATCACTGACGAACATCAACTAGACTGCAAAACAGTCGTATTTTTCGCGTTACAATTATTCATACGCGAGCGGTCTTCGAATGAAAGGTCTGGAGCGAGTGTGAAAACGGAGAGTAGGACTGGGGAGAGACGCTCACCCGCCCTGCGGGCGCGCAAGGCGCACGCGAGGATCACGCTTCGCGCCTTATTGAGCGGAAAAAAACCCGACTGTTTTGCAGTCTAAACATCAACTGACTAAAGAAAAAAAAAATTAAAAATTAAAAAAATTAAAAAAAAAATAAAAAAAAACAAACAAACAACAAAAAAAAAACTGACTTTCCACTGATGAAGGGCTAAGCCCGAAACGTTTGGACTAACATTTTTATGGCACTGAACACTCACGTGTGAGAACTTTTGTTTATAAGTACAAGTGCCACATAGCACACGGAAATTTTCCATTCATCATTTCTTATCACTGACAATAACTACATACAGAAATTTTCTATGTTTCCATGGTAAATGGTTTTGAGCCAATCAGAGGGCACGTAGTATCTTGTTTATTTTATAAAAAATATTGTTTCAACTTCGACTGTGTAAGTGAACAGATGTGACATTGTGCAGTACGTTCCAGAATTTTTTAATCTTTCGTTTTGGTTGAGAATATACCAAATACTGCAGCCTGTGCGTCATAATTGCAACTCTCTTGGAAATCAGATGAGTTGAGATAATAAATTACCGTGTACCACAAAATTATTACAAATATTCACTCATTTGACACTCTGACTATTGAGCGGTTCTAGAAAATATCCATACCCACCCCAAGGAAGGTTATCGGATATTCCGTGGGGAGGGGGTCTCAAAAGCCAAAACTTCAATCTCATGCCCAAAGTCAATGGTCTCCTCAGTCAGCGGTAGTCGTCGCCAGGTTAGACTCTGGGGGAAATGGAATAAATATCAAATGTTTTGATTGGCTGTTCGTGTAACAAACAATGGCCGGAATACCAGATTTCTGGGATTCAAAATTCCATTCCCCAGAGTCTAACCTGGCGACGACTACCGCTGACTGCAGAGGAGACCGTTGACTCTGCAGGGCTGCAAATAATTTTTTTTCTTGAAAGGACATGTGTCCGACTAAGTCACTATTTTGGTCGGACAAAACAAAAATGAGGTCGGACATCATATTACAGTACTACTTAATAAGCAATCTGCTAATCTAATGCATAGTCAATGCAGAGTAAACTAGTTTGCGTTTAGAACAATAATATTAGTGTTTGCATTGGAAGGCCAAAAAAAAATTATCCGGACATTATGTCCGACCACAGTTGAGGTTTCATCGGACATTGGCAAAATTTGGTCGGCCATTGTCTGATGACCGACTGTTATTTGCAGCCCTGCTCTGGGTACGAGATTGCCAAAACTTTTAAAGGAAAGTGTGTAGCTAAACTGGAAATTCCATGGGGGTGGGCAGGGCTGTCATTAAGGGCCGTAGTGACCAACACCTGTTATGGCTGAGTATGCTTGATGGGACCTTGATGTTACGGATGAACTTGGTATAATTCACTTAAAAAGCAACACATTTGTTACGGGTATGAAGATCAAAGCAACAGGTGTCTCAAAACTTAATGAGAGCCCTGGTGGGGGGGGGGGGGGGGGGTTCAAACCAAAAACCCTTCTATGAGGGCATGGATATTTTCTGTAACCTGACACATTGCCTACAGTGAATTATGCTTACCACTTGCTTTCCATGATTGACAAGTTTTGACGTAATTACGTGAAACTTCACAAAATGTAATAATATCTGATCCATCAGGTGGTACGGTACCATTGACAGTCCAGTCTCTCCAGTTATTTATGATTTCCCCCCTGATCCATAGTAACCTGTCTCACATGGCAGACACTTGTTATTGGTCAGGTTTCCTGATAGTCCTTGGCCAGGGAGGCAGTCGCAAGGTATTTTTTTTACTGGCAATGGAGGAGGAATTCCCCCTGAACTGGAAATTTAGAAAAAGAACATCAAATTAATGAAAATTTACCAGGCTATAAATTTTTTGGGGTGTCTAGCTGTCCCCATTGGCAGATTTAGGGGAGGGGCTTGGGGGGCTCAGGGCCCCCTCTCTTATTTGCGAAAAATACTTAAGGCCCGATGGGCTGAAAATTTTTCAGGCCTCTACCTGGACCAGAACATTTTTGGCCCCCGTCCTTATAAACAGGTCTCACTGGATCTGTCACTGGTCCCTCTACATTGACAGGACTGTGGAATTATCCCAAGTCAAAGAATAATATTATTAGGATGTCCTGCCCTTTACCCTAGCAATCAAGCCAAGAAAGAAATAAGTTCTGCATCTATCCCAAAAAGGAAAAATTGTCTTCTTTGTTTTATTATATATTAATTTAAATATTTGACTAGAATATATTTATTACAGGGAATGACATTCAAGGTGCCTGTCACAATCAGCCTTTGCATCTCTCCCTGGAAGAAAAAAAATTGCGGGAATATTTTTTTGCGAGAACTTTTTTTGTGGATCCTTAAAAATACGGGTTGTCCTAAAACCCGGATTGACGGAAACACGGAAACCCGGAAATCCAGAATTCCAGAATCTCGGAATACCGGAATCTCGGAATACCGGAATCTCGGAATACCGGAATCTCGGAATACCGGAAATGAGACCCGGAATCCTAAAACACGGAACGACTTTTTTTCTTTAACCCTAAAAAAAATAATAAGACGCGGAAAACATATATACGTGTAGAAATATATTTTCATATAAATTTCCTCGTCGGATGTCCTTGACCGCAATTACTGGGGATGAACTTCTCAACCTTTCGCCCGTACATGACGTCATTGCGCTAGAATACTTGCGTGCACGGCGGCAGTCTCCAGAGCGTCTTTGCAACATGTGGTCTAGCGAGGAGGACTTCGATTCTGAGGTAAGTGTGCAACATTATAGTTACATTTCTATAAAGTATTTTAATGCGACAGTGAGCATGAATATAATTATAGTGGTGGATTGTAACACGGCTACAGTTTTGGGTGTGAAAAAGATTTCGTCATGGAAAAGAAAATATTTTAGTCTCGCATCAGTTAGATTACCATATGCTTACCAGCTAGTATCAACAAGCAAGTTCTTGAGGATTGAGAACGTATTAAACTAATCAACAACTACGAATACGATCATTTTATATGGCGTTACTGGCGCGGATCCACACCGGCTTCCACCGTTTTACGGAAATCGGTGAAATGTTCCAAATGACTCAAAATCGCGGGTAATGTCAGTTTAGCCGTGAAAACCTAAAACGTTTGCGGGGGAAATTGCCTCCGGACTTCCATAGATTCGGCGCTCACACTCCAGGAAACCAGTCAAGTTTTTTTTCCTGGATCCGCGCCTGCGTTAGTTTATAATAAACGGGAATAAATCAAATTTTCTGAGAGGCTCCCAAATATTAAGTCTTCCATGAGTCTCCGGGTTAAAGGAACACATTATGCAAATTAACCGCGTGAGAACAGAATGCTGTGATTGGCTCGACGCTATATGTCTGGAATGCTCTTTCAGATTATATTATTGCGGTGAGGGGAGGGTGTGTGTGTGTGTGTGTGTGGGGGGGGGGGGGGGGGGGATTTGTGGGGTTGTCCGGACGAAAATAAAATAATAAACTACGCAAATGATAACAAAAAAACTAGGGTGAAAATTCAAAGCCTTACTTAGCCTAGCTATCAATTAGGGGAAACTGATTTAAAAAGTCCGCCATCCCCCCTCAAAATGTTATGGTGCATCCTCTCAGCTCTTGTGCATGATAGCGGTGTTCAATTAAAGCCCCTTCCACACGAGCAAGTTTTCCTTGACAAGTTTTCCTTGCTCGTGTGCGGGGGAAAAAAAAAAATTTCATTTGACAAGTTTTTCCTTGACAAATTTTATTTGCTCGTGTGAACGATAAACAATTTTTATTTGACAATTTTTCTTTGTAACAACAACAATATTGTACAGCGGATTATCGTCTTTAAGGACGGTGCGTCCTAATACCAAAGTATTTTTGCGCGCTTTATGACTATGCGGGAAAAGCAGATCTTAGCAAGGGCTATTGGATTCAAAAAAAAAATTGGGGGTAACCACGCATTTTTCAGAGATAATCAAGCTTCAATCTGGAAAAAAATGCTGAAATAGCATTTTCTCGGAAAAAAAGAAAAACATATTTTTTCGCAGATTCCCTTTGAATTTGCCTTGACATACACGAAAGCAACAATAAATATAAAAAAGCTTTAAAATACTTAACAAATGGTAATATAACAACTACTGTTTAAGTGTTTTTTAATTAAAAATCATCGCAACGTAGCCATTATCAACCCTGACAGCTCTCCTCTGGTATACCAAAAATACAGTCTAAATAACTTTTGCACACAACAAAAAATTAATCATATGTTTAATAGGCTTACCGCTTCCATTTTATAACATAAAAAGTAGGGGTCACCACGCGTTTTTGTAAGTTATATGAAGAAAACGACCATATATTTCCCTGCCGAGCTTAGCCTTAAGGTGACTCCCTAGAGTATTTACCAATGACCTACACTAACTGACATGAGTTCGAAAGGAAACCCCAGTTATTTTGTCTTTGATTTTTTGTTCCCAATATTTACCAGTAAGGAAACTGATATAATTACAATTATTTATAGGTTGTTACTTTTTTCGTTGGAGGCCGTTGCCATGGCAACACAGCATCTAAAGAATGGCACATTTTTGCTATATTTTATCTTTATGCCTTATTTTTTTTTGTTTCCTTCGGTGAAATTTCTTCAAATTTTGCCATCTTATGAAACTGAGTTTGCCTGGCATTTTGGAGGGGAAAAACCTTGTGGTTTTTCAGACGATTTTGCCAATATTAAGTCATTTGTTATTTTAAACAATAAAACTTACTTGTTCTGACAAATTTCTTCAAAAAACGGTCATGTGATAGGTAACGTTTCTGTCTTGAATTGTGCGTATTTTCACAAAAATTTACCGAAGGAAATGCGAGAAAATCCACGGTTAATTTTGAATTTTTTGACCATGCTGACGTCATAAAAAATCGGAAAAACACGCGCGGTTCGAGGATTTTCCTTTGAGCGCGCGCAGATTACTAAAGCTTTCGTCAACAGCGCGCGCTCGGTCATAAAACTATAGGGAGTCACCTTAAAGAGATTTTGCAATGTTCTGTACGTGCGCGCGCTCGAGCGCACGCTAATGACGCGAGAAATTATGCGCAGAACGTATGCGCAGTAACAATAGGAGGCACCGTCCTTAATAGGATCCGGGTCGCGAGCAACAAGATAAGGCCGCTGGGCACCAAGGATTCCTTGTCAAGTTTTCCTTGTTGCACGTCCACACGAACAAGTTTCGCAACTTGGCAAGTTTTCCTTGACAAGTGTCCTTGTTCAAAAACTGGCACGCTTGTTTTTGAACAAGGACACTTGTCAAGTAAAAAATTGCCAAATTTCCCTTTCCACACGAGCAAGGAAAACTTGTCAAGGAAAACTTGCTCGTGTGGAAGGGGCTTAATAGTAATTTTAACATTTCCTTCAGGTGACTGATCTTCTCGAACAAATTGATGTCAGTCCTGACAAGAAGAAAAAAAAGAGAAACAAGGAAGGCTTCAAACCGTAAGTATAATTTATAGTAGTATACGGTACAGTACCGCTAAAATATGTAACCCGGCATGAATTCTTATTAACGTCGTTTGCCGCTCCAAACCTAAACTGCCGAACCCAACTGATTCAAACGCCGCTCTTCTGCCGTTCTTAACTCATGGGTTAGGTTCGGCACACGAACGGAGCGGCATCTTAGGCTGCGGCTATTTATAGGCATCTACATATTGTGCTACGAAAATGCTTAAAATTTGCTCTAAAAATGCTAAAAAGTTGCCCAAAAGTTAAAAAAAACATTTTTCACAAAATTTAGATCGCATCTAAGATGTGTGTGCCTTAAACCGCGTTAACATGACTCCCAGCTTAACCTCAACAACATTTTGGTTTTATATATCTTGGCCTGCTGTTCACGTGACAACTAACGCCAAAAGGTACAGGAGAATTTTAGAAACTTTCGCTCTATGGCATTACTGCTTCAATCCGCTTCCAGTATATATTGTTTAATGTTGTCATGAGTGCAAATTAACAAAAACTGTTGGAAACAATGGTTGCGCATGACTTATTTTTGGTCTTGAGTACTGTCTGAACAAAATATCTTCATGTATACTGACATTTTTTACGTAAAGGTAGTCTCAATCAGTAATAGACGCTGTCATGCGAAAAAACTAAAAATTGCCTAGAATGATGCTTTGGTCGTAGAAAATTGCTTGAGGTTGCTTGTTCCACAAAAAGGACCAAAAAGTTGCTCCAAACGCCAAAAGTTGCCAAAACGTTGTCGAGCACAATCTGTACATGCCTAGCGGCTATTGGGGTTTCTGTTTTAAAATTATTTACGACATCACGTGAGATTTGTGGCATGAGCTAAAGAAATTCAGCGAAAACTGATTTTACATTACCATTTTACATTACAGGAACAGGGGCAAAGCGGAGATCCCGCCTCACTCCTAGTTTTTGCGTGACGTTTTTCCGCTCTAGTTATTTCACTTTTCTGAGGAAAATCGGCCAGGGGAGGGGGGGTCAGGTTCTCTATAATAATATATAATGAGCGGACTTCTCCGAATAATACCCATCAAACACGCGTGAATCAATGTCGTTATATCTGCGGTCAAACAGTGGGTGTAAAATAGAAGCGTCGCTTTCGTTCTCGCCCCAGGCAGCGACTCGGCTCGCTTCTCTAGCAAATTTTATTCAGGAGCTTGATCTCAGGCTAGTGTAAAATGCTAATTTGAGGTGCCTTTAATAACAGCACAGTAACACATTTACATATCGGACGACGTAGGACACACCGGTCTGAATGTCAATTTGAAGTAACCACCCTTTTTTGCTCTTCTTTCAGAAGATTAGAAAGAAGATTTTTGACAGACGATGAGGATTTCGAGGTAAATAATTACATGTGTTGACTAATGTCAGGGTGTATAATCGTGGTTTCAAATTACCATCAATCATATTATGATCTCTTTGGTGTAAGGGTCCACCTGGCTACGTGTCTGGTAATGAGATGAGACAGTAACGCGGCAGCTCGGGAAAACATAAAATCCCTAACCGAACTGAGAAAGCATTGATTTGGGCTTTTAAACTTTGTTCTCTCTTTAATAGTGGATTCGGAGGTAAATTGACCACGCCCAATATGGTGACAGATCCCCGCGAAAGAAGATAGCTTATAAACAATTAGTATAGGAAATCGCACGACTTCGAGTACAATTAGTGATTAATGGGTACGAGTGATGTTTTGAAAGTTCTCAAAATTGAACGAGCCTCTCTGAGCTGACAAGTATAAAATTTTATTTTTCCAGAAAATGACGTACATTGATATTTCTTAGCTGAGGGTGCATTAAAACTATTTTTAAAAATCAGGTGTACGCTGAAATCTATACTAACAAGGTGCGCGAATCCTATAGTCTGAATCCAATAACATTTTTTCTATAGTCGTCTGGACATCACTCTCCTGAAGTCATCAGCTTATCATCGGACGATGAATGGGCCCCTACAGTTGTCACTCGTTCCCCAGAGCCGTCTTCTGAGGATGACCAGGCTCCCGAAAACAACGGAGATGATATGTTAGATGACCAGCCTAGGCTTTTCAATGGTGATAAAGAAACCCCTATCGTAGAAACCGAAAATTTGGAGGTCGAGGACGTCATTGCGTTGCTCTTCAATCCCCCTACCAGTCACGTATGCCGACGACAGCCAAGGAAATGCCAGATCAACGCATCCTTTATCATTGACACCAGAGAGTTGGCCGGACCAAGCGACTGGAAAGCCGACGACCTGGGCGTGTTCGATAATGTGGGCAAAGTAAACATGGGATACTTCCTTATCAGCAGTGACCACACCGCCACCTTCTTGTCCAAAAAGAAGACCGAGGTTCTATTACCAGTACCGGGACAAACCATCAAGGCTACAAAAACCTATTGGGTACACCGAAAGTATAAAGACTTCAAGAGAAGAGCTGTTGAATTGGTCGACGAGAGAAATAGACGACTGCCATTTGTCCTTGTTCAGTACGTTTTTGAAGATGGTCGGGAGCATGCCATATCCTCAGATCCACATAAGAACTCGAAGAAAGGAAAAGCTGAGTTTCTCCGAACCAAACCAAGCCTACTCCAGAAGCTTAAAACTGAAGTTAAATCCAAAAAGTCTGCTGCAGAAGTATATGACAATGCGTTTGAGGATGCAGGAGGTATCCTTCAATTTCAAACTCGCGGAGACTTACCAAGAAACATCAAGCAGGTATCCAACCTGAAGTATGAAACATCTGGTCCAAAGAAGGAGAAAGATGAGCTGTATGCCGTGCTTGAGAAATGCCAGCAAGAAGAGGTTCCATTCGTGAGGAAATTGCAGCTTGCTCCCGATCCAGCCTGTATATTGGCAACAGACCGTCAACTCAATGACGTTGTAAGATTCTGCTCCGCTGAAAACATGACACCCTCTGTCCTCGGAATTGACACCACGTTTAATATTGGTGTTTACTATGTCACCCCAACCACTTATCGTCACACCATGCTCGAGAATAGAGACAGAGGACGAGGTGGACACCCAACCTTACTTGGACCAACGATGTTCCATTCACGTAGAAACGAGACTTCTTTTCTTTACTTTGCGTCATCGCTGGTATCTCAGAAACCAGACATTGCCAATTCCATGTTTATCGGGAGCGACAGAGAGGTTGCAGTACGAAACGGGTTTAACCCCTTCTTTCCCCTAGTCACTTGGTTGTCCTGCTTCAAACATGTAGAAGATGACATAAAGAGGAAGCTTAATAACCTTGGAATCAAAGACCCCGGCCTTCAAAAAGAGTTCTTACAAGACATCTTTGGAAATGATAGAGCAGAAGAAAAGGGACTTGTTGATGCATCTAGTGCTGAGGAGTTTGATGCACAGTTGGAATCCTTGTACTCAGTCTGGAACGAGCGAGAAAAAGTGGCAAGAAAACTGATTGAAGACGACGAGGCAGAGTTTTACTATTACTTCAACCGATGCATTGTCAACGACATGAAGTCTACGATGTTGAAGCCAGTGCGGCAATCTGCTGGTTTACAAGAAGAATTCTATTACAATAATGCGCCAGAATCAATGAATGCACGACTTAAGCAAAGAAAGAAAGCAATCAAAACTGGGAAGATGCCTTGGCTAGATGGAATCGGTCTCGTGGAAGCTCTCGCACAAGAGCAAGAAAGAAACGTTGAGCGGGCGATTATAGACGAAGGACCTTATCAGTTATGCAGTGAGTTTGAACATCTCAAAGTTGATCCAGAAGATTGGTTGAAATTGAGTGAAAGGGAGAAATTAACACGTCTCTCCAAATTGCATGGTATGAAGTTAACGCCAGCTTCATGCAGCGCTGTGACCCCAGACGTTCCTGGAATCTCTAGTGAAGCATCAGATATCAACATCACCGAGCTTGCGACAAGAGGGCTTCCCAAAACAGTTGGAGTCAAGCCTGGGTCAGCTCCAGTCAGAAAGCGGTCACGATCACAACAGGCGGTCAGAGAGACTGATGGGTATACTCCCAGAGCTTCAGGTTCAAGTGAGTACAAATTATATTTATTATTTATTATTACTGTGTTACTTTTATAAATGTGACGTTCCAGCATCAAGGAATGTGGAATCGCTTCACTTGAAAAACAACTGCAAGCTATGTCGTGAATAATTCAATTGGTTCAAGAAGTGAAAACTACAACAAAAATTACAACAGAAATGACTTAGAAATGACTCGAAATATTTAGGCAAATGTACAGCAAGAAATAACATAAAGGTAAAACGAAAGGACTCGCGTTTGCTGTACTTCTAAGGGAAGAAATAAATATAAAATAGCGGTGGAAAAACTACCGCCTTTAATCGCACAAAACCAGATAACAGCACTCCAGGCGAGTCCGAGATGGTTCAGTTCCCCGAATGACCGGAAACTGATGGTCTCTTCTAATGATAATTTTTTGAAAACTATCCGTAATTTTAACTTTCCTGATGGCCCGGCACCAATGTATAAAGGCAAAATTAGGACAACTCTCTCAGCTTGACATTATTTATTTTTCCATGTTGTTCCACAAACAACAACCATATGCTTGGTTGACGATAGGCTCGAGCCTGGGCTCATTTTCCGGAACAGCGGCTGGCGGTTCAAAACTGAATAACAACTTTTTATATAAACCAAATTAGCATATCAACATGTATACGTGTGCGCGTGTTATATTTCCACGAATAAATGAATTTAAAACAATTTTAAGAGCGCTACCTGATTGGTCAGTTCGAGTAACATAATGTGAGAAGCCTCGATCGATCACAAGAGGGAAAAAACGTTCACAGCATGGCACGAAATCATTAATAATATTACATTAAAAAAGTATCATGTGGAACGGGGAATCATCAGTTATCTTAGCTCACCCTCTCTTGTATAGCTACTGATGCGAACTTGTTAATAGCGACCTGTTGATTGGAGTACAAGTACGAGATTGAGTACAAGTACGACTTTTCAAACCTAGTGCGCAGGGTTTACATTAACACGTCTAACACCAATCTCGTTCCTAGAGCCTCCTTCTCTACTGGTCAGCAACAGGGAGGAGCGAGGGCTCTGAGAACATGACTGATTCGAAATTCTAAAGTCGTACTATGCGCGTAGTCATTCTCGTAATCGTACTCCGATCTAAAGGTCGCTATTATAATAACTTCATCGGGCATTGTGGCGTATTTTGCGGGCTAAATATATATTTCAGCCTGAGTCGAGCCAAAAACATATTTACTCCCGCGCGAACTCTATTGTAATATTTAAATTAGGGATAGCAAAGAAAAAATATCCTGACATATTGTCAACATTCGATTATCATCCCAAATTTGGATTTCAATACATTTCACAAAGATAAACCGCCGATATGAAGTTGAAATATATTTTTTTCTTAATGTGGATTACCCCTACAATCTCAAGTTTAATCTACTTGGGTATGATTGCGCTGTTACTTCTTTTTTTGTTTGTTTTGGTTCAAGAGGCCTGCGGCTCACGCAAGTCTGCTCTATTCATGCTAGTATTTATGGAAGCCATGGAAGTGCTGTTTAGTGCATGAGGACAAAAATATTTTGATTCCTTAAACTCAACTATGATTGCCTTAACACAGGAAGTCCAGTTGCACCGCAGATGTACAACATTACGTGGCTACAGGGAACCAGAATCCACGTGTGCTATGGGTGTAATAGAACTATTCGGCCAAAGCCACAAGCCACCGCAGCAGAAATTCTACCACCACCGCCATTTGATGTTGTCTTAAAAAGAGAAGAGCTTCGGATGTACCACAAACCTGGGGGCAACTAACGTACTCGGTGAAACCGCAAAATTGTTTCTATGAAATGAAGAAGAAGTGTATTCTTAAGAAAAATAGCCACTTTACCGCAGAGCAGATTGAAATCTCCGAAAATGATTGGGAAAACTATCCCCAACTCATGTGAATCTGTTGAAAAAGAGTTTGGTATCACAAAGCCGTGAACATTTTCTACTATGAATTGTTACTATGAAATCAAGAGGAAGTGTGTTCTTAAAAAAAATAGCCACTTTACCGCAGAGCAGATTGAAATTTAGTTTAGAAGTTGACTGAAAAAGGAGTTTGGTATCACAAAGCCGTGAAAATTGTTACTATGAAATCCAGAGGAAGTGTGTTCTTAAGAAAAATAGCCACTTTACCGCAGAGCAGATTGAAATTTAGTTTAAAAGTTGAAAAAGGAGTTTGGTATCACAAAGCCGTGAAAATTGTTACTATGAAATCCAGAGGAAGTGTACGTGTTCTGAAGAAAAATAGCCACTTTACCGCAGAGCAGATTGAAATTTAGTTTAAAAGTTGAAAAAGGAGTTTGGTATCACAAAGCCGTGAAAATTGTTACTATGAAATCCAGAGGAAGTGTGTTCTTAAGAAAAATAGCCACTTTACCGCAGAGCAGATTGAAATTTAGTTTAGAAGTTGACTGAAAAAGGAGTTTGGTATCACAAAGCCGTGAAAATTGTTACTATGAAATCCAGAGGAAGTGTGTTCTTAAGAAAAATAGCCACTTTACCGCAGAGCAGATTGAAATTTAGTTTAGAAGTTGACTGAAAAAGGAGTTTGGTATCACAAAGCCGTGAAAATTGTTACTATGAAATCCAGAGGAAGTGTGTTCTTAAGAAAAATAGCCACTTTACCGCAGAGCAGATTGAAATTTAGTTTAAAAGTTGAAAAAGGAGTTTGGTATCACAAAGCCGTGAAAATTGTTACTATGAAATCCAGAGGAAGTGTGTTCTTAAGAAAAATAGCCACTTTACGGCGGAGCAGATTGAAATAAGTTCAGTTCAGAAGTTGAAAAAGGAGTTTGGTGTCACCAAGAGAGGGGATCATCCTCTCTTGGTATCACAAAGCGGTGAAAATTGTTACTATGAAATCAAGAGGAAGTGTGTTCTTAAGAAAAATAGATTGGGAATTAACTATCCCCAACTCATGTTAATCTGTTGAAAAAGGAGTTCAGTATCACAAAGCCGTGAAATTGTTGCTCACATTTTCAGAGTAAGGCCCAGTTCAGTCGCCGAAATTTTCATCAGCCGAACTTAATACCTTGAATTAAGTACATGGAAAGTTCAACGTCTGAATCAACAGGCGGGATTTTCTTAATTTGGGTCGACCCAAATTCGAATTCAGTTCGGCTCATGAAAAGTTCGGCGTCTGAACTGGGCCTAATTTGTGTTGTAATGAGTCTGGCAAATTGTATTGCGGGAACTCACTGAGTTAATTTTTTCGTGTGCGTTGACACGAGCCCACGATTGCAAGGTGCAGTTTATACTTGGTTGCTCATTAATCCCACTAGCTCGTACTATTGTATCACTAATAAGTCGAATCACAAGCTTACTAAAGCCTGGTTTCCATATGATCGCAAGAATCGCAGTCGCGATCGCAGCTATCGTTGCGATCATATGGAAACCATAAAATGCTGCGATCTCGTTGCGATCCTTGCGTTCTCGATCGCAGAGATAGAAAAAATTATATCTCTACGATCGTTGCGATCATATGGAAACCACTCTTGTGATCCTTGAGATCGTTGCGATCATTGGTTTCCATATGATCGTTGCGATTCGATTGTATGGAGACCAGGCTTAAATGCAACAATAGGGTCATATATATATTGTTGCATTTAGTAAGCTTGTGATTCGACTTATTAGCGATACAATAGTAAGAGCTAGTGGGATTATAGTATAGCGTTATTGGATTTTCATCCTTTCTTGTATCGAGGTATTTAGATTTACTATTCTCCTGACAACAACATGTTACCTCAGGGGAATATTCATATTTTGTAATGCTTACCAGGAAGCTTTAAGTCAGTGCATGGATGACTGGTATAATTAAAAACATCTCTTTGAAATGTTTTGCTAGTTTTTGGTCCTTACTCGAGAAAGGGAGCCCCGGTGCCACAGGAATAGCCTGTTACAGGCGTTCGGATACTGGGGGAGTGACGCGCGCGCGAAAAGACCCGTGAAGTGGCTGGCTAGCCTGATAAACCACAAGGCTTGTAGACATAGTTCAACCTTAACTCGGGTAAGTAGGTAAAAACCAGGGTGGGCTAGCAGCGAGGCCTGGGACCTAGTATACATGATTGCACATTTAAGAAATTTGGCCGAGCGAGACTAAGTACTGGTTTGTTTAAAATAAACATGGCGGACGATGGCGGACATGACGTGCGTTTGTGTTCGTTCAGAAATATTTTGGCGATTCCACGTTAAAACATCTATGGGAACGATTCGGTCGCTGTTTAACTGAACTTTGGTCATTGTGGGACACCATGGATGAAAATTCCACAGCAAACTCCCGTAGAGGTACGTTTCTCGAATGATTGACAGATTTCTTTACTTGTGCGGTCATTTATAGCGGAAAAGCGGCAAGATCAAAGGGCGCTGCCTGCCCCCCCTGGTAAAAACAATGCAGAGCGAACACAAATACATTAAAATAGCTTCCTGGCCAATGCTTTAGATAGGAACAAGAAGTAATACAAATGACGATGGCGGAGAAGAATAGCAAGAGAATGAGAGGAAAGGATTACAAAATTAAACATGAATTTAATCCCGTCAATCATCCGCATAACGTTGCTGATATTGCATTGACAATATTTATCTCACTGAAGAGGCACGGCCAACAGCTTGGACACTACTCATTTTTTTTTTCTCAATTGAAAAAAAGTCGTTCCGTGTTTTAGGATTCCGGGTCTCATTTCCGGTATTCCGAGATTCCGGTATTCCGAGATTCTGGAATTCCGGATTTCCGTGTTTCCGTGTTTCCGTCAATCCGGGTTTTAGGACAACCCAAAAATACTGCAAAAATCAGAAACTGCAAAAATTTAGCGCCACACTGTAATAATTAACTGGCCAACCGCTAATTCTGGATTCTGCAATTTATTAGAGAGGCTTACAATACTGCAATGACTTCACATATTACCAGTCAAACTAGTATATGTTGATTTACAGTAACTTGTGTTTCAATGCAGACTTTTGTTTTTCTTTTGGAACATTGAAGTTGCTAGTCTAATAATAAGTAATTGTTTCAATTATGTGAGAGTGAGAACTGCATGTGCCAATCTGAAAATAATTATTTACAATATTTATAACTGATTGCCATATATTTAATTGTGCTATGAATTTGGCAGTACAGCAACGCAATATAATTATGAAATACTGATCTGCTTGGTGTGTGGTAGCCTGCGAGAGCAGACGTAATTTTTGGCTCGAGTTTCCCCGCCGAAAATTAGAAAAATTACGTCTGCTCTCGCAGGCTAGGTGTGTGGTGATTTGTGTTGTTTTTTGAGTAACTATTTGCTTACTAATTTACATTTTACATTTTTTACATTTTACATTTTCATGTTACTTTGTTGTGATATAATCATTGTTGCATATACGAAAACTGTTAATATATGCAACGTTTTTATGCCAAGCAAATGTTCATTGTTTGGAAAACTGATAAAAATCCTTTCTTTTTAGACTTTCACTTGACCCAATGCACTGAACATAAACCAGCATAAACAATACCATAATCTCCAAGAAGAGCTGAGGACATGAATTAGTTTTTTCCAAATTGTTAATTGCAAGATACGATCCATATTGCTGTGTTTAATATCTAATGCCACGAGACAAAACGACAAGAATATAAGATAAAAATGAAAGTTAATTAAGCCGAGCATATGATCATGCAGAGCATAAGCTTAATTAGCTTGTATTAAAATATCCCTTTAGGGTTTTTTTTTCTCCGCAAAATTATTAAGTTCCCATTTCGCGTGATCACGGTCAAAACCACAACATAATAAAGTAAATTAAATATAAACTTGCACTGGCATTGAGTCACGAACTTGTATTAAAGTTATCATACACTGTTTTCTTTTGCCGATTCATGATCATCAAGTGTAATAAGTTTTACAAGGTCCATCGAACTTTACTCACCAAACGTTATTGAGATAATAAACCACCGATCGTGTTCGTGATGTGGTATCACATGGCGTGATATACCGTTTGTAGTCATCAATTGTACAATTTCTGGATTGTACAGACGGAAGAATGAATAAAAAACACAATAAAGCGCCAAAGCATTTTGATAACGGAAACCTCGCCATTTCTTCCCTGCCGCGAAAAGAAGCTTGGTACCAATCCCCCCGACCGCGGGACTCGAAGGTTTGGGGGGTCATGACGTCACGTCCTGTCTGGAATAGTGAAAATTTGGGATTTTTTTAAAAGACAATCTGCCCTCAATTCTTTGATTCACTGTTTATTCGCTCTTGTATGGATATTTTGAGGAGAAAATAGACCTTATGGATGGTCCACCTTGTGAGGAATTTGACTGTAGATTTTAAAAAAAAGGTCTGATCACTTCTGGATTTGATATTTTTTTCTTGGTTTAAACATACCGTATTTATGTTTATAAACACACAATAAATATAATGTAGAAAGAAGATAAATACCAAGAAAACAAAACACCTTACCCCACCCCACTGCGTTGTCAGAGATTGTTTGGATTCCCGTCATGCAACGCGAGACTGAAAGACGCTTTTGTTGAAAAAAATTTATATGGCGGCGAAGAATTATATTCCCGGGAAGTTCTTATGTCGATAAACAGACAAATACATATCTGCACTGTAAAGTTTCACCCCTGAAGGATTATCACAGCAGTATAAACCAAGTGTAAGGTATGAAACGACGATAGATTTTTATATTTATATGTTTGTAGTTGATACAAAAAAAAGTCGATTTCATTTTAATGTCGATGGTTGAATGTTGTTTATTTCGTTCTTCATGGAGTGAAATTGACCGAGTGTGCTGTGTTTCACGTGCAGTTTTGTGTTGTCGTTATCAAGCTATTTTACTCTCGGAATCATGGGTGCTTTGGGGTCGTAAAATGTCAAACAAACAATTTTAATATCGGATTTTCGTTTACAAAATTAATAAGCTGTAATTTGTACATTCGAGTGTACCAGAATGTAAAACCAACTACGTTTACGTCTTCAATTTTGACTTGTAAAAACCATTCTTGACGTTCCTTTATGTGTATAAGTGAAATCGAAGTACATTATGTATGTATTAATTTTATTACCTCTTCTGTAAATCAATGTATTCCACCATTAAGCTTATATGTTTTCTTCATTATTTGCCCTTTTCAAGTTTAAAGCCAGAGTCAAATGAGAGTGAAAATCAACAAGAGTCGACTTTTGCTCTCGTTTGACCACCATCTCTTACAGTCAATCTACGTCACGTGCGACCAGTGTTTCCAAGATTTGAATCGAGTCTCCAAAGTTACGCGTCAGTTTCAATAAAGAATTCAAAACGGCAAATAGAAATCGAAAATTCGATGAGAGATTCAGAATTTCCATGGAAATTTCCAATGTTTTAATCGAACATAGAAAGCTATAATGTAAAAGAATGCAGGCAGGCCTGGGCAGAATGTGAATCGCTAGCCCGGGATCACTAGCTACTGAATTATTTTTCTAAGTGACCTATAAAACATCAGGAAAACATAAAAGCGAAC
The DNA here is from genome assembly GCA_029204205.1 of Desmophyllum pertusum. NCBI lineage: Eukaryota > Metazoa > Cnidaria > Anthozoa > Scleractinia > Caryophylliidae > Desmophyllum > Desmophyllum pertusum. Next base: position 2,551,977 of record MU827781.1, read on the forward strand.
AATTTGAACCCTGACTCAGTGAGCTAAAATAGATTTCTCATAGACTTCAGCTCAACTATATTAGGTAAAATATAACAAATTTCGATATAAAAACCGAGATTTCAGAGCTATATTATATTTAGTGCGAATGTCCAAGTGATATTTATTTAATCTCGTTTGAGCAATGCCGACCGGTGGGCTTGCCGGTTTACATGTACATGTAATAGGCGATTGAAATATGGTGGCTGCCCCAAGAAGGTAGCTGAATTCTATAATAACAGATAAGGATACAGGTAAACATTTTAAATAACTCTGATTTGTGTTAAACATTTGATCTACTCGCCTTTAATTTGTTGAAGGACTTGATCATGAAGTCACATCGAAGCGGCTGTTCAACGAATGCAGAATGTGATTTGACATATTTGTCGCTCAAAATTCACTAACTACTAAAGTTACGCCATTGCGATTTTTATCAAGTAGCTTTTTGTACCGTGCAACAGATTCCAGAGAAATAAACAAGATTTCGTTCGAATGTCGGAGATTACCTTGAATTCTCGGAAAACGTACAGACGAATCCAAATATGGTAAACAGGAATTCGATGTTTGTTTCAAATCTTGCAAACACTGGTCGCGCGTGACATAGATTGACTGTAATGCTCTAATCGAACTTCAACTTGATTACATTTTTGCAAGAGTCAACAAGAGGTTATCAAAAGATAGTTGATATCAACTCTTGTGTACAGTCAACTCTCGCCTTGTGGACACCCTGTTATTATGGATACTTGCTATTATGGACAAAATTCAGCCCTCCACCTGGCGAAAGCTATAGAGGTTTAACTGAAAATTACTCCCAATATTGCAGACTCCAAACTATGTCCCAAAGGTATCCGCTATAATGTCGAGTTGACTGTACTTACAGCTTGTTTGGATATTGACATTAAATTGTGACAATTCATTTTCTCCCCTAGGCCTCTCAGCATGGGATATGACATTGTAAGGTTTACGAGCACAGTGGATGAAGAACTGATCTGTACAATATGTAGCAGTGTGCTAGAAGATCCTCTCCAGGCCCCCGCATGTGAACACGCCTTCTGTGCCGCTTGCATCCATGAGTGGTTGAACCACCGACAGACATGTCCTGTGGATCGACGCATTCTCACTCCACATCAACTCAAACCAGTGCCACGAATTCTGAAGAATCTTTTATCAAAGTTAACTATCACATGTGAAAATGCTTTGTTTGGCTGTGAGGGTGTAGTTAGACTAGATCAACTGCAGTCTCATTTATCCCAGTGTGAACACAACCCCAAAAGACCAGTGAACTGTGAGCAAGGATGTGGATTGGTTGTTCCGTTTGATGAATTGCCTCAACATAACTGTGTCCGTGAATTAAATAATCTAATCCAAAACCAGAACTTCAAACAAGCACAACTGCAAGCTCAAATTGATGACCAGCGTCAACAACTTAATGAACAGAAACGTGAGATCCAAGCTCTCAAGGATATGATCCGAGCGATGAGAGTGATCAACTTACCACAGGCATTGCCTATGTTGCCAAGCAACCTGCCACAACCAGATCACTATGACAATGAAGTTCATCAGTGGCTGAGTGGATTACAATCAGCCAGGGTGACGCGATGGGGTGGAATGATATCAACACCGGATGCCGTTCTGCAAGCAGTAATTCGCAGATCGCTGGCAGACAGTGGGTGCCCACCCGGAATCTTAAATGAACTCATGGAGAATGCTCATGAGCGGAAATGGCCACCAGGGTTAAGCACTCTTGAAACACGTCAGTTAAATCGTCGACGCTATGAACAGTATGTATGCAAGAGAATTCCTGGAAAACAGGCAGTGGTGATAATGGCATGTGAAAATGAACACATGGGAGAATCCATGACTTTAGAGCCTGGTTTGGTCATGATCTTTGCACATGGGATTGAATGAAAATGTTCACACTCTATTGATATATTAGTCAGCCATAAGGCACAGAGTCATCTTAGTTGGAGTTTTATGTCTATGCTCCCGGAACCTACAGTGTATTTTTAAAATTGCAAGCATCCAATACTAATACAGTGAACTCTCTCTAAGACGAACACCATTGGGACCGGCACAAACTGTCCATCTTAGAGAGGTGGCCGCTTATAGAGAGTTTAGATACAGTAACATGACTGAAAAATGGAGCGCAGGGACCAACACAAGGTGTCCGTCTTACAGAGGTGTCCATCTTATAGAGGTGTCCATTAAGAGAGAGTTGACTGTAGAGGCAATTTAGCAAGACTGTTAAAATTCATAAGTACTAACTTCACCCCTTATAGAGAACGTATGATGATATAAACAAGAGAGAACAATGTAAACTTTTTTCAACACTGGTAGATACTTAAAATATGGGGTGGATTTCCAATCCCAGGGATTGAATGAGCCTAGCAGTTCAAAAACATAATAAGTTTTTGTACAGTATACAGTTGAAGCTACCGTAAGCGGACACCCTTGGGATTGAAGCAGAAAAAGTGTCTGCAACTGGAGCTGGTCGCCTTCGGGAATGTGTAAATACAGAGTTTGTATGAGTTGTAGAGTTAAAACAGGGTTTTGTCAAGGCAGCCATAGGTAGAGCTGTCTGCTTACGAAAGTGTCCGCTCAGAGTCAGCTCGACTGTACTTGATTGTTGCAGACTGTTTTCAGATATATTTTCAGTTTTTTCTTCCTCTGAAAATTTTGGCTTAGAGTTTTATAAATACATAAAAGACTCAACAACAACTTTAAATGGGAAAGGTTAAATTTATTGTGACTCAAGGTTGCAAATTACTAAAATGAATGCGAATTTCTGTAGTCTTGGTAGTGCGACCCCTAAAATTGAAGTACAGGCAATTTTATAGGATTGTTGAATTTAACAATGAAAGGTCTATTTTATATCAACGGTCATTTAACAAATGAAGAAGCCAGAGTCATGTCAATAAAACACAACAAGCATTTGAGATAACACAATAATTTTAGAACTTATAGCCGTAGTTCAGGGTTTTCTGAATTTCATAAGTGTTTTGTGAGTTCAAATTAAAGCGCATTTGAACATATACACATGGAATCAAAATGCACTATACATTTAATAATTTACCATTTTCATGGCTTTGGCTTCTTTATTTGGTTTATGATATTGATTAATTCAGATATATGTGAAAATACAGAAAAACAGTTTCCGTTGTTTTATATTGCAATAAAATGTAGATTTTTAGCCAATCAGAGCCGCGGGGTACAAATGTATCTAATGTGTATTCTTGAAATATTTCTGTACCATCATTTCATTCCAACTATAATAGACTTATAACAGAAACTATGAAAGACGTTTCACTCATACAAGCATACTCAAAGAAAATTATCCCAACACAAGCAGAATTCATGATCTTCCATACACCTGTCACAGTCACGGATCTGGGCAAGGGGCCAGCCCTCCCCCACTCCCCTTATGGGTGAAAACCCATCCCCTCCCCTGAGTTACAGGAAACTTGTAAGAATATAAGTGAAAACGTCCAGCATAATTATTAGTTTCGTGCATCTGAATAAATAAATTACTTTTGCCAGAACAAAGCTCCCAAAATACCCCTGGACGCATATTCAGTCACCCACCCCACCCCAACGAAAAATATAAACATTCCTTTGCGCCAATCGACTTCGGTCAGCGGTAGTTTTCAGCAACCAAAATGGCGGACGAGTTGATCGAGAAAGGATGGTTTAAACAGACGCTTGAATCCTTCGTTAAATACGTCGCCTTAAATCCAAAAGAGTTTATTTTCTACGGTAATTAGCTATGTGTCTGTTTTTACATAATTTCCTTGCAGTAGATGTGCGCTTTCTTTCAATATTTGATCGTTTAGTTGCTACACCATATCAGACCATATTCTACACCACAAATTATAACACACTAGTTTTGTTGTTGTGTATGCATAATATTATTTCACTGCGTTTACAGTCTTCATAATCCTGACTCCTTTGATGGCTGTGAGCGGCATTTTATCCTTGAAGTTAGCAAAACACATCGAGCGGAATGAAAAAGAGAAGAAGAAAGGTACTTTTAAAAATATATGTCATGGCGGGAAAATTAGAGAGGGCGGGAGAACTATAAATTTTTTTTCGCGACATTTCATGATATGATAAGCTTATAATATTTTGCAAACGAAAAAGCATCAAGAGGCAGGACACTGGGGGAGGGGGGGGGGGGGGGGGGGTACTCCCATATGTAAGCTATATAGGTATGTGCCGCAGGATAGGGTATGGTTTTTGAGGTGCTCAGTCCTTAAATAGGGTATCATTTTTGGCATGGGTTCAGACCCTCCTGTTCCCTTCCACCACCTCATTATACCACCACCATGTTACCCACTTTTAATTAATTCACATTCATTTGTGCACCCATACTATCCAATCAGAAGCTGAGGGTAGCTATCCTCGGCTTCTGATTGGATAGTATGCGTGCATGAAAGAATGTGAATGAATTAAAAGTGGTCACACTTTTGGGCTCCTTGCTGTAATAAGCTGTAATACAATCTGATCATGGTCAGATGAAAGTCGCTACTGTACAATATTGTTTAACCCTTTCACTCCCAAGAGTGCTAAGTTCAAAACGGAGAGGAACATCATGAGTTTCATTCTGAAAAATTGTCAAAGACAAGCAGTACCACATGAAAGTACTTCTCAATACTTTTCATTTGAATGGTCACACACTAGGGTTTCATCCACTGACTCAAAAGGTACAACCACATTTATTGACCCATTGTTTGACTCTGGGACAGGGAGTGAAAGGGTTAACCACTTCTTAAAAAAGCCTTTTTTGTTCCTTTAGCTACTCGTCAAACAAATCTGGCTAAATCAAGACGCAGAGCAAAGGCCGACTGAATCATTCTATTGATATCTCTGATATCTAGTGGCCTGGAGGTCGCAGTATTATACAAAAAGAACTGTTCAACATGTATTTTACACTGTGCCATTGAAGTTCACTGTACATAGCAAGCAAGCACGGAAAACTGTTATTTTAAAGTTACTACACGCATACATGTATATTCATCATTGCCACATGTGATGTTTTACAATAAACTTCTTTTAGTTACCTGTATGTTGATAACATAATTTAGAACCTGTAATATTCAATAAATCACATGCAGGTATTTTGTATCTTCTGGTGCAATCATCGCTTCATATTCTGTACTATGCTGGTCTAATTCAAAATGAGATGTATTAAAATTCCTTTGTTGTTACATTTGTACTTCAGTACTTGTAACGCAGTCATACCAGAGTTGTGAATGTCAAAAAACAAATATTGTGTAAATATCTCAATGACCAGTCCCCAATGGCGCTTTTCAGGGCCAATGTAAAGTAAAACAAACACTGAAACTTGCAGGGGGCAGACTAGTTGGTTTATTTTACAAGCGCACCCGAGGAATTGATCTCTGGACTACCAAGGACAAAACAGGTATTGGTTGGAGTGGATGACTTGAACCCATGACCACTGGATGTCAAGTGCAGCGCTAAACCACTTGGCCATGCTGCCTTGGCCTGTATCACGGTTGTACTGTCTGCAGTTGAATTGTAGTCATACATACATACATACATACATACATACATACATACATACATACATACATACATACATACATACATACATACATACATACATACATACATACATACATACATACATACATACATACATACATACATACATACATACATACATACATACATACATACATACAATACATACATACATACATACATACATACATACATACATACATACATACATACATACATACATACATACATACATACATACATACATACATAGACTTTATTTAAGTGTCTGTGTGTTTAGCTTAAATAGCTAATTGGGGACACTATAACATAAATATACTACACTCGTACAAAGTTAGACCACAGTTGTTGTCATACTGTATGTATACTTCATTCATACTATTGCACTAATGCAGTGACCACTGTTATAACACATTCACTGCCGCAGTCACATGGTTAGATCTATAGATAGACTTTTATTTAACATGGACAATACACTTTACTTAGCTATAGGTAAAGACACAAGCTAATTATTGTTAAGTTTCATGGGAAACCCAATATTAATGGTTGGATGTTTAGTATGATACCTAATCAACAAATGGCATTTAACAAGTATTTCTCTTTTGAGTATTCTGGGAATATCTCTCTCTAGAAAGTGAAGCATTTTAGCTGTATTTTCCATGACATTCTCAAAACTAGGCCCTAGCTTCTGATGACCTTCTGGTTAACAGCTTTTTAGAAAGGGAGAATGAGGCAATGGGAAATGGTTAACTTGAAAATATGATGTTCGCATTTCAATTCAAGTTTGGCTTAGATTGCTTTGCTTTAAAATTTGCAGAATTTTTTGTTTCAATATGGAGTTCATTGTATAAAACTGATTTCTGTTTCTTATACAATTGAACCTCTACAACGGCCACCCTGGTGCAGAATTATCTGGCCGCTGTAGAGAGGTGGCCGTTGTAGGGAGGTTTCAATAAGAGTAAAGTGTATGGATCGGCGCACGGTCGTTACGAAAAATCCTGGCTGTTGTAGAGAGGTGGCCGTTAGTGGAGGTTCGACTGTATTTAGTCAGAGTTAAAAGTCTCCATTCCATAGCTTGAGCGAACATTTATTCCAGTTTAGAACAAATATACATGATGCCTGACTAAATGAAAACAGTAATTACACCCAGACTAGAAAAACGCTCATTTATTTTAACAAGGATTATTTAGTTGACTATTTTCTGTCAGAATGTCTCCTGACAACCTTGTTTCGCATTTAACTTCATTCCGAACCCTTCCACATATATTCACAACCTCACATTGGGCGTCACATGTAAAACTGTTAACTGAATTTACAAAACATCTTAACGATTCCTGGACATTTTCAAGCCAAGTTGATAGTGACATATGGTGTATAGGCATTGAAAGCAAGTCTGAAGTAATTCCTTAGTAAGTTGGAGTTTATGTGGTCGGGACCCAAGGATTTCCAGTGTTCTTCGCTGTCTTTGCTTTTAGTTTCTCTGAGTCGCTTGAAGTGAACTTCTCTCGCTTGACCAACCTTACAAAAGAAGAAACACTAGTGAAACCCATTGGGCCGAATATTTAAACAAGGTTTATTTAAATAGACAGGGTTTAACCATAGTTAATAGAGGAAAATGGTTATGAAGCCCAGCAAAGTTCTTTGTTATATGTTTTTCTTCGCTATGGGGGTTGACCGTGCACAAAACCTGACAAAATACAATAGGTGGTTACGTGTGTTCAAGCAACTAACCAATAGAAACGTTGCGATTACGTAATTCATGCATAGTGTATGAGCGCAAAACAAAAGATGTGCACGGTCATGGACCTTCCAACATAAATCTTGGCCTCTTTGTTTGCTCCTTTGAAGTTTGCCGGGTTTCGTAACCATTTCCCTCTATTAACTATGGTTTAACAAAACCGTGGTCTAACCCGAGTTTAAACTGGCCAACCTAAATGTGTTACGTTATTTACAGTAAGCCCTGTTTAGAAGGTGTATAACACAAAGAGTAAACAAACTTAAACTGACCTGCTTACAAGTATATTTTTAATAGACCTCATTACTTATATTAAACCACGGCCTAACTTAGACTTTATAAATATTCGGCCCGTTGTTCTCTTGAAACGCGCTAATAATTTTTAACGAATTTTCGACAACTTCAATGGCAGTTCCCGAACTTCTTAGCCAATTAAAACTGCACATACAAAGAAAGGAAGGACAATAATTGTTTTTCGTTTAATTGCACGTGCAATTCAAGGCACGTGGATACTCTGATGTTGCTGCCCCCATGCCAGACTAGCTTAGCTCTTGATTGCTAATAACCGATGGTAAAAAACTTCATCTAAAAAATATGCAATCAATAACACCGAGTGTTCACTGTAAAAACTCCAAAGAAAGTAAACAGTATAAAACAAAGATAAACAAACGCATAAACATAAAACGACACAAAAAAAAACCCGTATTTTTCATCGATCTTTAATAATAGCAGAAATGATTTACAGTTATGTGCGCCTAACAGGTAATCTATCACTCGACAAAGAGTTTTTCACATAGTTTTGACACCTTTCTCATACAGCCTGCGCGCAGACGCAGGAATGAAATAGGAGACGTAAGCTACTTTCTCGTGGTCTCCGTTTGATTTGAGAAATCAAAATCCAAAACGTTTGGAGTGGAGTTCACACGCACTAATGTTAGATTTCCCGACGGCAATGTTATTACGCGTGTCAAATCCCCCCTCTCTCCTCCTCCTTCCCCCTCCCTCCCTCCTCCCTCCCCCTCCCCCCCCCCCCCCCCCCCCTCCCCACACACACACCTGGTACACACTACATTTTGAACTCGGGAATGCGAAAGCGGCAATAGACGAGTTACGGTGGACAAATTGCACCCGGTCGATTGGCTGTAAACGTTAATCGCGCTATAAATTTATGCATATTAATTTATTCAATCGCGAGTTAAACCATAAATGCCTTTGTTTGATTGGTCAAATCAAACATAACCCATCAGAAAGTTGTCAAAAATGGATCAAAACTCTTTGTGGCCTAGAACGGTACGCATTGCTATAACAGAACTAACAAGTTTTAAGAGGTTGATTGACAATAATCCTAGATAACCATTTATAATAATTAATAAATAAATAAATAAATAATTAATTAATAAATAAATAATTATAAATAATTATTTATAATTTACTTGCCTTGTCTCTTATTTTCGGTAGATCATCGAATGTAAGACTCGCCCACTGTTCTTGCTTGTCTTTCTTTTTTATTTCTTTGACCTGAACGCTCGGAAGTTCAACAAGGAATGGTTTAATCCGTTGACTGACCCAGCCGTTTTTCTTCAGTGGGGGTCTGGGTTGTTCGCGCTTACCGTGGTAACATGTTTGACGCGGCATTAATAAGTGAGCTGCAGGACTCATGGGATACTGCAAAACACAAGCAAAACACTCCTTAACCCTTTCACTCCCAGGAATTCCAAGTTCAAAACTGAGGGTAAATGTTGAATTTCATTTTGCAAAATTGTCAAAAACAAACAGCACCACTTGAAAGTACTGCTCAATAGCTTTCATTTGAATGGTCACACACTAGGGTTTCAGCCACAGACTCCAAAAGTGCAACAATATTTATTGACTCAAGGTTTGACTCTGGGAGTGAAAGGGTTAAGAAATCTCAGAGCCAGTAACACGGCCACGTGTAACGAAATACATTGAAACCAATCAGAACTCAAAGCAAAAACATGTAACTAGTGCTGCCGACGTGCTGCCTCGTCCCCAGGCGTCGCTCCTTGTTTGAGCGCGGTGCGCGTGGGGTTGTGGGACTGTTGCAGGCGAAAAGACGATAACTAGTGGTTTGCGCGGGAAAATTCGCGTGCGCGAACCCAAGATTGGTTTAGACTCGGATTGGCTGAGAATGCAGCATCTTTGCTGTGATTGGCTAGAACAAGTGGCGCGAATTTTATGAACAATCACATGTACCAAGCTCAGTTACCTCTTGAATTACGATAGAGTGGTACTTTACGTTAGGTACGCGAGGTTCTGCGAGTGTCTTGTTCAGTGTCCCTAGTTACTCTCGAAAGTCATTTGAAAGGCGCTGTATATGTTTGTATTCGTTCTGCGTTTGCGCAACTCTATATTTCGTTCAAACAACTCGTGCAGCTTTTGACCAATAGAGAGTATAATATATATTGAGTTAATTACATGTTTTTGCTTCAAATTCTGATTGGCCCGCTGATATCAACTTTAGTGGCTGTAGTGATCGCGTGATGGCTCTGTGATTGGTTTAAATCGGGGGGGGGGGGGGGGAATTCGAGTTATTCCGGTACCTTTTAGGGTATTAAGCCGGAAAAAATATGACAAAAACTAGTTTTGTCTTAGAATTAGTAGCTCTTAGGGGTGAAAATTAATTTGAGCCACGCCCACAAAGCGAGATTCTGGTACATTTTAGGGGTTATTTTCAAAAATTCCGACGATCACCCCGTTACTTTTATATGGGAGACCACCCCCTCCCCCCCCCCCCCCCCCAGGGGGGCGTTCAGTACATGGCCGCAGTTATCTCATTACAGGAAAACAAAATTACAAGAGCTTTATGTACTTACCCAACTTCGTCCCCAGGGCCATCTCCGCTTTCAAGATGGCGGGTGGGCGCGAAGAAAACCCTGGCGAAGAGCAGGTCACGTGATCACAAAATTCGCCAATCGCGAGCCCGCCGCCATTTTGAAACAATCAAAATCTCCAATATTTTTGGAGACACGTGACCTGCTATTCGCCAGGGTCTTTTTCGCGCCCACCCCCATCTTGAAAGCGGAGATGGCCCTGGGGACGAGGTCGGTACTTACCCTGTCCGGCATTACAGGGAGCTTGCTGCTCAGAATATTAGGAATAGAAGAACTCGGCTGCATGCTCAGTCTGCCAAACTTGAGCCGAATTTTCCCGCGCGTTTGAGACATTTCTAGAGGCAAGGCGGTTGTTCCTTTAACACTTTCATCTGGAAGGACGTCAACGACAGTAGGCTTACGACTGCGGCTTGCAATTGTAGGACGCTTTTTCCTTACCACCTAGTAATGAAAGTCCCGGATTTAACTCCATACAGAACAGACACCTAAAGCTGCAGTTTATTTCGCAGCCGTTGGAGGGTTAGCTTAGCGTTAGCGCAGTGAGTCACGCAGTGCTAAAAAATTCACTGCACAAAAAAGTTCCTTTGCCCCACACCTTTGACTAGGGTCACAGGTGACAAAGGCCGTATTTTCCAATAGAGTACTAAAGCCATAACGTCACAAAATTAAATTTGCGAAATTATGAAATTTGATGAGCTATTCAGAGGAAGCATGCCAAAAAAAACGTCCACTTGCAAAAATTAGCTCTCCATTGCAATTTGCAGCCGAGATATGGGCACTTCAGGTTTTAATTTCTCCATACAAACCCTTCTGATTTTGCGTCTGTTCCTTCAGTTTAGAACAGGCGCAAAATTAGAGAGGTTTGTATGGGACGGTACCAAACTTTGAACTTCTATATCTCGACCGCAAATTGCAATGGAGAGCTAATTTTTGGCAAGTGGACGTTTTTGGCATGCTTCCTCTGAATAGCTGATCAAGTTTCATAATTTCGCAAATTTGAAAATTTGTGACGTTACTCTTTACCACTCTATACCTTTGACTGCAGGTCACAGGTGGCAAAGGCCGTCTTGGGACTTTGATAGTACGCTTTTGCAATGGTGCTGCCAAATTTAACTTTGACTGGGTCAAATGTACTTTTGACTGCGGTGAAAGCTGTTACTACCTTTGACGCGCGTCAAAGCTTTTCAAAGGAGATATGAAATATGTTGTTTACCTTTGGCCACTGTGTCAAAGATAGTCGTCCATCCATGTCTCACCTTTGACGCAAATCAAAGATGAGACAAAACCAACTTTTCGTGCAGTACCTTGTGGTAGATACATGTTGCTTCCTATTCGGTTCTTATACATAATTTATTTATGCATAATTTATTCTTATACATAATTTATTCGGTTCTAATAAACAAATAAACCAACCTTGCCGAAAATTATATGCAACGGCTCAGCATACGGGGATTTGTTGTCTCCAGCAGCGTGCCTCGCTTTCAGGGTCTCCATGTGCCTCCTCAGTTGGGTCTCTGTCAGTCCTATCACCCGGGCCCCTGCCGCATAGTGACCCACAACATGAGGTGCCTGGGTGCGCTTATACTTGGTGTGGTAAAAACTACGATGAAAAGTTTGATATAAGTAAACTTGTGATAGTTTATTTTAATGACAATACCTAATAGCCAATAGACCTTTCTCCAAAATGGCCCGCCCCAAATTCATATTAAACTGAGTGGAAAATCAATACCAGCACCTGAAAGACCACCTCTTGTTTGGTAATCGTACGAAGTTTCGTTAGGTTAGGGTCTATCTGAGTCGAGAAAAACGGAAGTTGAAAACTGAAAAATTTAGAGACGTTTGTATGAAAATTTAGAGACGTTTGTATGGCGTATACCAGTCATACAAACGTCTCTAAATTTTTCAGTTTTCAACTTCCGTTTTCTCGACTCAGGTAAAACCTAACATAATGAAACTTCGTACGAGTACCAAAGAAGAGGTGGTCTTTCAGGTGCTGGTATTGATTTTCTGCTCAGTTTAGTTTTAATCATTTTGAATTTGCGGCGGCCATTTTGGAGAAAGGTCTATTCAAATTTCTGGTAAAAAAAAAATCGACCAACTCATAATAAGAATGAACAGGTTTCACTTACCCGACTATCTCGTTTATTGAATGGAGGGCGGATCTCTTCATAAATTGCGTCAGGGCTTCAAACAGAAGATGTTCTCGCTTCCTTTTTTTCTCCCACGGTTGCTGTAAAATAAGCGAGATTTAAACATTACGTTAATCAACGCACACAAATGAACGAATGAGAATGTCCGTACGGGTTGCCCCTTGATTGATTAGACTGCGAATTGGCACCGGCACAAACTGTCCGTCTTAGAGAGGTGTCCGGCTTATAGAGAGTTTAGTTACAGGAAAACAAGAGAAACTTGATTCGGTCGAGACCAGCCAACCATGTCCGTCTTAGACAGGTGTCCGCCTTACAGTGGTGTCCGCTTTGAGTTGACTGTATCACAAAACTGTGACAACAGCTATACAATACCCGATCACTCCCCACCCATGACGGGTGAGTTTTTCTCCCTTCCCTGGCTAATAAGAGGAGGTTTAGATACTGGATAACAGGGGCTCAGCATAAAAAGAACATTTTTTCCAATGGAAAAATTGAAGATTCTTACCAAATCCTTCTAAAAAGCGTTCTGTGTTGGTCATCAAGTTAAGAAACTCATAGAAATCAATTTCACCATTTCCTGCAAGCAAAAGGAAACGTATTAGTAGCAGCAGCAGCAGCAGCAGCAGCAGCACGCAGCAGCAGTAGTAGTAGTGTAGTAGGGTCTTTGCATGCAAATACCTTGAATTATTAGTAAGGAAGATTATCTACGAAGGGGAGTAGTATTTACAAGGGGCCTATCTCCGCGAGAGAGACTATCTGAAGGGAATATCTACCGGGCACTATCTACACTCTCGGTAGACTCACTTCTCCCGACACTTCTGAAAAGAGTGGTTACCTACAAGGGAGACTACGAGGGAGACAGTTTTTCAACGAGGGCACATTCCACGAAAATTACTACAGTGAACTCTCTCTAAGGCGGGACATCCTCGGGACCAACTCTAGCTGTCCGCCTTAAAAAAGGTGTCCGCCTTATAGAGAGTCTCGTTACAGAAAATAAGAGAAACTTGATTCGGTCGGGACCAGCCAACCATGTCCGTCTTAGACAGATGTCCACCTTACAGTGGTGTCCGCTTTGAGAGAGTTGACTACATGTCTAAAATGGGGACTATATAAGATGAGGGACTATCTACGAGGAGGCGCTATCATAGTATATATTACAACACTCAAATATTCGCGGCAGATCTGTATGGGGTTTATATTGTATCTATCACTTATTATTTCTATCGTGTTCGTGAAAAGTTGCTTTACCGTCTTTATCCATGGCGGACAGTACTTCTAGTAAGTCCTCCTGTGAGAGTTGAATATCAACAGATTTCAGCGCTAAATCCAATTCTTCAGCATCAATCGTACCGCCGCCATTGCTGTCGAAGAGGTCGAACACTTCTCTGAAGGCTAATGAGGAAATCCAACATTAGCTAGGTATTAACAGGACATAGGCTATAGTAGCTTAGAGGGGAATTGTGGCCCGGGGGGGGGGGGGGGGGGGACTTACCATATAAAAGTGACGGGGCGTGGCTCGAATTCATGGTTTGGTACCGCTTAGGGTGTTCTAAAATCTAAGATGTCTACCGTTAGAGTTATTCCTGTACCTTTTAGGGGTTTTTGCGGGACAAAAAATATAACAGGTACTAGTTTTGTTTTAGAATTGGTACCCTCATGGGGGTGAAACCCTGAAGGTACGAGCCAACGCCCGTCAAATGAGATTCTGGTACCTTTTAGGAGTTCTTTTTCAAAATTTCCGACGATCACCCCCGTCACTTTTACATGGGAGTCCCTCCCCGGGATTGTGGACGGAAAGTGTCTTGTTCAAGCTAAATAATTACGTGAGTACTCGTTACACGGCTTTCCGAGATGAGCGCGAGAGGCACGTGAAAACGTGGGACGCACGTCGGAACAGAAACCTAGGCCATATACTTGTCTCTTGGCTTCTGACAAAACGTTTTAGCGAGGGTCTTCGTTTTGTAGTTTTATTTTTTTATTTTTTATTTTTAGTTTGAGCCTGCCTATCTTACAAAACGAAGAACCCCTTCGTTTCCTTTGGCGTCTTACAAAGTGTTTAAGCCAGGTTCATCCTCCTGTAATTTGACAGGTCTAAAATTAATGAGGTCTTTGGGCTTCGCTTTGGAGACACCCGCTATACAAGACCTCTCTTGTTCGACACACTATCAATTTTTGCGGGCGCCGAAACAGCTCTATGCGACTGCGCGCTAGTTGCTCAGGAATTTTTCTTACATTTTCCGTAAGAAAAAACGTTGAAGTTACGTGAGCCAAGTCAGGGCACGATTGGTTTTGACTTTGTATTAGATTGGCCAATGGTAAAGCCGAAAGGTAAAGCCGCACTCGGGTCAAACTGGTCCACACTGCTGGAGCTTATACCGGTTTTCCGTAGCATGAAGCCAACTAGGAGTATTGCTACTCCCCATGGATGGGATGCTAGTCCATCGCAGATTACCCCCCAGTATTTTGTCGCGCGCGGTACGCGACGCTACAGGTCCGTACTATTGTTGGAATATTTTACCTAATGAAATTTTTCGCGACTATTAAATATATTTTTTCACGTGTAGCGTCACATGTGCGTGGCCACGTGCACACATTTTACCGTGCGCTGGTGACGCGACATGTTTTCAGAAAATCCAATGCAAGCAAATATCGGTTGGTGTAGACGTGTTATTTTATACCTGTAACCTGTTTCGTTTGTTAAGTGTGGACAGTTGATGTTCATCTCACACTCTTCTTCTTCTTCTTGTTTTTCTTCCACCTGTAAAATCACGGGATCTTCATCAGGTGAAGGCTCCATATCAAACAGCTGTTCTTGTGAATAGTGCGGTAACCCAGGGGGCTGAGGTTGCTGTTGGAGGCCATCTCCTTTCTTGCCAAGCGCAAAGGCATTACGCCGGACTCGCTGCTTCTGCATCTCTTCTAAGATTTAGTTTGCAGAAATTTCTTAGCGCTCTTTCATTTATGATTGCTAGCTGATGAACATATCCGAGCTCGCTTTACCAAGAACCATCATCTTTCCATCATCTCTCCATCCTAATTGACTAATTGGTTAATTAGGTTTGTGACGTCATGAAACCGCGCCCTCAGACATTAGATGCGGTTTTCAATCGAGTGAACGTAGTCCGGGATTACTTTGGTTTTGCTTTACTACTGTTCTGTGATTGGTTAAAAAAAAAACTCGTGCCACCTTCTCAACCAAATCAGATGCAAAACAAAACCAATCGCGACTTTTGGTGACACGCGTTTTCCCGCGCTTGGCGCCGGTTTAGATTTTGTAAATTTAGCAATTTTTCATGACATCTCTAAAAAAAATGTGCGCTTGCTTCGCGTTAATTAATCACCAAGTGAACTCTTCTATATTTTAATATTTCTTTCGCTCACTGTTGCAATAAGCTTGGTGATGTCAGAAACAACAATTTCTGACGATGATTTGTCGCGATTTTTAATAAATATGAGATTTTTACAAATATGCAAGGTTGATTTGGCAACACTTGAGAATGTTGCGGTTTATGGTGTCGAATATGATCCTATTATGTGTATTTCCAGCACACTGAAGGATTTACAAGCTAAGAGATAGACTACGAGCAGTCCCTCATTTTTCTCAGGGATAGTCGAGTGGGAGAGCACGCGAGCGCGCGCGAAAATCACCTTTTTCTGGCCATCGCGCGTCGCGTCTCCTCGAGGTGATTTTCGCGCGCGCTCGCGTGCTCTCCCACTCGACTATCCCTGAGAAAAATGAGGGACTGCTCGTACTCTAGCTAAGAGATGAAGCAAAGACATTTACAAAGGATTCTTTCAGTTGTTGTTTGGCTATAACTTTGTTTGTTGAAAATTTCCCGCGAAAAAAAGGAGATTTTCGCCGTTCTAAAAACGATAAAAGGGAAGAAAATAAATAACATCAGATGAAACACGATCAATTAATTTAGTGTATTATAAGGTAGGACTTTCTCCGGACAATATATCGTTGACCGACAAGCGATGATCAATGATCGTCCCCTCCACCCTCCCCACAGTCCTTGAGCTAGCCGCCATCTTGAATTTCAAGTCAGAGAGGGCACTGGGGGACGAGTGTTTGGACAGAGCTTCCTTGCTGGAAAATGCTTTCTTGTTCATGTTTCTGTCTTGCTTCGGGTAACTAAATATTCTTTAGGTGAGTTATATTATATGCATTATTGACATTCAATTCAAGCGTTTTTCATGTTGAATTATTTAATTATGCAGTTTCCCCGGGGAATTTGAAAAAAAGAAATGTAAACACTACCACGTGCAGCTGCTCCTAAATAATATATCAACAAATAAGCTTCAATTAACTTATATCAGTAAAATATCGCTTATAAGTGAATTTCTTCTACTGAAAAGACATATTATTAATACCTACAACATACCCACCCCCGCTAGAAGATAAATTTACTTCTCCCTAAATAGCTTCAAAAATCTCTGGAGGTCAAAAGATCTCAAAATTATTTTACTGACATTTTGACCTATTCAGAAAATCGTGTCAACAATGTATGGCTGACTTACATATACCGTAAACACCGGCGTATAAGCTGCACCTTTTCCCCCAGAAATTTCATTTCCAAATCGAGGGTGCGGCTTATCTGCGAGAACATCTATAAAAGGTTCTGTAAATTTTCCCAATCAACACTTTTTACACCAAAACAATAAGCTAAATACAACACAAAACAAAAAAATGATGACAAAAAACTTCCATGGAGAGGACAATCATGTGCGCAGCCAGTAGGTGTTCACACCCTTCACATAATAACAGAGTTGAAATTATGTGTAAAAAAACTATGAAAACGTGATCGACATGAATGATTGATACAAACTTTGAACACTCGATACAAGTTAGTTTTTTTAAACTCGACTGTGAACTTTTTTAGTTTTATTTTTTTTCAAAATTTGAGCTTCTAAACTCGGGGTGCGGCTTATCTGTGAGTGCGGCTTATACGCCGGCGTTTACGGTATTCACATGCATGGAATAACACAGCTTTGTGTTTATTGACAGAGCAAACCAGTGTGATAAAGACATCTCCCTACCTACTACCGAGGGCATGGAATGTGTCTGCAGCGATTGTGTGGAATCTCAGGGGAGGTGTAAGGCAGGATTTGGCTGTTTCTCTGATGATGGGAAGAAAGGTTGTATTGACAATGATATACACTATAAGATAGTCTGCAAGGACGCACCACGCCCAGTCTTCTGCTGTAAAGAAAATTTATGTAACTGGAATGTGACGTCACCTCCTTTTTCAACAACACAGCCAGGTAAGTATTAGCTACAGCTCTGAAAACAGTTCTTCTATGTTGTACAGAATGACACAAAAAGTGCTAAAATGATTTGTATTCCACTCTTGGATTGTGGAAGATTGAAATGAATTGCAACTGTTGTTTGTTTTCAGTGCTCAGAAAAAAAATAATATGAAACTTTTTCATCTTCCTTTTCCTTATTCCCCACCAGGGGATTGAGAATGATCTAAGTTACTGTAGTCCTGTGGGGGGGGGGGGGGGGGGGGGGGGGGTACTCCCTATAATGGACTATAGAATCTCCGCCCGAAAGGGGTAGCTTTTTCAGACTGGAGGTATAAAAGAGTAGGGATTTCACGAGTTGAAGTATAGAAAAGGGTAGGGAAAACTGTCATTTAGGTGTTTGAAAGGGCCTTTCAAAATATCTCGAACAGACACACCTAACGGCTGATTTGTCCAATATTTTAAGGGGCTACTCAAGCGAAATGTTTAGTAAAAGGGATGCAGTGTAACAATTACTGTCAGTATGTGAAGTGTACCATTTTTCTATGGAAGGTATATGAAAGGCCTACCTTTTCTGTCAAAAATGGAAAATAAAAGGGTAAGGGGCACGGATCGACCTCGGGGCAGAGCCTCCCCGTATAAAACTTTGTTGAGTACCCCCCCCCCCCCCTCCGGGACTGTAGACTGTAATGTTTTTAACTTGTAGAAAATAAACTATTGTAATATTTCAAAGTTTAAAAATATCCAAAATTAATGACCAAGTTCTTAGGGGGACCAGACAGTACCCCTAACTTACAAGTTGTGTTTGTTTGCTTTGTTCTTGTTTAGTTAAACCAGTTGAAGCTGAGCTCAAAGAAACTATAAAGGAACAGTATGACATCATTGCTGTTGTTTGTGTCCCAGTGTTTATAATAATAATTATAACCTTCTTTATCATCCTTTATTTCCGGTAAGTTATCTTGTTGTTTCTGCTTCCTTTTAATTTCCTCTCTTTTCTCGTTCGCCCGCCCCTCGCTTCCGTTCTCTCGTGCTTTGCACTCGCTGTTAGCGTCGAGAAAATAGAGAGGCTGTGAGCTGTTAGCGTCGAGAAAATAGAGAGACTGTGAACAGTCTACTCAAAGAACCAACTTAAAAGTGATGAAATTAAAGATAATTAGCAGACATTTTCAGTAGGATAAAATAATAATATTATTATTATTATTTATTATTATTTTATATACAAAATATTTTAACAGGAAGGTAATACTCACCCAAAGGTGGTTTTCGGGGGTCATTTAGCACTGAAACAGCTAGTGGCCAGTTTGAATCCAATGGCATGGTGGTAATTGAAACCAGTACTATAGCAGTAGTACATGCTAGGTGCTTGTCAAAGCAGAAATTTAGTCACTCATACTTGCCCATCAGGCAACAACCTTGCATGGAGGCCTTTTTTGTCTCAATTTAATAGTTATAAATAATATGAAATAAAATTTTGTAATTAGTCTTACTTTCAAAGACTTCAAACTGTAAAACCGTCACCTTTTCTGCTGAGGGTTAAAAAAAACTAGTCCTATGTGCTTGAATCAGATTATGTAAAACACATCCTGTACACATGCACGCATTTAGATTACGTGTCCCCAATAGGCCATTCCGAGTTGTCCTTTTGCCTCTGTTTCAAAACGAGTCCTGGTGCACAACCTTTGTTGTGGAAATTAGTTTGATTTGCATAACAAATTATGCACATGTAGGTAAAACTAATTACCATAACAAAGGTTGTGCACCAGGACTCGTTTTGAAACAGAGGCAAAAGGCAACTTGGAAATGGCCTATTAATAGAGGGTTCCACCCTCGGATATGCTCCCTCCAGCACATTAATAAGGTCTTTAAGTCGTTATTATCCAGGTGCAACTCTTAAAGTGGAAAATGGAATCTCCTTGTATCCAATCAGTGAACTGAAACTAAAGTGCAGAAATTCTGTAATAAGATGGTTTGTCCAGTGATCTTAAATACAGTGAAACGCACCCTACCATTGCCACATTTTTGATTACAACAACTTTTTTACATCTTCTTTTAAAACTAGCAAATCAAATTGCAAGAATTGTGGGAGGCGGAGATGTCAATTATCAGAACGCGAACGTGGAGCTTGACAACTCCGCCTCTCATTGTTCTGCATTTTGATTGGCCAGTTGAAACGAAAGCCATCAGAAAGTTGTCAAAAAGATGTCAAGAAGTTTGTCAAAATTTAATCAAAAACTTACTCCAGTGGCAATGGTAAGGTGCGTTTTACTGTAATATTATGTTTGTTATCCATGTCCAGCCCGTAGAGCATTACGGAACAGAGAAGAGCAGCACAATGTGAGCTCACTAAAAGACTTGTTAGATCAGAGTTGTGATAGTGGCTCTGGTCCGCCACTCCTGGTAAGTTTTGTGCTAGCCTCCTCCACAGGCAACTCCTGGGTCTCCAGGGTCTGGGGCAAAAAGGGACAAAAGAGCGGCACTGGGGCCGAGGCGAACGAAAAGCGGAGCTGCAACTCTTCCTTCTTTTTCCTCTCTTCCTGACCCCCACCCTACTCAGTCACCTTTTTGTCCTCTGTACCAGTCTCTCACTCGTGCCTTTATGTAAGAGCTGCCTGCAGAGGAGGCTCTAAGTTGTGCATTGTTTTCAGGGCTTCGTAGATTTGCACTGTCTAATGCATCTCATCTTATTTATACAAGGGTGATGCCTTTTATTTTCGTAGCGTTTTAAATTCGCGAGAATCGCCCAAATTTGGCCGGCTACATATTCGCGGGAAAAAAGTTGCGGGTAAAATTTTGCGACTAAATTTTCATGGGTAAAATTTTTCCGCCGGAAATATTTGAAGTGGAACCTTCAGAAATTATAAGTTCAAGCTACCGCGTCACTTGTCAGGTCTGTTTTTCACTTTCTCCTAAGCTGTTTTGCTTCTGTGTTACTTTTATCAACATAAGAAAGATATTATTCTGTGACACAAGCTACTCAAAAAAAAATTACGAGTTCTCCCAACAGGAGTCGAACCTACGACCGCACACCGGTCGGACGCTCTACCACTGAGCTACAGGAGACTCGTGGGAGCTAAGGCCATGTAAGGGATGGACCATTTTATTTTGAGGGTGGGGGGTTTGGGCAATTACCAAAAAAAAATTCCTGCACAGCAAAAGTAGAGAAAAAAAAAATCGTACAAAGCGAGTTCACTCACTCACTCACACAAGCAAAAGGTGAAAAAAAATTTGTGCACAAACTCAAGACAGAAAAAAAATTCGAGGCTCAGGAAAATTGCCCAACCCCCCCCCCCCCCCCCCCCCCTCAAAATAAAATGGTCCATCCCTAACTAGGTTCAAGTGTTCAACATTGTTTATGAGCGTGATGTTTGTTTTTTCCTTGTAGTTCCAGAGAACTATTGCAATGGACTTGACCCTTGTAAAGATTGTTGGGAAGGCAGGTATGGACAGGTTTGGCAGGCAAAGCGGCACGGAGAAGATGTAGCAGTCAAAATGTTCCTCTCCAAATGCGAAGCCTCTTGGCAGAGAGAGACTGAAATCTACGAAACAGTTTTATTACGTCATGAGAGCATTCTTGGCTTCATAGCATCTGATATCGGGAACCGCAACCAAACAACAGAAATGTGTCTGATAACTGAGTATCACGCTTATGGCTCGCTGTATGATTTCTTACGATGCCACTGCTTTTGATAAGAAGACTATGATCAAACTTGCATTGTCCGCAACTGCAGGGCGACTCATCTCCATACTGAATCCAAGGAACCAAGGGCAAACCTCCCATTGCGCATCGTGATATCAAGAGCAAGAACATCCTAGTGAAGGACAACCTTACCTGCTGTATAGCAGATTTTGGACTTGCTGTTAAGTATTCATCACAAACTGAAGAAATTGATATCAATCCTGACACTAAGAGTAGGTAAGCATACTTTGTGTTATCTTGGACCTAAGTTATGGGGAAAATTATCTCCAGCTGTTAGATCTGCTAAAACTTAAATATTTTTAAAAACAAGATTCGTAAATGTGATATAAGTTCACTGGTGGATGATGGCTGTAAGGGTTGTTCCCTCTGCTCATCATAAGTATATAATCTTATCACTTTTATATATATCACGTTTTAGCGATTATTATTCAATTATCAGATTATTAGATCAGCTACTACTAGATTGTTAGATTAAGTATGATTAGTATTAGATTTTTATACTATTATTAGATATTTTACACAGTTTTAATATTTTCAATTTGTTAGTATCTATTTATTTTTTTGTGTCTCCAAATTAGTAAGGGATTTTCCCAGGCTCTGTATATATTAGACAGTTTTGAATTTTTTATTTTGTCACTTGAAAATGATGTCATGGAGACATCGAAACGTTGTGTTAAACTTTTCTCGCTAATTTTTATCCTTAAATGTTTATATAAGGCATTGACAACGTTAATAAAGTTTTCTATCTTCTATCTATCTAGGAACTAAAAGATACATGGCACCTGAAGTGTTAGACAATGCGCTGGATTGTAGAAATTTTGCCGCATTTAAGATGGCAGACATGTACTCCTTTGGACTGGTATTGTGGGAGATTACTAGAAGATGTATTTCCGATGGTATGTGTTCCACTGTTTCGTTCATTTACAGTGGCGGATACAGCGGATACAGGGGGAGGGTCGGGGGGTCCAGACCCCCCTATCAGACCTTAGGGGTTTTTTGCTTCCGCTCTATTATCCATAGCAAAACCATCTCCAGAATCCACAAAATGCACTTTTCAGAGCCTAAAATCTCAATTTTTTCTGTGGGAGGCCCCCAAACACTCCCCTTCGCGCCTTTACTCGTGTAACTTCCAAACATTTTCCTTCACATTTGAACTTCACATTTTCGGAAAAATCCTGGGACCCCCCCCCCCCCCCCCCCCCCTATCAAAATATCCTGGATCCGCCTCTGATATTTTATCAGCTTTCGAAGGAAGTACAGTTGAGCCTCTGTACAGCGGCCACCCTAGGGATAGACTATAGAGAGGTGCCCGTTGTAGGGAAATGCCCGTTC
Source organism: Desmophyllum pertusum (assembly GCA_029204205.1). Lineage (NCBI taxonomy): Eukaryota > Metazoa > Cnidaria > Anthozoa > Scleractinia > Caryophylliidae > Desmophyllum > Desmophyllum pertusum. The sequence continues at coordinate 2,574,549 of MU827781.1, forward strand.
GACTGTACAGTCGAAGCTCTCTGAGCGGACACTCTCGTAAGCGGACAGCTCTACTTACGGCCGCCTTGACAAAACCCCGTTTGAACTCTATCTCATACAAACTCTGTATTTACGCATTCCCGTAAGCGACCAGCTCCAGTTGCGGACACTTTTTCTGCTTCCTGAGGGTGTCCGCTTACGGGAGCTTCGACTGCGTACTGTATTTCCTCGAATTCAGCGCAAGCTGTTTTAATTCTCTCTGAGAAAGCGCAAATACTTTTTCATTTACTTTGAGCACTGAATAGTTAGAGAATATGCCAGCGTGACGCGCGAGGTTCGTAACTTATGAGCGCGAAACGCGAGTCAAAATGGCTGGGAAACGAAATAAATATATCCAGAGGTGTCTCGTTCCACGGCGCTCATGAATTTTGCCGGGTCGTTAAATGGCGGGAAAACAGGGAGGGCGGAATATTGCCCGTTCCGAAGTTCAAAAAGGGACTGGGCACTAGTTTACCTATTGTTCAAATTACGTCATATTAAAAAAAATTAATCCCATCACCAGAAAGATCGCATGAAAATGAGTAAGTTCACCAAGTTTGGTTATGTTACATTACATAGTAACCAGGCTGTGAGCTGTCAAAGGTCGCCCAAATTCCATACAAACGTCTCTGATTCAGAATTCGTCTTCTTAGATCCGATATGCTGTTTATATTTTTCACATGGTTTTGCCCATGTATTCGCTGTGAGATAGTTTATGTCTATCATCACTTTCCTTATCGCGACAACGACATGATATTTCAAATTATTTGCCGGTTACTCATGGTCACGCGCTGGCGTTAACCATTGGCAAACATTTTAATTTGAGCTCATCTGAGGTCATTACCACGAGCATTCAATAGTCAATTGGCCTCGTAGCTGGTTGTTCTATTTTATGCGGCTACACCGTGCTGACGAGACCCAACCAGGTCGAAACAGCTGTCCACGGTTGCATTTTTGGCTTTCAGTTTGGACTCTATCATGTCGTTGTCGCTTTAAGACGAAATCCATTAGAAAATCGAGTAATATTTCTGGCCAGTGGACAAAAATCCTGTACTACGACGCCATAAGCTTTCACGCTTAAACTAGACATTCATGAGCCACACCTTAACGGTATTCACCAAATAATATAACTCCACAATCCTTAATTGCTTTCCGCCTTGAGTTTCCTCCGTGAATGGGTAAGGTCATAAGAGGTGCAGCCATGTTTCCCAGAAACATGGCTGCCACTTCTTATGACTCAACTCATTCACGGGAGGAAACTCAAGGCGGAAAGCAATTTAAGGATTGTGGAGTTATATTATTTGGTGAATACCGTTATGGTATGGCTCATGAATGTCTAGTTTAAGCGTGAAAGCTTATGCGTCGTAGTACAGGATTTTTTGTCCACTGGCCAGAAATATTACTCGATTTTCTAATGGATTTCGTCTTAAGTGTTCTACGTAGTATCAGCCTTGCTCACTTTATTTCTAATTCAGAGATGGCGCCCCCCAAATCCAAACAAAGTCTCTCGTTTTCCTGATTTTTGAAAGCCTTCTACATGGTTGCAATCTAACGAAACAACCTCAAACTTGGTAAACTGACTAATTTTAATGTGATCTTTCTTGTGACGGGCTCCAATTTTTAATTAAATTTAAATTTAAAAACTCGTCCCCAGTCTCCATTTGAACTTTGGAACGGGCAAATAACTCCACCAAGGAGCGACGCGTAAGCATATAGCGTGTCGTCCTAGAGCAAGTCTACATAAACTGCTTACAAAGTTTTGGTAAAATTGAAGACATATCGGCTGATACAATCATATTTGTTGAAAAAATATAAAAACAAATAAAAATAAATAAATAAATAAAAAATAAAAATAAACAATAAAAAATAAATATTTGTTGGTTTATTTTAGAAACTGGTTTGAGTGAAGAGCATCAGGTGCCATATTTTGAAATGCTTCCTGTGGATCCATCTTTTGAAGAAGTCAAGGAAGTTGTACTTACAGAGAATAGACGGCCATTAGTACCCAGTAGGTGGTATAAAGATAAGGTGAGTTGTATACAGCTGTTTCGAGAATGGTTGTCGGAAAAAAGCGCACACGACAATCCCGAAAGGCAATCTGGGATATGATCAGCAACGTACGTTCCTGACACTGTAGTTGTCGAACCTACTTTTGTTGCTTTCTTTCAGCACTCGCAAACATACTTCCATGGCGTCTCGTGCCATTTTCTCAGATTTCCCTGAATGCTGAAGTCAAGGAACCGTGAACTTAAAACTACCCACAATACCTTTCGGGATTGTCGCGTGCGCTTTTTTCCGACAACCTTTCTCGAAACAGCTGTAGTCCTGAGTTGACAGTCAATGATTGATGCATAAGGCTTACAGTGAAATATATAACAAGGTGTCTTGTCGTACAAAGAATGTTGCGATCGTAGTCATACAGTACATTTTGGTTAAAGGAGCTATGTCACGATATTTTAAGTCATTTTTGCGAAGTGCAAAATCACCTTTAAATCGAAGAAGGCCTCGAAATAGTTGTTTACTAAGGTAGAAAAACACCAAAGAGGTGATAATAAACCAAACTGGAACAAGGATGGTTGAGGATGGACAAGATTAAGACGGATTGCGAATGCGAACTTGAAAAAAATAAAGCCGCACTCGAGCCAAACTAGCCCACGCTGCTGGAGCTTATCCTGGTCTCCGTAGCATGAAGCCGACGAGGAGTATTGCTACTTCCCCTTGGTGGGTTGCTAGTCCAACGCCACGTTACCCCAGCATTTTGTTAGGTTTCCCTGACAGGTCGCCGGTATCCATTTATACTCCTGGGTGGAGAGAGGCACTGTGAGAGTAAAGTGTCTTGGGACCGCACGATCCGGAGTCCAACGCGCTAACCATGAGGCCACCGCACCTCCCACAGCATGTTGGTTACATCCCTGAGTGTTATTTTTGTTTATTTTGTACTCATTTTCTTAGCAATACTGACGATGACCAAACGTTTCAATTGGAAAACATTTCAGGAAGATGAAAATAATATATAATTTTCACTATATATGCTCAACACAAACCTCGTCCCAGAGTCTTCTCCGCTTTCAAGATGGCGGGTGGACGCGAAGAAGACCCTGGCGAAGAGCAGGTCACGTGTCTCCAAAAATATTGGAGATTTTGATTGTTTCAAAATGGCGGCGGGCTCGCGATTGGCTAATTTTGTGGTCAAGTGACCTGCTCTTCGCCAGGGTCTTCTTCGCGCCCACCCGCCATCTTATTAATTGAAAGCGGAGAAGACTCTGGGGACGAGGTTGGCTCAACACACTGACGTAAACCTTGTTTTATCAACAGCCACTTCAAACAATGGCCAAGCTAATGACCGGGTGTTGGGTGAGTCATCCCGCCGCTCGTTTGAAGGCTTTGAGAGTTCAGAAGACACTCAATAAACTGAAGAAGGCCATGGAGTTTACAGACAAACAACATAAATTACCTCGCTTTAGTGCTAAACCTCGCTACAGTGTTTGACCTCGCTACAGTGTTGGACCTCGCTACAGTGTTGGACCTCGCTTTAGTGATTGACCTCGCTACAGTGTTTAACCTCGCTTTAGTGATTGACCTCGCTACAGTGTTTGACCTCGCTTTAGTGATTGACCTCGCTACAGTGTTAAGCTCGCTTTAGTGCTTGACCTCGCTACAGTGTTTGACCTCGCTTTAGTGTTTTGACCTCGCTGCAGTGTTGGACCTCGCTATAGTGTTGGACCTCGCTACAGTATGTGACCTCGCTTTAGTGCTTGACCTCGCTACAGTGTTTGACCTCGCTTTAGTGCTTGACCTCGCTACAGTGTTGGACCTCGCTACAGTGTGTGACCTCGCTTTAGTGCTTGACCTCGCTACAGTGTTTGAACATACCGCGTACTTCTCAGCCTTCCGTTATAAAGAGACATTTGAGTAATATTTGAATTTGGCATAGAGCTTCGCCTATCTGACATGTAAAGATGAATGGTGTACCACAGATGAGGTCACTTATCTATGTTCCACGACAAATCCGTTCTATTTTCAGTTGTGTCGCACGTTGGTGAATATAGACCCCTATTTTCAAGGGTAAATTTAGAATTTTGGCGATTGTTATGGACATCGTTTTACAAGTTGGGTTTATCCTCAGTTTTTTATGTTGGAATATTTCACGTTCTATTTGTCATTGTCACGTTCTATACTAAAGAATATTCAGTTGATGTTCTTTACACAGCGGCGCATCAAACCAGTTCTGTGAGGACTGTAATGTTTATATCTTGTTCAGTTATAATCACTGTAATAAAATGATGTCCCCAACTAGTACTATTGTGCAAGTAGCTCAGTGGTAGAGCGTTTGCACGTGCCTGTATTTGTTTTTCATTACGTCAGCCAGTTTCCGCTGCTTTCTTCAGAATCATCCTTTTTTTTTCAACTGCGTTTTCTGTTTGTTAAGTATCTAGTATCCTCTGATGGACGTTAATAAACCTTTCCTCCGAGTTATTGAAACGTTATTTAGCGGACAGGGTATGCAACCCTACGCAGGGGCGGATCCAGGAATTTTTGATAGGGGGGGGGGGGGGGGGGGGGGTTCCCAGGGCTTTACCGAAAATGTGAAGTAGAATGAAGGAGAATTTTTTGAAGTAGATGGCAGTAGTTATTATTAAAAGGCACGGTTCGCTGAGATGGTATTCCTGCATTCTGAGAGCAGTTGTGACCATTGGAAAATACCATTCGACAATTGTTGTGCATGTTTATGGGACGAATTTCCTAGACCAAAGGGCGGGGGACGGCTCCTTCGGTCCCCTCCCCGTCCCCCCAAAAATCCGCCTATGACTGCTGTCGTTAACTGTGTTCATTGAGCAGAAACCGATAATGCCATTTTCGACGCTCCTCTCATCCCCTCCCTTGTCTCGATAAGTAACAAATATTATAATTTCGTTTGACGGCCGTATGAACTGTTCACAAATGAATGCAGCTTGACGATTAATCGAAATGGTCAACCTCGTTCCCAGGGCTTTTCCTTCTAAATTTTGCGGGGCGGAAAAGCCCGGGGAACGAGGTTGCGAAATGGTTTCCTGAGTTTGTAAGCTGGAAGACAACCTATCTTTTTTGTCAGCCGCTGTCTTAAATTTTAATTAACTGAAAAAAATACTTGCGAGTGATCTTTGTAGTCGCGCAACCGATCAGCCGGTCCAATATCGGGACAATATTGGCCCGGTAATACAGCATTCTGATTGGTTCATTTTAATCATTTTAGTTACTGCCCCCACAGCTGTCTAGCCATGTAATTTATAATTACTTTAGCTCAACCGATGTAAAAATCGTTTTCTCATCATCTCAAGCGTTGCAGATATTTCTAACAAGAACTGACCTCTCGAGTTATAATATTGGACCAAATCTCCGGATATTCTCGTGGAATTTGTCGGAAATATCATCGGGAATCATCGATAGCTCTTCGTTACGTGAAGTCGAGGCTGGAGCCAAACTTCATAAACATATGTCCATCGAAGTACGGGGTTGGAAGACGGAACCAAAGCAAGATGTTTACCTCTCTAACAGCCTTTCTTGCCGTCTCTGTCCTATTTCAGGCGGCTAAATATTCTTTAGGTAAGCTATGGTTATGCATTATTGACAGTCAATGCGAGCGTATTGCAGATTTTCATGAGAAGATTGCGTTTGTGGTACAAGACATTCCTCGCTGACTCTTCCCGCGATCTTCAGATACCAATATCATTGTCTAAAATGTGATTTATAGATTCTACACGATATTATTACAAACCTCCGCGGAACTAAATGCGCGGAAATATACCGAAATAGCTCTTACAGTTTGCACAAAAACTGATTTGGTCGCGAAATTTTCAGCCGTGTCTGACAGACGGATTCTCAGACGTGGTTGAATTTGAAAATTGTTGCGGGATAAATTGCCCTCATTTTTAGAACAAACGCTTTCAAGTTATCTGTATATAATGTTGGATTTATAGTTTTTATTGCTGTAGCTCATATATACGTTATTTTTAGCGCTGGGGGAGAAATATAATTTTGTAAATTCGATTCGGTAAGTGAGGTTTTATACACAACTTGAAGAAGGCTCGAGGCTCTCTCCGCATTAAAAATTGCCACCTTTGTTTGAATTGTGTAAAGTTATACTACACCTTGGTTTTTCGCCGTAATCCTTATGTACACTTACTTTCTAACAGGTTCAGAATTTATTTTTTCTCATAACTGATGAAATAAAGCTTGTTGTGTGATGTTTGTTGATGTGCCACGGCCGGTCGAGTTTCCAAACTTATCCATGATCGTCTTGCATTGATCACGACCTAAAACCTTTCCTCGGCTCGTATAATTAATATTGAATATTTGTACACTGTACAAATAGCT